>CM053028.1:137538489-137924102 GCA_028564925.1 Lithobates sylvaticus | reverse complement strand
CAGGTTTCATTAACGATGCCACTAATAGTTGATTTCCCAACCTTGAATTCATAGTGCAAACTTCCAAAAGAATTTCCTGTTGCTAGGTACCTAAAAGCAAACATAAATAATTTTTATTTTTGTGTTTTCTATTTTTCAGTGCACTACTTATAGACAAGGTGGCGTAGCATGCGTGATGCTTACCGAAAATATATATACGTCACCTCAAAAAATCAAGGAGTGGCTCGGGGGCAGCGCCTAGGGTACCCTATATGTTTGCCAGGGACTAAGATTTTCTGCAACCCATTGTGGAGATGAGGGAGTAAGTTTTCATCTATATCATCTATGTATCTCCCAACCTCTTAACATTGATTATGCCTAGTTAAGTTACACACTTTTTTGATTTTAAAACAGGACAGAAGCGAGTTGGGAGGAACAAGATGTAATTGATGATGAACCGGAGCCACAACCAGAGGGCCAAGCACTGATTGAATTTCAAGAAGGCACAGAGGATTTATCACTAACCCAAAGCTCTTCAAATCTATGGGAAACAAATCCAGATGAACACTCTGCAGTGGCAGAGGCTATCCCTGGGACCTCCTCTGCTCCTGCAGACATTGTTCTGCCAGCCAAAGTGCCACAGAGGCGAACACCTCTATCCCAACCTGACATAAGTGAGCGCTTACTTGAAATGTTAAAAAAAAAAGTCTGAAAAGGTGGATGCTTTTTTATGTCCACATACTATACTGGCGCTCAGTTTTGTCCCTCTAATTAAAAATGTACCCCCAGAGCGGTACTTTGAAATGCAAAACACTATCGAACAAGTGCTGCCCTCCTTCTCACAGCCACGTGAGGAAGCTTCATTTAAAGTGCCATATGTGCCACCACAAAGACCTCCCCTTAACTACCCAAGATACGTACACTACCCTGAACAACAACACCAACCTTACCCCTATAATCCCCCATCCTATCCTTCCAGTTATGAAAAGGCAATCTCCACATATGAAGTGCCACACAGTAACCTTCCCTATCCCATCCCATCCCCAATTCCTTCAATCAGTCCCCCCCACAAAATCCAGGTATGTATGTGCCAAGTCAACATGGGGAGGCTAGGCCTGCTCCCAGCACTGCCAGTGATGACCCAGCTTTCGCCAGTCACTACTCCAATGAGGCCCCTTTCCAAAAAAACATATCACAATTTGAAGAGGCCTACTTGAGAGACAAGTTTATTTTTGTTAATTTTTCTATGTTAATTTATGTTCAATAAATGTTTTATTTTTTTAATATTTTGGGATACTTGAATAAATCCTTATTACGCCAACTTTTGTCGGGTTCTATATTTTGAAATACACATGTTTGAACATTTATAACGAAATTTGATTACATGCTCCAAAAATCACATGACAAAGGACATCAGTGATGAAAAGTACCTTAATGTGATCAGTAATCTTTCAGCAGGCTGGATACTTGTTCTGTAGCACGTGTTCTGACGCTCCAAGCGAGGGGAGATTAATTCAAGCAATTCGTCAAAGCTAATTAAAAAAAAATAATACATACATGTATCAAACACATTTGGGCCTACTGTCTTAAAAATAGTAAGGTAAGTGGTTAAGGACATTATTTATGCGAAGAAGGCCTGCATCCTTCATTAAAATGAACATGTATTTTAAAGAAGTGGCATCAAAAAAAATAAACCAACGTCATTTGCAGTTGTGTCATCATTTCAACATAGATTTTGCCACTGGAATTTGAATTTAACAATAACAATTGTCTGGTCCCAAACTGCACAACAAAGCGGCTTGGGATTCCCCCTCCCCCCCACACAAAGCACCTTGTCACCATCAACTTATTAGCGGCCTCACAAATAGATAACAAGCGATTGGCTAGCTTAAAATTTGCAGCTATAATTAGACACTTCAGGGGTTACTTCTGAATTTGCAGCTGATTCGCAGCTAAAACGCAGATGGACTGCTGAACAACTGATTTTTATCTGCGCAGTGAAACCGGAGCTTCAATTCGCACTGCACTGGTGTGAACCCGGGCTTAAATGTTACCATGTTTTTATTGAACACACCATGTAAACATTCACAGTGCAGGTGGAAAAAGTATGTGAACCCTTGGATTTAATAACTGGTTGAACCTCCTTTGGCAGCAATAACTTTAACCAAACGTTTCCTGTAGTTGCAGATCAGACGTGCACAACGGTCAGGAGTAATTCTTGACCATTCCTCTTTACAGAACTGTTTCAGTTCAGCAATATTCTTGGGATGTCTGGTGTGAATCGCTTTCTTGAGGTCATGCCACAGCATCTCAATCAGGTTGAGGTCAGGACTCTGACTGGGCCACTCCAGAAGGCGTATTTTCTTCTGTTTAAGCCATTCTGTTGTTGATTTACTTCTATGCTTTGGGTCGTTGTCCTGTTGCAACACCCATCTTCTGTTGAGCTGCTTCAGCTGGTGGACAGATGGCCTTAAGTTCTCCTGCAAAATGTCTTGATAAACTTGGGAATTCATTTTTCCTTCGAAGATAACAATCCGTCCAGGCCCTGATGCAGCAAAGCAGCCCCAAGCCATGATGCCCCCACCACCATACTTCACAGTTGGGATGAGGTTTTGATGTTGGTGTGCTGTGCCTCTTTTTCTCCACACATAGTGCTGTGTGTTTCTTCCAAACAACTCAACTTTGGTTTCATCTGTCCACAGAATATTTTGCCAGTCCTGCTGTGGAACATCCAGGTGCTCTTGTGCAAACTGTAAACGTGCAGCAATGTTTTTTTTGGACAGCAGTGGCTTCCTCTGTGGTATCCTCCCATGAAATCCATTCTTATTTAGTGTTTTACGTATCGTAGATTCGCTAACAGGGATGTTAGCATATGCCAGAGACTTTTGTAAGTCTATAGCTGACACTCTAGAATTCTTCTTCACCTCATTGAGCAGTCTGCGCTGTGCTCTAGCAGTCATCTTTACAGGACACCCAGGGAGAGTAGCAGCAGTGCTGAACTTTCTCCATTTATAGACAATTTGTTTTACCATGGACTGATGAACAGCAAGGCTTTTGAAGATACTTTTAGAACCCTTTCCAGCTTCATGCAAGTCAACAATTCTTAATCGTAGGTCTTCTGAGAGCTCTTTTGTGTGAGGCATCATTCACATCAGGCAATGCTTCTTGTGAAAAGCAAACCCAGAACTGGCGTGTGTTTTTTATAGGGCAGGGCAGCTGTAACCAACACCTCCAATCTCATCTCATTGATTGGACTCCAGTTGGCTGACACCTCACTACAATTATCTCTTGGAGATCTAATTAGTCTAGGGGTTCACATACATTTTCCACCTGCACTGTGAATGTTTACATGGTGTGTTCAATAAAAACATGGTAACATTTAATTCTTTGTGTGTTATTAGTTTAAGCAGACTGTGATTGTCTATTGTTGTGACTTAGATGAAGATCAGATCACATTTTATGACCAATTTGTGCAGAAATCCATATCATTCCAAAAGGGTTCACATACTTTTTTTTGCAACTATATATATATATATATATATATATATATATATATATATATATATATATATATATATATATATATATATATATATATATACACACACACACACACACACACACACATACACATACACACACACACACACATACACATACATACAGTATAGTATAGTAGTGTAGCGGCCATAACCCTCGATGGGGCGGCCTTAACTTTTGGGCTTACCAGTTACCTCCGCTTGGCTTGTTCTTCCAGGTCTAGGGGTCTGACACCATAAAAGTCCTTTAGAAAGGTTTTTATTTGCAAGGGTAACATCCAACAGACACAGTCTCATGTGGGAACAGAGGGCAAGGGTGAAGAAACTCAGGCACCTTGAACTGCTAAGTATGTGAAAGTCTCTAATGCCAACCCAGAGAGTAGCCACTCGCAGCTGGGTGCTTCAAAGCTGAACAAATCTGTAGCCAGAGATTATGGCAGTCAGCACTTGAATTCGGAACTTGCAAAGTCTCTGACCTTGAATTAAAGTAGCAATCAGAAGTAAACAGGAACCTTTCCTCAGTACCTGGAACGTTATCCGTCTCCTTGGCAGTATTGGGGGAAGCGTGGATTCTCTAGTGTCCTTGACAACCCAGCAACCAGGCACTTCTCAGGATGCCAGCTTGTTGGCCCTCCTCCGAAGAGTCCTCCCCAGTCGCTTCCACAAGCTGCGGTGCCCCTCCAAGTTAAGAGCGCACCCAGACGCCTTGAATCCTCCCTCAGTTACTGCGACTCGGGAACAGATGGATCCTTGCCCAGACCAAGCGGGTCTGTGGGGCTAGTCAAACTAACCATGTTGCGGGGGATACCCCGTTCCAGATCCAGGAACAGGCACTCCGGCCACACGAACGACCCCAGAACACGTGACTCCAGCATCTTAAGTACCCTTCCCCAGACTCCTCAGCGGGGCCAAACGCACCCACTGATTGGCTCTGGGTAATGTTGATACCCAAAACGTTCAATCAGGCCTGGTTCTGAACCTGTCATGTGCACCTAACTGTACACATGACAAGGCAGAACCCCAGCACAGCCCAGCCAAACTGATGCCAAAGTTAACCTAGATAATTAACTCTCAGAACCCCTTTACTGTTCTTGAGAGAAAAATAACTAAATTTACACATAGCGGACAACTTGCAAAAATGTCACCGCTACAACAGTATCTCACAAAAGTGAGTACACCCATCAAATTTTTTTAAATATTTTATTATATCTTTTCATGTGACAACACTGAAGAAATGACACTTTGCTAGTAGTGAGTGTACAGCTTGTATAACAGTGTAAAATTTGCTGTCCCCTCAAAATAACTCACCACACAGCCATTAATGTCTAAGCTGCTGGCAACAAAAGTGAGTACACCCCTAAGTGAAAATGTCCAGATTGGGCCCAATTAGCCATTTTACCTCCCCGGTGTCTTGTGACTTGTTATGCAACGTACACACGATCGAACTTAGTCCGCTGGACAATCCGCCAGACTTTCCAGCGGAGGTCCGCCGGACTTTCTGAACGTGCGGACTTGCCCACACACGCCGGACTTTCCCGGCGGATTAATAATCCGCCGGAGTTTTGGCGGAAGTCCGTGGGACTTTTGAAATGAACGGACTTGCCCCACACACGGAGTAAAGTCTGTTCATTTAGAACGTGACTCCAGGTAGACAGGACTAGCGAATGAAGTCAATGTTCGATCAGCGACATTGACACCTCGCTAGCCCCGTCACCTGGTATGAATTTAAAGGGGAATCCCTACGCCGAAAAAACAGTGTGGGGTCCCCCCCAAATCCATATCAGACCCTTATCCGAGCACGCAGCCCAACCGGTCAGGAAAGGGGGTGGAGACGAGCGAGCGCCCCCCCTCCTGAGCCGTACCAGGCCGCGTGCCCTCAACATCGGGGGTGCACTGGGGAAAAGGAGGCGACAGGCCACCCCACCCCAAAGCACCTTGTCCCCATGTTGATGAAGACAAGGGCCTCTTCCCGACAACCCTGGCTGTTGGTTGTCGGGGTCTGCAGGCAGGGGGTTTATTAGAATCCGGGAGCCCCCTCCAATAAGGGGCCCCCAGATTCCGGCCCCCCACCCTATGTTAATGAGTATGGGGTACAATGTACCCCTACCCATTCACCTGGTGGAAAAAAAGTGTAATATAAAAACTCAACACAAGTTTTTAAAATACTTTATTACACAGCTCCGGGAGTCTTCTTCCGTCTTGGGGGGTCTTCCCGCCGGACCCCTCCGCTATCTTCTGCTAGCTCTTTTACTAGCGGAAGAGCCCGGCTTTCCTCTTCGTTGCCGCCGCCGTCTGGGATCTTCTTCCAACTTCGGGGTCCTGTCCCGCTCTTCTGTTCTTCTTGCCAAGCCTCCGCTATCTTCTTATAGCTCTTTTACTAGCGGCGGCCCAGTCTTGTGTTGTTTTCGCCACCGCCTTCTTCTCCTTCTTCTTCTCTTCTTCTCTTATTCCTTTCGATGTTGACACGATGCTGTCTCTGGCCAGAATGGCAGAGACACGTTGTGCTGTGACTTATATAGGGACAAGGGGCGGGGCCACCGGTGCATGTCCCAGTCCCTGAGGATGCTGGGACTGCGACATTATAAGGGGGCGGGGTCACCATGCGACATGAGACGGTGGCCCCGCCCCTTGTCCCTATATAACTGGCAGTGCAACACGTCTGGGCCATTAGAAGAGGAGAGTCAACATCAAAAGGAGAAAGCCAGGCTCCTTCGCTAGTAAAAGGTGTCCGACATAATGTCGCAGTCACAATAAAAATCGCTGATCGCCGGCATTACTAGTAAAAAAAGTTTTTTTAATAAAAATGCTATAAAACTATCCCCTATTTTGTAAACGCTATAACTTCTGCGCAAACCAATCAATAATCGCTTATTGCGATTTTTTACCAAAAATATGTAGAAGAATACGTATCGGCCTAAACTGAGGAAAAAAAACGTTTTTTTTTTATATATTTTTGGGGGATATTTATTATAGCAAAAAGTAAAAAAAAAAATTCAAAATTTACACTCTTTTTTTGTTTATAGCGGAAGAAATAAAAAACGGCAGGGGCGATCAAATACCACCAAAAGAAAGCTCTATTTGTGGGGAAAAGGGACGTCAATTTTGTTTGGGAGCCACGTCGCACGACCGTGCAATTGTCAGTTAAAGCGACGCAGTGCCGAATCGCAAAAAGTGGTCTGGTCTTAAAGCGGTGTTTCACCTGAAAAAAATAAAAATTAAAAGTCAGCAGCTAAAAAAAAAGTCGCTGCTGACTTTTAATAAGTACACTTACCCTCCCAGGGCGCCCGCCATGTCGTTCGTGGAGGCCGAGATGTCCCTCGGCGATCCAGCTCCAGCGCCGCCATCCTCAGTAAGAGAAACGGCTTCCCGTTTCCTACTGCGCATATTTTTTTTTCATTTTAAATTGTTACTAACATTTTTTCAAGTTTTTGTTTTCAGGGTGTCCCACCACTTTAAGCCAGCAAAATGGTCCGGTCTGAAAGTGGTTAACAAAGAGGTTAATTTACAAGTTTATGAAAATTGTATGAATAGTAAAACAATTACAACCAACTTTTACCTTCTATAGAATGAAGAAAAGTAAAACTTCAAACTTCAGAAAATCTTATTTTCCTGCAGATTCACATTAAAGAATAAATCTGCACACAGAATTCACTTCAATGCATTAATGCTTCACTGATTTTTGTCACGAGAAAAATGAAAATACATCTTTTACATTTTCTATGCGAAGAAAGCAATCTTTTTTTTGAGACCTGATATTAGCCATTTTTCATAATGTTTAAAATACACAGATTAGCAACATCCTAGCTAAAAATGCACTTTTTTAACATTTAACATTGTTTGTGTTGATATAACATTAATCATATTTTCCTCTTATTTTATTAGAAATAAGCCAATAAATCTGCAAAGCCTAATTGAACAAATAAATTATGACCACAGATAATGGAAAATTCCTATCGAAATACTTACCGTAATTTTCCTTTCCTGATGGACTCCATGGCAGCAATGTGTGGGTTTAGTCCCACCTCCATTACCCTATAGGACACTACTCCCATAAATCTTTGCTCCCTGCCCACGGCCGTGTTCGATAACTAGACTACTCCAGCCATTTGGGAGGGAACTCCTGCTGCCATGGAGTCCATCAGGAAAGGAAAATTAAGGTAAGTATTTCGATAGGAATTTTCCATTTTCCTGACAGACTCCATGGCAGCAACGTGTGGGAAATAACTTGCCCAAAAAACACACTTGGGTGGGCAAAATGCTGAACAGAAAATATTTATTTAACACTGTCAACCGACAGGACTTTTAAACCAAAATTAACAGAAGTTAAGAATGCAGGTTCAACACAGTAATGGGTCATAAACGTATGTATTGAAGACCAAGACGCTGCCCTGCAGATTACTTCCGGCGCCACGTGGCGCGAGGCTGCCCATGATGTGGAAAGACTCCTGGTGGAATGTGCCGTCACTGCCTCAGGAGGAGCCAAGCCCTTCTCTCTGTAAGCCCACTGGATGGCCTGGACCACCCACGCAGCAATGGATCTAATAGAGGCTTTAGAGCCCTTATTCTTTCCATGAAACAGAACGAAGAGGGAGTCAGTCTGACGAAATGAAGCTGTAACATCCAGATATTCTTTTAGTGTAGCACCCATGTCAAGAGGATGTGAATCCGAACCTCCATCAGACATGAAGGTAGGAAGAGTGATTTCCTGGTTTTCATGGAAAACAGTGGTTACTTTGGGATTTGATCCCAGCATTGGAATGAGGACCACTCTATCCGGGAAGAAGGTGAGGAAAGGTTCCTTGGAGCCTAGCGACTGAATCTCTGAAATTCTCTTCGCCGACGCTATGGCCACCAGAAAAGAGGTTTTAAGTGTTAGTTCCTTAATTGAAAGTGATCTGTTGAGTTGAGTAAAGAAATCCAACACCAGAGGGAGGTCCCATTTTGGAAACCTAGGTTTTCTCTGCGGCCTAAGCCTGACTGCACCTTTGAAAAACTGTTGAACCAAAGGATGATTGGCCCACGTGACTTCAGAAAATGCTGAGATAGCAGAAACTTGGACACGCAGGGAACTAACAGAAAGCGAGATATCCAGTCCTGTTTGAAGGAAGCTTAACACATCCTGAACTGCCAATGTATTGCAGGAGCTAGACCTGGAAGCCATGTGACTGGTAAACTTCGCCCAGATCCTTTCGTACACCCGATTGGTACTACCTCTTCTTGCACTAAGGAGAGTGGGAATAACCTTTAATGGACAGCCTGACACTTCCAGCCTTCCCCTCTCAAAGACCAGGCCCTTAGGTGCAGGTGATCCGGACAGGGATGTAACCTCGAACCCTGGGACAGGAGGTCTGGTCTGGATGGTAACGGAACCGGATCCTTGACACTGAGGAGTGTCAGAAGCGGAAACCAAGGCCTGTTGGGCCAGTAGGGAATTACTGCAATTACCTCTGCCGTTTCCGACCTGAGTCTCTTCAGGAACTGTAGGATGATCGGGATTGGAGGAAAGGCATACGTCTTGAGGAACCACCATTTCTCCGTCAGGGCATCTACCCCGTAGGCTTGCGGATCTCTGTACCTTGAATAGTACTTTGCTATTTTCTTGTTGCATGGGGAGGCAAACAAGTCGACCTCTGGGGAGTGTTAGAATCCAATCGAATACCTCCTCGTGGAGAGACCACTCGTTGTTGTCTAGAGATATTCGGGAGAGGAAGTCTGCCTGGACGTTCTGAATTCCTGGAACATATGTCACTGTCAGATCCTTCAAATTCTTCTGAGCCCAAGACATGATCGGGTCCACTTCTTGGAGAAGAGAAAGACTTCGGGTGCCCTTGCCTTCTGATGTATGCCACTGCTGTGGTATTGTCCAGTCTGAGATGGACCGAGGCCCCTGGGATCAGGTGACGAAAAGCCAGAAGGGCCTGGAAGGCCGCCCTCAATTCCAGGACATTTGACACTGTCCTTCTGGAGGGAGGATCCCAAGTGCCCTGGGCGACTTCCGCCAGGCAGTGGGCCCCCCATCCCCTGTTGCTGGCATCTGATGTTATAGTTACCCATGGGATGGGACTGATGGAATGGCAGTTGCAAAGGTTCTCCCGTTGTAGCCACCATAGAAGGGAGTTCTTCATGGATGAAGTAATCCGAATCGCCTGGGCTTTGTTGCCTGTCCATTGCTGAAGGAAGCCCTTCTGAAAAGGCCTCATCCTCCACTGCGCCCATCTCACCATCGGGATTGTTGCAACCATGGTGCCTATAATTCTCAGGCACTGGAGAGCATGAAGGTAGGAAGCCATAAGAGCTGGACGGATTCTGTCCCTTACTACTGAGATCTTTTCCTCTGGTAGTGAGATAGTGCCACTGACTGTGTCGAACAGAGCCCCTAAGAATAGTAGGGTTTGTGATGGGGTCAGTTGGCTCTTCTCCAGATTCAGTATCCACCCGAACTCCTGTAGAGTGGAGATAACTTGCCGCCTGTGAATTAGAAGCTGTTCTTTGTCTTGTGCCAATAGTAGAAGGTCGTCTAAATAGTGATGTAGACGAATTCCCCTGGTTCTCAGAAGAGCTACCACTGCCAACAGAGTTTTTGAAAACACACACGGAGAAGTTGATAGCCCGAAGGGAAGGCACGTGAATTGAAAATGGAGCTTGCCTACTGAAAAGCGAAGGAATTGTTGATAGTTTTCGGCAATGGGAACATGAAAATAGGCGTCTTTGAGATCTATGTAGATCATCCAATCTCCTGGTTGGACGGAATGTTGTATTGTGGACAGTGTTTCCATTTTGAACCTTTCCTTTTTTATGAAGGTGTTTAGATGGGTCAGGTCTATGACCGACCTCCAGGCCCCGCTTTTTTTTCTGGACCAAAAAGAGGGGAGAGTAGATCCCCCTGCCTCGCTGGTCGGCCGGAACATGGATAACAGCGCCTTGAACCAGTAAAGATTTTATGTAAGTCAGAAGGCTTTGTCTTTTTTCTTCTGTAGTCGGAAGGGAAGTAGGGACCCACCTGAGCCTGGGGGCTTCCCTGAAGGTCCAAGCATGACCCGAGGAGACCGTATTGATGGTCCAAAAGTCTTGGATCGAAGCCGCCCAGACATGATGAAAGTGGAAAAGCCGAGCCCCCACCTGACCTGTCTGAGCGGGCCCAACCTCAAAAGGATTTGGTCGGCTCCCTCTCTCCTTTGGAATCACTTTTCGCTGTCTTCTTGAAAGACGATTGTCTTGATTTCCAGGATCTGGAAAATTCCCGGCCAGGTCTGTAACTGCGAGCTTCCCTTGCTCTTTCGTGATACTGCCTTTTTGGGAAAGATCTTCTTTGACCTTGGGGTCGACGATCTTGGGGAAGGAACCCCGACTTCCCACCAGTGGCCCGGGTAATCGCCTCGTCCAACTTGTTACCGAACAGGGAGGACCCTTCAAAGGGGATACGACACCAGACTTGTTTTGAGGCTGGGTCAGCTAACCAGGGGCGGAGCCACAGCGCCCGTTTGGCAGTGACAGACGAAAGCATTACCCGAGCCGTCAGGCGCATGATGTCAATAGAGGCTTCCCCAAGAAAAGCCGACGCAAGCCTCAATTCTTGAATAGGTGAGCATCTAGCCGTATCATCCGAGATGCCTCTCAGTGTCTCATCTACACTGTCAGTCCACACTTCCATCGCTTTAGACAAAGCGGCTAGGGCAAGAGCTGGCTTACAGGCCATGCCTGCTGTTAGGTACACCCTCTTCAGGTCTGCATCAATCCGATGGTCTAACACGTCTTTAAAGGACACTGTGTCCTCTAAAGGGAGAGTCACATGCTTCACCAACTTCATGACTGCTGCATCTATCAAGGGAGCAGACTCCAAGTGCTTCACTTCTTCCTCCTTGAAGGGATAGAGTTTGGAGATTTTGGAAAGAATGGAATTTTTCTTCTCCACCTTGCCCCACTCGTCCGTGACGATTACGCCAAGCTCTGCAATAAAAGGAAAATTAACACGCTCTTTCTTTAATTGTTTAAAGAATTTTCTTGGGGGCGTGGCCAAGACCGGCATGTGAGAGGACGCATCTCCCACAGCTCCCGGCGTTGATCCGGCACCGATCCTCCCCCAGCCACTTAACCGAGCTCTAAGCGCCCTATGCTGCACACCTGCCCTCAGGAGACCCCTGTGGAACCACCGCCGGCCCTCTGTACCAGAGGAATGACCCGAAAAAGCCAGATGGAAACCGCGGGCCCAGAAATCCAAGATGGCGCCGCCGCGCTCACAGGGAAAGGGACGCCACGAGGCCCGGACAAATCAAGCCACAAGGCAAGTAAACCTCCCAAATCTGTGGGGAAAGAAGGCCCAAAGGACATGCTATACTATGTCCAGAGACTGTCAGGGGCGGGCGGCCCGGAGCAGTCGTCCCGCGCCAGTGACCAAATACATAGGCCGCAAAGCCTGCAGCCAGTACAAGGCCCTGCATGCTGGGGTGAGGAGGAGGGGGAAGGGGACGCAGCCCCGGGCACGGACTTACAGGCCCAAGATTCCCAGGAAGACCCGCAGCCCACCTTGGCAGACATACTTAAGGCAGTGCATAACTGTACAGCATCTGTTAACACCCTAAAAGAGCAGTTTGGGGGCCTCAGGGAAGATGTGTCCCTATTAAGACAAGACATGCAGAAAATTAGGGAACGCACCACTGCGGTGGAAAGTAGGGTCAGTGAAATGGAGGACTATGTGCAACCCATGGCCCAGGATGCTAGAGCTGCCCTGCAAATGGCACGAGATGCATTCGATCGTGCAGAGGATTTGGAAAATCGTTTGCGCAGGAACAATGTCCGCATAGTGGGTCTGCCAGAAAAGGTGGAGGGCAGGGACCCCACTGCATATATAGAAGGATGGCTCCTGGAAGTTTTTGGTAAAAATGCTTTTTCCCCACTATTTGGGGTGGAAAGGGCACACAGGGTGCCCTCCCGCCCCCCACCACCAGGGGGCCCCCCCAGGTCGTTTCTTGCAAGAATATTACATTACCGTGACAGAGAGGCAGTACTCCGCCAAGCCAGAGAGAAAGCAAACATTCAGTTCAATGGGGCCCGGGTGTCCTTTTACCCAGACTTTTCAGCAGATGTTCAGAGACGCAGAGCCAAATTCCAGGATGTTAAGCGTCGACTCAGGACCCTACAAATACCGTATGCCATGCTGTACCCCGCTAAACTCAGAATAGCAGTCAGAGGCCAAGCCCAATTCTTTGAGTCAGCCAAAGAGGCCGCATCCTGGCTAGACCGCAACGAACAGGCCCTGCAAAGACGTGCACAGGAGGATGAGGACTGACACTGTCGCAGACACGCTGTTTGGTAAACGCATAAGTTCACGGATGAGCACATGCTCCTTCACCTCTCTTGTTTACTAGGGGGATGAACCCCCACATATTTAGTTCAGTTGACACTCCCTGGCTGGGGGACAATATATTACAAAGCACCAAGAGAGCACTTTGGTTACAACGACGTTACAACTTAAAGTGACTGTCACATGCGATGGGCGCCAGAAGGGCGCCAAGGTTGTTTACCCTGCCCGGTTGGCAGAGGACCAGGTTTATAGGCCTATTTGGGCCACAAGTTTTACTAACATTTTACTTCTCGGCTACTGTTTGCCATACCAGGTACACCACTTGAAGGAGGAATACCACGATCGTTTACACAGAAGACACACTGTAAGACTGGGACACAGGAGGCTGCCCGCACGTTTATCTGATGGACCGTATGTATGTTTGCACCCACACATAATCCGTCACAGGACATTCATGGTTAAGATACATGGCTAAAATTCCCTTGGTATCTTGGAACATTCGGGCCTACATTCCCCCTTAAAGAGGACTATGACTTTCATGTGCTTGAAGAAATTTCTCCCTGGGGTAATCTGTTTCCAAGAAACACATTTGACCACTGAAACGGAATGTTTTTTACGATATTCATGGGTAGGGAAAGCTTACCACTCTACACATACCTCCATTTCAAGGGGGGTAAGTGTATTGATACATGCTGCCCTGGACTACCAGGAATTTGAAAGTGTTATAGATAAGGAGGGGAGATTTGTCTTTTTACACTGTAGATTCAATACGTTGATATGTGTATTGGCTTGTATTTACATCCCCCCGCCGTTCACGACGGCGGTACTCCGGCTCCTCCTGACTTTTCTGGATGGCAGGCCTGATGTACCGTTGCTTGTGCTCGGGGATTTTAACTGCTGTCTGGATTTGGTGGCGGATAGGCACCCCAGCCCTAGACCCTCTGCCCTCTCCAGGGGCACCCCCCTGGCGCGGTTGTTGCAAGAGGTGGGATGGGTTGATGTCTGGCGACACAGTAACCCGGACGCGAAACAATTTACATGCTTTTCCAAAACTCACGGCTCTTTGTCCAGGATAGACATGGGGGTGTGGAACCTGAGCATGCTCCTGTATGTGGCAGACCTCACTCATAGACCCCGTAGTATTTCTGACCACTCGTCTCTGGTGGTTCAACTTATAGTGGCCCCTCCCAACAATATGCCTAGAGCCCCCTGGAAATTTAACGCCTTTTGGCTGAAATTATTTCGCTCCCATGAGGAGATTGAGGGGAGCATGCGCGGGTTCTTTGCCCTCCAAGATCCAAATGGTTCCAGAATAATGCAATGGGACGCCTTCAAGGCGCATTTACGGGGAGTATTGATTGTTGAAATGAACAAAGTGAAGCGGGACTCGACAGCTCTATTGCAGGAGGTTGAAACTAAAACTCAAGAGCTAGAACAGATGTACATAGATAACCCCACCGAGTTGAATAAGGAATCATGGCAGGCTGCACAGAGTGCGTATCAACACCTGCTATCCTCCTCTGCGGAAAAAAAAACGCTTTTTTAAGCAACAGGCGTTCTTTGAGGAGGGGGAGAAGACCGGGCGCCTCTTGGCGCGGATCTCTGCCTCTCATCAACGCTCGCCAACTATAGGGGCAATTAGGACCCCAGCGCGCACTCTGGTGAGTCAGCCAGAACTAATAATGCAGGAACTTACTAGGTTTTATGAAACTCTGTACTGTCCGGGCCAGGCGTATGGCCAAGAAGACTTGGATATATACCTGAACCAGTTGGACTTCCCGGAACTTTCCGCTAGCCAGCGGGACTTCCTGGAGGCCCCACTTACATCGGAGGAACTACAGGCAGCTGCAGGGACCTTTCCGGGTGGCAAAGCCCCGGGGGAGGATGGACTACCTATAGAAATTTACAAGCAATACGCTGAAATACTAATACCGCAGCTCACCCAGGTCTTCAATGCAGCCAAAACAGGGGGTAACCTCCCCCAGTCTATGTCAAAAGCAAATATAGTTCTCCTACTGAAACCTGAGAAAGACCCCACAGATCCTGGGTCTTACCGCCCGATATCTTTGCTTCAAAGTGATGTAAAAATTCTGGCTAAGGCACTGGCCGTTAGACTAAACGGGGTGATCACATCTATTGTGCATGGAGACCAAGCAGGCTTCATGCCCAATAAATCTACTGCAGTAAATTTAAGGAGGCTCTATCTCAATATGCAGACACAGGCCGACAACATGGGTAGCAGAGCTCTGCTGTCACTGGACGCCACTAAAGCATTCGACAGCATAGACTGGAACTATCTGTGGGCGGTCCTACTGAAATTTGGGTTCGGCCCCAATTATATCGCCTGGGTAAAACTCCTATACAGTCAGCCCCGGGCAGCCATTAGGGGATCGGGATCACTCTCTAGAGAATTTGAGTTGAGGAGGGGTACGAGACAGGGATGCCCCCTGTCCCCCCTCCTCTTCGCCCTGGCAATCGAGCCACTGGCCATGGGGATTAGGGCCAACCAGAGCATAGTGGGATTCCAATACAAGAATTTACATGAAAAGGTCATGCTTTATGCGGATGACACTCTACTCTTACTGGGAGATACGGATGCCTCACTGAAAGAAGCCATGGCCACTATTACTAAATTTGGGAAGTTTTCCGGACTGTTAATTAACTGGTCCAAGTCTGCGCTACTCCTGCTGGATGGAGATGATACACAAATTATTAATTCCGCCTGTCCTATACCAGTGGCCACGACCTTCAAGTACTTGGGCATCCATATCTCTGCCAAACCCAGGGACTTTATACACCTAAATGTTGCCCCAATGCTGATAAAGTTCAGGGACAAAGTTAAAACATGGAAGACACTCTTTCTTTCGGTTGCGGGTAGGGTGAATCTAATTAAGATGATCCTTATGCCGCAACTGCTATACCTCCTTCATAACACCCCTATGGTCATCCCCTTAAAAACATTTCACATTATAAATGCCATTTTCCGCAGTCTCATTTGGAAAGATAAACACCCTAGGATCAAATTAGAACACTTGCAAAGGCCTAAAGACTGTGGGGGATTGGCAATGCCGAATCCCTGGCTCTACTACCTGGCTGCACAGCTGCAGCACCTTGTAGGGATGTTCCCAATACCGGAGGGGGGAGACAGTGCTCCACCAAGCTCGTCGCACACTTTAATGCTGCACAATGTCCATAGAGGCCCTGTACCTATGGCATTGGAGGCTTTGTCCTTCGCCAAACCACACAAGAGATTCCCTACCCTTAACCTAATTCAGAAAGTCTGGAATAAGGCCAAATACATTCAAAAGGCAGACGGCTACACGGAATATAGTCCAATTTGGTGGAATGACACTTACACAGAACTGGCCAAGTTACAGTCAGGAGAAAAATGGAGGAAAGCGGGGATCACACACTTGAAACAAATATTCTGCAACGGGATACTTCGCCCGTTTACAGACCTGCAGAACACATATAATCTTCCAGCGTCTATGCAATTCCATTATATTCAGCTTCGCCACGCTGTGGTAGCGCAGAGTCGCTCCTCAGAGTGGCGGCTGTCACAGGTCCCTGCTTTCCGTCTCTTGGAGGAGGCTGCCTCATCGAAAGGATTTATATCCCAATGCTACGCCATCCTGCTACAATCTGTGATGGAGCGGCATCCTCTGGGGGTCAGGGAGAAATGGGAGGCTGACACAGGACCCTTAGACGGGGAACAGTGGGAAGAAATATGCCAGGCGGTGGGTAGCAGCTCTCTGAATATTTCACAACGATTAACTCAACTATACATCCTTCTCAGAACGTACTATACCCCCCATAGGCTGCACTTGATGAACCCGCAATTAGATCCCATATGCACCAGATGTAAAAGAGAATACGGGAGCCTCATTCATATGCTGTGGCGCTGCCCCAAATTGCACACTTACTGGAACGCAGTGGTGACCACAGTTAACACTGTGTTCCAAATATCACTCCCGCAGGATCCGAGAGCCTGCCTCTTGGGTGCTCTGGGAGAATATGGATGGGGGGAAAGCTGCAGGGAGGCAGTACACAGAGTCTTATTCCAGGCCAGGAAGCTGATTATGATACATCGGCGGGCAGAGGAACCCCCGACCACAAAGGAATGGATTGCAAACATAGGTAGGACTTTAAGGATGGAAAAACTGATCTATCAACACAGAGGCACCCCACAAAAATTTGAGAAACTCTGGGAAAAATGGCTGGATACGCCAGGCTTGGCTCCAGAGGATATGGTAATGGACAGACTGCTGGGATTAAATTAGGATTGTGAATACATGCAATGCAGTAATGATGAATAAAGGAAAAGTGATATGGAATGGTGAAATTTGCCATGGCACACTGGTCAACTGAAACTGCACTGATAATGCTGAAACCTTTGTACTGTATGGACAAATTGTATTGTTATTTTGAATTCAATGCTGCTTCAAGTGTACTGTACCTGTGCAATTTAAATAAACACTTTTGTTGGATAAAAAAAAAAAGAATTTTCTTTGTTTGGGAGCAGCTTCTACTGGGTCTTCCCAATTAAGTGTTTCTCTGATAGCCTTAACCAAGGGTGGGAGCAGAGCAAAATCAAAACCCACAGGAGGGCTATCTTCCTCCGAGTCACTGTCAGATATGGCAACCGAAGGGTGGCTCTGAACCTAGGACTCCCAGGTATCTTGCAACTGGGTCTCCCTTACTGGAGAACGAGACTGCTCCGCTGGAGGTGTATGGGAATGATCATCCATGTTCCTGAGCAACTCCTTCACAACCCTTTCCACCAGGGATTTAAGTTGTTGATCCGTATCTCCTCTTTCTTTGGAAGCTTTGGAAAAACAAAGGTCGCATAAGGATCTTCCTGGGGAGCTTGACTTCTGCATCCCCAGCAGGAATTGGTAGAGCGACTGGAGTGAGAGCGCTCTTCAGTATGGTGTCCTGATTTAGAGGAGGAACCACCATGTTTGGATTTGGAAGAGGATTGCTGGTTTTGCGACTTGGAGGAGTCGCTTCCTCTATGAGAGCTGCGATGTGGATCTGATCTAGAAGGGCTGAGGAAAAAAACAAAAGACAAAGACCACACACAAAACAAAACATCAGGCAATAGATAAGCAATCAGGCACACACCCTTCCCTAATTACCAGACCATCAGGAAAATACATATTCCCAATACCTTTTTTGAGAGGGCTGGCCACAGACAGGCAGTGGTGGATCCATGTCCTCAGCGATATCCATCTGAACTGAGAATGACAAGAGATCAATGCAAGGGACAGGAAGATTCCTCTGACCTGTCCCAGAAAAGCCACTTACCAGCAGCTGCACAGGAGCCTGGAGAAGTCACTGGGATAACCTGCAATCATTCCCAAAGCTTGCAGGCTATTTCCCCAGTTTAAAAATAGCGCGGCCCTGTGACGTCATTGCCGTCCCAATGCGCACGCGCGAATAGCGGCAAATCGCCGCTATCGCGCATGCGTGAACCAAGCCTCGCTCTCGTACCACGCTCGCGCATGCGCAGAACGGCCGAAAAACTAAAGCGGAAGTGATACGGCGGCTGGAACGCAGGAGGAACCAGCCGCCATGCCTGAGAAAAACAAAACACACATGCTACAAACAAACAAACAAACAACAAATTGAACCGCACAGGAGATAATAACAAAAACTGCTGCCATGAAAAGAAATATCGATACTCTCACCACTCCACCACGATCGACCAGGCCGAAGGTAAGACCGGACTTCTCCAGGGCAAAAACGGGTCACCTGCTAGTAGCTGGCTGTCTGACCAATGCGCAGCCTGCCTGCCAGTGGCTAGGATAAGGGCTTCTTTCTTGCGCCTCTTCCACTGCCCACTCCATATCCTGCTAATAGCTAGGGCTTAGCGGAGCCATGCGACTTTCCCATCCAGAGTCGCAGATCGGCCAGTCAGGATCGTGGGGAAACTATCTTCAGGTGGAAAGACCACCAACTAGGTCCTTTGGAGGAGGACAAAAAAAGAACACGGCCGTGGGCAGGGAGCAAAGATTTATGGGAGTAGTGTCCTACAGGGTAATGGAGGCGGGACTAAACCCACACGTTGCTGCCATGGAGTCTGTCAGGAAACATTTTTTACATCTACAGAAAAAAACTGTTTAATTTTATCTACACTCTCAAGGCTAGCTACATACCAAAAATGCAGTTTGATTAACCACTTTAATACCAGACACATTCACCCCCTTCTTGCCCAGGCCAATTTTCAGATGTCAGTACTGTCATACTTTGAATCACATGATGTGATTGATGTGATCACATGCCTGATGAAGGGGCCCTGCACAGCTGAAAACATTGCACTTCTCTGATGTAATCTTTCTTCAATAAAAAAAAGTTCAGACTTATTCTGAAGATCTATGGTGTGCTGGTGAATATTTACATTGTGTCCGCTGTGTTCACCAGATGCAGCTAAACAAATATGTCTGTATCATGTCACTGTGTGCGGCCCTGGTAGCATGTGACCCAAGTAACCAATCACAGCTATCACATATCAGTTGTAAACAATGGCTTTGATTCACAGCCAATTTGTACTATTGAGAGGATCTCTGTGATTGGTACACATGGTACAGGGCCAATCACAGCTATCACAATTGTACACAATATCATATGAATGAATACCATTCACAGTTTCACAGTGTAAAAATGATTGCTTATACAGTTCTCATCACAGTAATAAGCAATCATAGTGTAAGAAAAATCCTCACCTCCCCAAAGCAGTGCAGGTGTTTCAGTGTCACTATCAGGTAACTGTACAACTCTGGTGTCAGTATGCAAAATAATTGTAAATTTTTATATATATCATATGGTCACGCTGTACTGCTCTAAAGAAGGTTTTTGAAAACAACAAATTGGCAAAAAAGGGGGGTTATTGTGGGGGTACTACTTTAAAAAAAAAGTACAAATAACCCCCAAATGACCCCTTTTTGTAGACAGAGCAAGGTATTTATTAACCACTTCCGGACCATTTGACTGGCCAATGACCAGAGCACTTTTTGCGATTCGCCACTGCGTCGCTTTAACTGACAATTACGCTGTCATGCGACGTGGCTCCCAAACAAAATAGACGTCCTTTTTTCCACACAAATAGGTGGTGGTATTTGATCACCTCTGCGGTTTTTATTTTTTTGCGCTATAAACAAAAAAAGAGCGACAATTTTGAAAAGAATGCATAATTTTTTACATTTTGCTACAATAAATATCCCCAAAAAATATATAAAAAAATGTTTTCCCTCAGTTTAGGCCAATACGTATTCTTCTACATATTTTTGGTAAAAGAATTGCAATAAGCGTATTTTGATTGGTTTGCACAAAAATTATAGCGTCTACAAAATAATGGATAGTTTTTATAGCATTTTTATTAATATTTTTTTTTTACAAGTAATGGCGGCGATCAGCGATTTTTATTGAATTTTGGCGGACACGTCGGACAATTTTGACACATTTTTGGGACCATTGGCATTAATACAGCGATCAGTGCCCCCTTAGAGGCCCACTATGGTACCGACGTACCATGATGGCGAATCGCACAGCCCAGCCATGTTGCCGCAATATAACTGCGGCAGCTGGTCGGCATGCGGTTAAGTTTTTTCAAATTATAATTTTTTTTTGTGATTATTTTTTGGTATAGGTTTTAAGGGGAACCCCAGGCCAAAATAACAAAAAAAATGCTGTGGGGAACCCCCAAAAATCCATACCGAACTTATGCTAGTGCTGAACTTTCGTTTTTTGGACATTTGGGGAATGTTCGACCGTTTGTTCGCCCCCCCCCCCGAACCGACCACAATGCATTGTGGCGTTGAACAGTGCATTGCAAGCCCTGATTGGCTGAAGCAGTGAAAGCTTCAGCCAATCAGGGGACAGAGCAATGTCAGAATCATGATTGGACACTCACTGTCATCATGACTTTTTGCAATCATGGCTCATTCCCACCCCAGTATAAAAGTATTCTTTCAATGGCAGCCATTTTCAGTGTGATTTTGGCGTGGAGAGAGATAGAACAGGGCTCTGTTCAGTGCTATTAGTTAGTGTGCTATACTTTGCTATTTTGCTTCAATTGTCAGTGTAAAATATTAGTTTAGTGTCAGTCTAGGGATAGTTTGAGTGTAGTGAGGAGGACCATCATTCAGCTTTTCATAGTGTGCAGCTAGAATAGGGAGAGCTCAGATAATTTCAGGGTAGTGTAGTGAGACCGTGTCAGTAATCTTGACATTAGTATATAGCTAGAGTAGGGACAGTTCAGATAGCTTCAGTGTAGTGATGGTTGAACACTGTTTATTTGATTACGTTACTGCCAGTTTAATGCCATATCGTATTGCGTGCGTTACTGACAGTTTAACGCCATTTAGTTGTTCGTGTGTTACTTGCAGTTTAAAGCCATATAGTTTTGCGTGCGTTACTGCCAGTTTAACACCATATAGTTTTGCGTGTGTTACTGCCAGTTTAACACCATATAGTTTTGCGTGCGTTACTGCCAGTTTAACACCATATAGTTTTTTGTGCGTTACTGCCAGTTTAACGCCATATCATTTTGCGTGCGTTACAGCCAGTTTAACCCCATATCGTTTTGCGTGCGTTACAGCCAGTTTAACCCCATATCGTTTTGCGTGCGTTACTGCCAGTTTAACGCCATATAGTTTTGCGTGCGTTACTGTCAGTTTAATGCCATATAGTTTTGCGTGCGTTACTGCCTGTTTAACGCCATATAGTTTTGCGTGCGTTACTGCCAGTTTAACGCCATATAGTTTTGTGTGCGTTACTGCCAGTTTAACGCCATATGGTTTTGCGTGCGTTACTGCCAGTTTAACGCCATATAGTTTTGTGTGCGTTACTACAAGTTTAAAGCCATATAGTTTTGTACGTTACTGCCAGTTTAACGCCATTTACTTCTGTGTGCGTTACTGCCAGTTTAACGCCATATAGTTCTGTGCGTTACTGTATGTTTGGCGCATTATATTGCAGTATAATATATTGTATCCAAGGAGTGTGTCTGTGTAGTGTGAGTACTCAAATTAAAGGGCACCAAACACCTCTTTAAAGTGCATCTACGTACAGATTTCAACCTCTCCTTTACATTTGCTTTTAAGCACCGCCCCCTCCCTCCCAATAATGTCTGGGAGAACAACAAGTAGAGGCAGATGTTCCCTTGGCAGTGTAAGGGGGCCAGCAACAAATGTGTCCACAGGCAAAGGTGGACGTGGTGGTCAGTCCTCAGGCAGGGCATCATTTCCTCTGTTTAGTGAGTTTGCCCATGCTGTCCAGCCACAGCATGCAAAGGAGGTGGTGGACTGGCTTACTAAACCTTGCTTAAACTCCTCATCCTCTGTCACACAAACAGAGACAAGTGTGCTGTCCCCTGCAGTTGCCAGAGTGGATAAACCTGTCTACATCTATTCCGGCCATCGCCCTAACATCAGCCATTGAGGAGTCAGCTGAGTTATTTGATCACAGCGTCAGCCACTTGCTCCTTGATGATGCCCAGCCATTACTGGATTCAGATGCTGGTTCTGAGGTTGAGGATGACAGGAACATGAGCCTAGAGAGAGGGAGGAACACTGGTAGACAAATTGGCATTAATGTTCCCCAAGCCGCAGCGTATTGCCAAGTTGTCTCCAGTGGTAATTATGAAGATGGAGGAGAAGGAGATAATGATGATGATGAGGTTACTGATGCGACTTGGGTGCCAGATAGAGCAGAGGAGGAAACTAAAGGTGAGGCGGCAAAGATTCTTGCAGCTCTGCAAGGACAGGCCCAGAGGTGGTTCACACCACGCCAGTTGGAGCCAGGAATGGTGGTGTCCGATAATGTCTCAAACCTCCTGTCCGCCCTTAGACAAGGAAAGTTGACACATGTGCCATGCCTGGCACATGTCCCTAATTTGGTGGTGCAGTGTTTCCTAAGTATGTACCCAGGGTTGCAAGTACTAAAGCAGGCCAGAAGAGTCTGTAGCCATTTCAGGTGATCATACACAGCCAGTGCTCGGTTGGCTGAAATTCAGTGGGAATTCCACCTGCCCATAAACCGCCTGATTTGTGACATGCCCACCAGGTGGAACTTAACTTTGGGAATGCTGCAGCGGCTATACATGCAGAAGAGGGCCGTCAATGAGTACTTGTGTCAGTACGGCACAACGACAGGCTCAGGCCGCCTCGGCTTTTTTTCCCCATGCCAATGGCTGATCATTAAGGATGCATGCACGGTATTGTCACCATTTGAGGAGGCCACAAGGATGGTGAGCAGTGACAGTGCATGCATCAGTGACACAATCCCTGTTGTGTTCCTGCTGGAGCCGACTCTGCGTGACATTATGGACAGAGCACTGGAGGCAGAGCAGCAGGAGAAAGAGGAGGACTTCCTTTCCTCTCAAGGCCCACTTTATGCAGACACCATCATTCCTATGTCACAGAACACACAGGAGGAGAGAGGGGAGGAGGATGAGGAGGAGGATTCTGGCACTTATATAGGCTTTGAAGAAGAGGAATAGATGCGTCAATCTGTAAGCGATGGCTTTCCAACCCCAGGTCCCTTGGGAATAGTATGTGGCTGGGAGGAGGAAGTTCCAGGTGCTGTCATCCTGAGTGACCCCGAGGAGTCTGCTTCTCAAGCCTCTGCAAATTTGAGGTGCATGGGCATCCTCATGCTTTAAAGCCTGCGAAAGGACCCAAGAATATGTGGCATAAAGGAGAAGGATGATTACTGGTTGGCAACCCCCCTTGACCACCGTTCTAAGGGGAAGGTCTCTGAACTCACCCCGTCCCCACAGAGAGTGCAGAGGATAAAATCTCTTGAGGACATGTTAAAGAGGATTTTATTGAATGTTTTTCCTGACTCTAGTAGGTTACAGTGTGGTGAAAAACTTTGTTTTGAGTCTTCCGTTGGTCAAGAAAGAGGCGTTGGAAAAGTGAGGCATTTTGGAAATTTTTTTAGTCCTCGCCGCTAGACATGTGCAATTCGTTTCGTTCTTTTTCGTTTTTTTCGTTCGTTCGCTTTCGTACGAATGAACGAATCGTTCGAATCGTACGAATCCGATTAACGAATCGTTCGAATCGTTCAAATCCGAAAAACAACGAAAATCCGAAAAACCAAATTAGAAACAACGAATGTACGAATGAAGAAAATCCGAAAAACAAAAAAAAGGAACAACGAAAATGAACGAAAAAATGTGTACATTCGTAACTTTTTTTTTTGTTGAATTGGTAATTTTCCGTGTCCCTTACAATGGTGCTGCTTAACGTGCTTCGAATAGATTGAACGAAAACATTCGTACATTCGTAACTTTTTTTTTAGATTCGTAACTTTTTTTTTAGATTTGTAACTTTTTTTTTTTTGTTGAATTGGTAATTTTCCGTGTCCCTTACAATGGTGCTGCTTAACGTGCTTCGAATAGATTGAACAAAAACATTCGTACATTCGTAACTTTTTTTTTAGATTCGTAACTTTTTTTTTAGATTTGTAACTTTTTTTTTTTTTTGTTGAATTGGTAATTTTCCGTGTCCCTTACAATGGTGCTGCTTAACGTGCTTCGAATAGATTGAACGAAAAAATTTGTACATTCGTAACTTTTTTTTAGATTCGTAACTTTTTTTTTTTAGATTCGTAAATTATTAAAATGTAATAATAGCACACATTACATAAAATTATGAATTATGATCCGATTACGAATCTACGAATGTTACGAATGTACGAATAAATACGAATGCGTCCGAATTTCGAATAAACGAATAAACGAAAATTAAACTAACGAAAAAACGAATCAACAAAAAAATAACTCTTACGAATGTACGAATCGTTACGAATCCGAACACCGACGACTTACGAATGTACGAATCGTTACGAATCCGAACACCGACGACTTATAAATGTACGAATCGTTACGAATCAACGGAAACGAAAAAACGAAACGAAAAAAAAACTATTTTTTTTCGGAAACAAAAAAAAAGAAACGAAAATAAACAATTTTTTTGTTGTGCACATGTCTACTGTCAGCTTCCACATCCCATCGGCAGCATCTGCATCACGTGGTGGACAATTACCTTGGGGCCAAAACGGAGACGGAGAGCTTTCCAGCTGACGATCCATTGGCTTACTGGGTCATGAGAATAGACCACTGGCCAGAACTTGCCCAGTATGCTATTGAGTTGTTGGGCTGCCCTGCATCCAGTGTGCTTTCAGAACAGGCATTCAGTGCTGCAGGAGGTTTCGCTACTGATCGTAGAATGCGTCTGTCCCCAGACTCTGTGGACCGTTTAAATTTTATAAAAATTAATCAGTCCTGGATTACCAGCTATGAAGCCCCTGATGCTGATGTCACTGATTAAGTTTTTTGGGGATGTGGAAACTCTGCAGGACTTTGAGGCTGCCTAGCTTTGAGGGTGTTCAATCATTTCATCTGGAAGAATGTTTTTGGTATAGGTTTCATGGGCACAATTAACACACAAAGACCATTTTTTCTGCACCTGTCTGACAGGTGCATATCATTGCAATTTTTTACAGCAAGGCAAATTCTTGCTTTCATCAAGAGTACCTCTATAGGGTTATGGTGGGAAGGCACCACCGACACCCAAAGACCAATTTTTCAACACCTGTTTGACAGGTGCATATCATTGCAATTTTTTACAGCAAGGCAAATTCTTGCTTTCATCAAGATTATGTCTATAGGGTTACGGTGGGAAGGCACCACCGACACCCAAAGACCAATTTTTCTGCACCTGTTTGACAGGTGCATATCATTGCAATTTTTTACAGAAAGGCAAATTCTTGCTTTCATCAAGAGTACCTCTATAGGGTTACAGTGGGAAGGCGCCACCGACACCCAAAGACCAATTTTAAGGCACCCGTTACTTCTATGCAAAGTGAAAGTGACACCAGAATGTATCCAAATATTCTCTAATCTTGTGCACTACATTGTGGCCTCATCATACACACTGGTTCCCCAGCTGATGCTGAACAAAATAAAGGCAGCTTGCAGCTTTTTTTTTGGCTTTATAAATTCAATTATTGCTGCAGCAGATTCTAGACATGGTACAGATCTGCCACTTTACAGTTATGCCCCGTACACACGGTCGGATTTTCCGACGGAAAATGTCCTATCGGACCATGTTGTCGGAAATTCCGACCGTGTGTGGGCTCCATCGGACTTTTTCCGTCGGAATTTCCGACGGAAAAAGTTTGAGATCCTGCTCTCAAATTTTCCGACAACAAAGTCCTATCGGACATTTTCTGATCGTGTGTAGCGAATTCCGACGGACAAAGTGCCACGCATGCTCAGATCACATTACAAGACCAAAGCTATTGGCTACTAGCCTCTACGTAGTCCCGTCGTACGCAACGAACGTCACCACGTTCAGGATGATCGGATTTTCTGACAACTTTGTCCGACCGTGTGTATGCAACACCAGTGTCAGACAAAATCCGTCGGAAAAAATCCAACGGATTTTGTGGTCGGAATTTCCGACCGTGTGTAAGGGGCATTTGACTAATGTGGCGTACACACGAGCGGACTTTCCCGTGGGATTGTCCGCCGTGTGTGGGCTCCGGCAGACTTTTTCCTCCCAAAAGTCCGGCGGACTAAGTTTTAAGTTCAGGGGGCGTGACTCTGCAATGGCGGAGTAGACAGAGAGCGTGCAGTGCACCGACCGCTACCTCCAGCCTTCAGTCGGCTGAACAGTAATGCTGCACTGAATGACTGAACTCTTATGGAGAAATGACACTGAACACTGAACACTGAGCCGACCTAAGGAATGAGCAGGGAAAGGACGAAGAACCCTCAGAGAGCTCCTGTGCAACAGGAGATTAAAAACTACTTTACACGAGCCGCCACAGCGCGGGCTTCAGCAGCTGAGATCCGGGGGCGGACGTGTGTGGAGACACCGCGGGCGGCCCCGCGTATGAGCTTACCCCTGGAGCAGGAGGGCCAGCCTAAGCGAGGCAGCGAGCAGCAGCGGCAGGCAGTTGAGACAAGGATGGCGTCTCAGGAGCGAGGAGGGGGGAACTTGGATGAGGTAGACCTGAGATCGACCCTCCAGTCGCTCCCAATGATCCTCCAGGCGCTCCCGACGAGAGGGGAGATGGAAGCGATGGTCTCCCGACTGGAGGAAGGTCAGCGGAAGGAGTCACAGTTGATCCGGCAGGAGATGCAGAAACTAGCGGATGGACTCCGGGAGGAAAAACTGAAAACGGCAAGTTTGGAAGCTCGTGTAAGTGAAATAGAGAGAGAGCAGACCTCACACCTACTCCAGACCTCAGTGATATATTTAAAATTAGAAGAATATGAGGACAGAAGTAGGAGAAACAATCTTAGATTTAGAGGGATACCGGAGGAGACTGAGGGGGAGTCACTGCAAGAGACAGTAAATCTGATTTGTCAGAAGCTGGGTGAGGGCTCCCCGCAGCTGGAAATTGAATTTGAAAGACTGCACAGAGCACTGGGACCGCGCTCAACAGACCCACATAGACCAAGAGATGTAATTGGCCGATTCCATCGGTTTTCTCATAAAGAACTTATCAGCAGGAAAGCCTGGGAGATGGGGCCGATAGAACATGCAGGAACCATGATTAAAATTCTTCCGGACCTTTCACGAGCAACTCTACAGAGAAGAGCACTACTGCATCCACTGTTGGAGAAGATTAAACTAGCAGGTGCTTCGTATCGTTGGGGATACCCGATATCGGTGAAGGTGAAGAAGGGTACACAATCTTTCTATCTATGGTCTCCGGCAGACTTACCCGCTCTCTTCGTTTTCCTGGAGGTGGAACAGTGCGTGGTCCCTAATTGGCTTGCACCACTAGAGAGGAATAGAAGCGAGAAACAACGGCAGGATAAGAGGTGAGCGACGTTCCCCCAGTGAACCGAGACGGACGGTGCGAATGTGAGTAAGCAACTCCACATAGTGGATAAGACTTAATGATTTGCCTCGCTATGCTGCATTTTCTTTTGTGGTCGTCTATTTTCTCCTTTTTTTTTTTTTTTTTCTCCCCTCTGTAAGAGGGACCGTACAGAGGGACAAGGCCCTTGATCTCAGTAAAAAATAGCAAGAGACACTGTCCCCAGTACTGTCCCAGGAGGCTCCCCCTGAGGCTCTCCCGCCCCTTCCGC
Organism: Lithobates sylvaticus; assembly: GCA_028564925.1. Taxonomy (NCBI): domain Eukaryota; kingdom Metazoa; phylum Chordata; class Amphibia; order Anura; family Ranidae; genus Lithobates; species Lithobates sylvaticus. The sequence continues at coordinate 137,896,171 of CM053028.1, read as the reverse complement.
GGACCTCCCCCCTCAGTGGACTGGGGGTACTTCCCCCCCCCCCCCCTCCCCTTTTTTTTTTTTTTTTTTTTTGATGGGGTCTTGTCCCTTTTTTTCTTTTTTTTTTTTGCTATCTGCACCGGGCGAACTGCTGTCCGCTATTGCCCCTGAGATATAAGGAGCGATTGAAAATAGGACAGCAAAATAAGAAAATAAGATGGTAAAAGGCCAGTAATGAGTTAAGGACTAATATGTAATCACTGGACTTTTTGCCTGATAGGATGAAATAGATGTATAAATATATATGTAGGAAATGCCTATGTGGGAGCAGGGAGGGGGGGGGGGTATTATAACCCAAAGTATAAGATAGAACTAGGCGGGGGCCCCTTATATTGAATGAATGTCTGGAAATGTGAATGCTTTAAGAATAGAGTACTGTTCGTCGAGCATATAGGGATATATATGTATATGTATATGTATGCTTCATGGAGGTGAGGGAGTGGGGAGGGGTCACATAGAATGAGACAAATGGGTATTGAAATGCACTTTAGAATAAATCTTTTATTTTTTTTTGGAGGTGAGGGGGGGGGGGGGTCACATAGATGAAACAGATGGGTAATGAAATGCAATATAGAAGAATTTGTTCTTTTTTTTTTTTTTTTTCTCTTTTAGCACGACTTTGTGATCACAGGAGATTTAGGGAAAATTGAGGGGGGGGAGGGAGGGGGGGAGGGGGGTGGGATAGTAATAAAGGGTATTGGAAATTATTGAGTGGGGAAGATGAGAGGCACATAAAACACATAAAATATAAAGTAGCACTTACTCCTTAAAATAGACGGTTGGGAGGAAATTATAGAGCACGGGGGAATATTAGGATAAGAAAGAAGTCAATCACAAGGGGGGGGAGTTGTAAGAAGGTGGAAAGAGTAGCGGGAAGGGGGTTTAGGGGGGGGGAGGGGCACATAGGGAAAGTAGGGAAATTATAAGGGGGGGTTAGTATACATATATACATGAAATAAGGGGAAGAGAGGTAAGCGGAGGGAGGGGGGGGGATGGAGGAGGGGATAGTGAGACACAGTAATATAAACAAAGGGGATATAGGAGATAAGGGCAATGGTTTGAAAGGAGTTGAGACGAAGATGGAATGAAAGTAAAAGTAGAAGTAATAGGAGAAGGAGGAGGAATATATATTAGATATACAACTGAGGGCAATACAGAAGGGTCATGGGAAGCATGAGTTACCAGATCAGGTTACAATACACACGCTATGATATATGCGAAGTAGTAGCTTAGGTGTTAAGATGAGGGAGGGGAGATCAACAATGAGTAGCTATATTAAATCTGATCTGTAATGCGATATATAATGTTACATGATATAGGAGATGACATGTGATTCATATGATACAGGAGATGTTATAGGATGATATGTGATATGTGAGGTTATATGACACAGGTGATGATATGTGAGGTTATATGTCACGTAAGGGCCCAGGGGCTATGAAATGAAGTTATTTTAAAAGGTTGTAGAAATATAAATACGTAAGGAGAAATAAATAGAGGACCACAGAGAGTATAAAAATTGTATATAAAATACACGGTTTGAAAAGCGGAGACGGGAGGTAGACTCAGCAGTGGGCATTACAGAAATATGGAAAAAAAGGAAAAGAACAGGAAAGCAGCTGGCGGGTAGGGGGAGGGGGGCACTGCCATACGAGTCAAAGCGAATCACCCCCCGAATCAGCCTCTACGGGAAACTTAGAACCCGGAAGTAGAAGCTGGAAATTTGCTGGTTCCCCGGGAGAACCCCTGGATAATTTTTTTTTTTTTTTTTTTTTTTTTTTTTTATTATTATTATTTTTAATTTTAATTTTTTTTTTGCCCCCCTTTCTCTCCCCTCTCTTCCCCGGTCTCCCGCGGTCCCTGCTCTCCCCTGCCTTCATAGTTGGTCGGACTAGGACGGGACTAGTCTAGGGCAGGGAGGAGATGGAGGGGCTGCGGGTGACCTCATTAAATGCTAGAGGACTCAATATTCCAGAGAAGCGGAGAATGTTAATAAATGATTTAAAACGTATAAATACGGATGTGGGAATGGTGCAGGAGACGCATTTGAAGCTGGGAGCCCATGCTTACTTGCAAAGCAGACACTTCCCCAGTGTTTACCACGCTAACTCACAGACTAAAACAAAAGGTGTTGCAATCTTGATTTCAAATCGAGTGACGTGGTCTTTACTGGAGAAGTGCGTGGATATGGGGGGGAGATACCTCTTCCTGAAAGGATTTATAGGTAGCATAAAAGTCACCTTAGCCACGATCTATGCTCCGAACACACATCAGGATAGGTTCCTAGAAAAAACCCTAGCAAAATTAATGGAATTCAGGGAGGGTAAATTGATTGTAGGGGGGGACTTTAATGTCCCCATGGACCCAACGATGGATACCTCAACTGGAACATCATCGGTCCCAAGAGGAACTAGGAGAAATATCATAAGGAAACTCCATGAATTTCAATTAATAGATATATGGCGGGCATTGCATGGGGGAGAGAGAGATTATACTTATTTTTCAAACCCCCACCAATTATACTCCCGGATTGATCTCTTTTTAGTATCACATCAGTTATTATCCTGCGTACAAGATATATCAATCGGGAATATAACATGGTCGGACCATGCGCCAGTAATTATGAGGATAAGGTTGACGGGGGCAACCCAGTTATCAGAATGGAGATGGCGCTTAAATGAAAATCTATTGCAGTTACCAGAAATTAGAGAGGATTTAATAAGAGAAATTAAGTGGTATTTCGAGATAAATGATAATGGAGAGAGTGACCCAGGAATTATATGGGAAGCCCATAAAGTAGTGATCAGAGGAATCTTAATTAAACATGGCACCCGAATAAAGAAAGCAAGAGAAGAACAGACAAAAAAATTACTGGAGAAAATACAGGAGTTGGAAACACAACATAAAAAGTCATCAGATAGGGGTACAGGAATTGAATTAGCAGCCCTTAGGAGAGAGTTGTCAGACCTCCTCCGATACAAAGCAAAGGCAGTATTACAAAGAGGAAGAAGTATGACGTATGACTCGGGAGACAAGTGTGGTAAACTATTAGCTAACAAATTAAAAAAGCAACAGACCCGATCATATATACCACATATTAAAACAAAAGAGGGCAAAAAGGCGGTGCTCCCGAAAGATATCGCAGGTGAGTTTAGGGAGTATTATTCGGCCCTTTATAATTTACCCGGGAATACTTTACCAACCTCGTCTCTAGAAGAATACTTATCCACATCACAATTGGTACGAATGTCTTCACCTACTCGGCAAGAACTAGAGAGACCGATAACACTGGAGGAAGTTAATAAAGCAATAAAAACATTCAAACAGGGAAAAGCACCTGGACCAGATGGTTTCTCTATACAATATTTTAAGAGTCTGTTTGAAAATTTGGGCCCACACATGATAAATATGTTCAATGGATTAGGACAAATAAGAGATCCCCCAGCGGATACTTTGAGAGCACACATTACGGTAATCCCGAAAGAAGGGAAAGATGGATCGGCATGCAGTAGCTACCGACCGATCTCACTCTTAAATGTGGATCTAAAAATATTCACGAAGACACTTGCAATTAGGTTACAACCCCACCTGGCCCAGTTGATAAACTGGGACCAGGTGGGCTTTGTCCCTACAAGAGAGGCAAGAGACAGCACGATCAAGGTGCTGAATCTTGTCCAGACTGCAAAACAAAAGAAATTTTCAAGTGTGTTTGTGAATACGGACGCGGAAAAAGCTTTTGATCGGGTTAATTGGCCATTTATGTTGGGAGTACTGAAACACGTAGGCCTGGGAGATAGATGGAGCCGTTGGGTAGCAGGAATGTATTCTTCTCCTCAGGCTATAGTGAAGGTCAATGGGGTATACTCGGAGAGTCTCACCATTTCCAATGGGACCCGCCAGGGCTGTCCCCTCTCGCCTCTACTATTTGCTCTTACGTTGGAGCCGTTACTTAATAGAATTAGACATAACCCAGATATAAAAGGTATTCAGGTAGGAAAACAGGAATACAAGGTCTCGGCGTATGCAGATGACCTCCTCTTTTCAGTAACGAACCCACTTATCTCACTACCAAATTTAATGAAAGAGGTGGAGAGATATGGAGCTTTGTCTAATTTTAAAATTAATTATAGTAAGTCGGAGGCGATGGGGGTGGCCCTGGCGGGCCCCTTGCAGAGTAGCCTGCAGAGTAATTTCAAATTCAGGTGGACAACAACCGCATTGAAATATCTGGGAATACAAATCCCCCCAAATTTAACAGATATATTTGAGCAGAATTTCCCACCATTACTGAGAGAAGTGAGGAAACTATTAGATGGCTGGAATAAAGGTACCCACTCCTGGTTTGGGAGAAGTAATATCCTAAAAATGTGTATAGTACCAAAATTTTTGTATTTCTTTCAGGCAGTGCCTATCCGGGTTCCCATGAACTATTTCAGTCAAATTCGGGCAGAATTTACAAAATTTATCTGGGCAAGCAGACACCCAAGGATAAGTAGAGAGTTGCTGACTAGGCCAAAGGAAGCAGGAGGAATAGCGACCCCAGATATATTTAGGTACTACCAAGCAGCCCATCTTAGTAGAATAATTGACTGGAATAGACATGCAGAATACAAACTATGGATCACTATTGAAAAACAACTAAGTCAATTACCTTTGAATAGAGCCATCTGGTGCTATGCAGACCTACCCTCCGACTTAAAAAACCATCCCCTGATCGGACCAACTCTGCAGATAGGGGCGGGGATTATCCAGAAACACAGGCTATCTACCCCAAAGTCACCTTTGTTCCCGATTCTAGGAAACCCAAAATTTTCCCCGGGTCTACACACACAGGTGTTCAAGAAATTGAGGGGGAAAGGAATCTTCCAAGCCTCACATTTTTTGAAAACTAATGGTTGGCTATCGATGGAGGACCTGATGAAAAAAGGGGGACAGACAGAAATACCATTCTGGCAAGCAAGACAAGTGAGACATTTTTTAGAAACATTAGGGCCAGTGGAAGAATATGAGAGACCTCGAACAAAGTTCGAGAAATACTGTGAAGAGAGGGAGCCCCTGAAACATGCTATTTCTAAAATATATGCGCTTTTGACAGCCCCCCCAGAAGGTTATACGGTAGTAAGTTTGGATAAATGGGGGAAAGACTTAGATAAAGAATTTACGTTAGAACAAAGGCAGAAAATAATACATTTGACACTAAAATCATCAAGGTGTACAAAAATGCAGGAATTAAATTTTAAGATATTAACAAGATGGTATTACACCCCCTCAAGGTTGAACAAAATATTCCCAGATGTCCCAGGGAGTTGCTGGAGGGGCTGTCAGGGAAGGGGTACACTATTCCATATACTTTGGACATGCCCAGTAATCGAGCGATTCTGGCAGGAAGTATATAGAGTTACCCAACTTCTCACGGAATTCCCCATTCCATGGGACCCAGAGTTCTTTCTACTACACCTCTCACAAATTCCCTCTAAAAGTTATAAAAACTCAATAGTGTGCCATTTGGTAAACGCAGCGAAAAGCTGCATTCCCCGATGTTGGAAGGAACTACATGCACCGAGTATTTCTATGTGGCTTAATACAGTCCGAAGGATAGGGATAATGGAAAGCTTGGTCCCAAGGTCACCGGAGGAAAGAGAACGGGTTGGTCAGACGTGGGCCCCATGGGAAGAATACCTTAAAACGGAAGAGGGTAAGAAGCTGATAGGGGAGGAAGCAGAGGAATAGAAATGGAGGGGGTAGTGGGGGGAGGGGCGCGGGACTGGGGGGGGGATGGGGGGGACAGAAGGGGAGGGGAAAAACTATTTTTTTTTTCTTTTTGGCCGTCCAGGGGCAAGGGAGGCCTCAAGGGTACCTTAAGAATCAAGGACCATACAATTACAAGAGGCAAAGGGGAACCGGGTTAGGAGGAGAATGTAAATAAAGAATATGAAAAGGGATAAGAATAATTCGATAAAGGAAATCGGACAGAAATATGATTTAACGAAATTAAATAACAGTCAAGCGGAATGTTTGAAGAAATGTATATTATGCATATTTTATTTGTAATCCCTTCGCAGAAATAAATAAAGAATTTAAAAAAAAAAAAAAAGTTTTAAGTTCAGACTTAAAATTGGCCGCTGGACTCGGCAGTCCGGCGGACAATCCCGCCGTCTGTGTGATAGACCGCAGACTTTTGAAATGAACGGCCTCTCACACAGAGGAAAGTCCGTTCATTTAGAACGTGACTCCAGGTAGACGGGGCTAGCGAAGACAGTGAATGCCGCCGCGCTAGCCCCGTCACCTGGCATGGATTTAAAGGGAAATCCCTACGCCGAAAAAACGGCGTGGGGGTCCCCCCCAAATCCATCTCAGACCCTTATCCGAGCACGCAGCCCGGCAGGTCAGGAAAGGGGGTGGGGACGAGCGAGCGCCCCCCTCCTGAGCCGTACCAGGCCGCGTGCCCTCAACATGGGGGGTGCCCTGGGGAAAGGGGGGCCCTGCGGCCCCCCCACCCCAAAGCACCTTGTCCCCATGTTGATGAGAACAAGGGCCTCTTCCCGAAAACCCTGGCCGTTGGTTGTCGGGGTCTGCGGGCGGGGGGGCTTATTGGAATCCGGGAGCCCCTTTAATAAGGGGGCCCCCAGATCCCGGCCCCCCCACCCTATGTGAATGAGTATGGGGTACGATCCGCCGTTTTTTCGGCGTACGGATTCCCCTTTAAATCCATGCCAGGTTGAGGCAGGGAAAGGCAGTTTTGAAGACCCTGGAGCACCAGGACAATGGAAACGCCCACAAAATGACCCCATTTTGGGAAGCTAACACCCCAACGTATAATCTATGTGGCATAATGAGTCTTTTGAATGGTTCATTTTTTTCCCAAAGTTTTTGGAATATGTGGGAAAAAAATGAAAACGCTTTTTTTTTATACAAAGTTGTCCATTTATAAGATATTTCCAACACATAGCATGTACATAGCAAAACTGACACCCCAAAATACATTCTGCTACTCCTCCCGAGTATGGCGATACCAAATATGTGAGACTTTTACACAGCCTGGCCACATACAGAGGCCCAAGTAGCACTGTCAGGTGTTCTAGGAGCATAAATTACACACAAATTCCTGCCAACCTATCACATTCATATTTCTAACACATAGCATGTACTGTACATACCAATTACAAACCAAAATACATTCTGCTGAGCAAAGGGTAAAGAAAAGATTACCTGCGGTTTTAGTAGTGCAGTGGTCCACAGAGGAGAGCATCGGTCCAGGCAGCAGGCAGGAACGTAGACAGCGACAGCAAAACAGGCAGCAGGCAGGAACGTGGACAGCGACAGCAAAACAGGCGGCAGGCAGGAATAGTCAGCACAGGTAGAGATGTTGTCAACACAGCCAATGCATTAGTCCAGATAGCAGGCAGGGATGTGGTCAGCAGCAGCAAAAGGATCAAAGGATCGTCCATGCAGCAGGCAGGAATACTGTCCATAATTAGTAAAGGCAGCAGGCAGAGGTATGGTCAGCACAGCCAGAGTATTTTTTCCAGGGAGCAGACAGGACCATCAAGCTTAGGGCATCGGTCAGGGAAGAATGGGGACAGGGGTAGAGACTTCTCCCACCCAAATCTCTTTGAAGCCTCCGGACAACCAGACCCTGTTATGGGAACACAGAAAAACTGGTTTTCTGAACTCCAAACACTCTTCTGGAGCCCCTCACATATGTGAGACCCCTGTGTAGCAGGGTAAAAGATCAGTCCAAGGGGCAGGCAAAAACATGGTCAACAAGCCGAGGTCAGTGCGGGTAAAAGGCTGACATAGACGGTAGGCAGAGGCATAGTCGATACAGTCCAGGGTCAGTTCACTTGAAAGGCAGAAACATGGATAAACAATGCAGACGGTAGGCAGAGGCATAGTCGAGAAACAGGCCAGGGTCAGTTCACATGGAAGACAATGATATGGTTGGTTGAGGCAGGGAAATATTCATGACAGAAATTGGGGGGAAATGGCAGTCTATTGGAAATATGGGCTAATAGTGGTCCAGAGTGTGATATCGCCTGAAGCATTGTCCGATGCAAAGGCCAGGTAGGGAGGGACAATCGGGACAATAGAAGCTGGTGTCTTTCCTAACTCCTCTCTTAGTGCACACCCGGCATTTTTTTTGGCGTCGTCTTCCGGATGCTGTTGGTGGAATATGTTCCGGAAAATGACGCTCGTGTAGCCTGACGACAGAATCTGAGCGAATGCTTTCTGGGGGGGATTCTTCTTGATAAATTAGTAAAGTGACAATTTCTTCAATATACTTTATGAAGGTGGTGGGTGTTGCTTTTTGGTAAATTATAAAAGAATTTAAAAGGGCCAAATGAAAAAAGTAAATTGCAACTTTTTTGTACCAAAAAAGGGATTTTCTTGTTGACAGATAGGGCTGCAACATCTGGTCATTTAAATCCACCCCCCCCCCCCCATACATTTATTATATGCATTGATGCAGGAAGGCTTGCGAACAGGACTGCGTCTTCTGTGAAGTTCCACTGAGGTGTCAATGTGGATGGTGGACTTCATATACACATCTTTAGTATCCTTCCACTTCACAGCCGGCACTTCCTCATTCCTCAAGCTGGCCGATTCCCCCCTTCGAATGTTTGTGGCGACAAGACGCTGTGGGAAGCCCTTCCGGTTTTTTCTTTTTTTTTTTTTTTCCAATTAACGTTTTTATTTGTCAGCATATTCAAACAGGTTATTTAACTTTACATACATTTTGGCAAAATAGAGCTCCCATAGGCAGGATATATGCGTCGTGCGCGTTATTAGTCCATGGGTGCGCCCATAGGTGCAACATTAGTTTCTAAAACAGCGTTCCCACTACAAAAAATATAGGGGGTTCAATCTTTAGCATATAGCACCTATAGTGACGTTTATGTAAAACATGCAGGTTAGGTCTGCTTTACAGATGGTAGGAAAAGGGAGGGGGGAGGAAAGAAAGAGAGAAGAGAGGATGAAGAGAAAGTTGGGAAAAGAGGGGGGGAAGGGTATGGGGGGGGATAATAAGAGGGGGGGTGTAGATACGTTCTCACCTCGACTGCCATGGCGGCTTGCCTTAGTCCTCCCGCAGATGCCACCTTTCCCAGACTTCGTTGTGGTCGTCCAGTTTTTGTCGGATCCTGGCCGTCATCTTTTCCATGAGTTCAACGTCTTTAACCCTGGAGTATAGGGCCTCTTGAGAGGGTGGGATGGGGGATTTCCAGTTAAGGGCTATTAGGCACCTTGCGGCCGTCAGTATGTGCCTGAGCAATTTCTTGCTAGGCTTAGATAATTTTGGTTGGGACAGGCCTAGCAGAAAAAGTTTAGGAGTGAACATTATGGGCGTCTCAAATAGCCGTATCATGAGCTGTCGGGTAGATTCCCAAAATGGGGTTATAAGTGGGCATGCCCAATATATGTGGAAAAGTGTCCCTTTCTGTTGTTGGCAGCGCCAACACCTATCCGGGGTGGAGGGGTATATTTTGTGGAGTATGGCAGGGGTCTGGTACCAACAGAAGAGAATTTTGTAGGAGTTTTGCTTATATAGAGTACATATAGAGGTTTTGGCTGCCTGCCTCCAGACCGCCTGCCATGCCTCCATTGGGAGCTCCTCGCCTAACTCCTTCTCCCACTTGCACATATATGAGTGTTTGCCTTTAGTTAGGAATTGGTATTTGTTTATAATTTTGTAGATGTCCGATATCAGACCCCTGCGGTTGCGTCCTTCTAATATAACCTGTTCAAATGGGGAAGGTGGGGAAAAGAGGAGTTGTGGAGCTATCGTTTGGGCAAAGTGTCTGATCTGCAGATAGCTGTAGAACGCTTGCTTTGGAAGGTCATGTTTAGCCTGGAGCTCCGAGAATGTGAGCAACCTGCGAGATCTGGGATTCACAATGTGACCAAAGTGGAACAGGTTCCGTGTGGCCCAAGGCCACGACATCTGATGCGTTAAGCTGGTTGGTAGTTTAGGATTGCATAAGAACGAGTTCATCAGGGAGTGTTTGGATTTGAGGTTATATTCGCGAGAGACCTTGCGCCACAATAGGCGAAGTTGCGACATTGAGCCTAGCATGCATCTGGGGTCCACCTCCACATTTGCGCTCCATATTATACTATTTGGGTGTACTGGGGCTAGCCAGATTTTTTCTAGTTCTGACCACTTGCTGAAGGACCTCTGGGTGAACCATGAAGTCAGTGCGCGGAGTTGGGTCGCCTGATAGTACCTGACCAGGTCAGGAAATGCCAGGCCCCCATCCATCCGTGAGGCCGTCAGGACTGAGCTGGGCACTCTGTGTTTCTTAAAGTTCCAGACATATTTCAGGAGATCTTTTTGTATTTTGCGTAGTTGTATGTAGGGAACGGGTATAGGTAGAGTTTGGAATAGGTATAATAGTTTTGGGAGGATGACCATTTTAACGGAGGTGATCCGGCCTATCAGGGAGATGTGGTGAGCTTTCTATTTTTGGATCAGTTCCCGGATTGATCGAAATATCGGTGGGAAGTTCGCCTGGTACAGGGTGTGGAAGGAAGGGGTGATGGATACCCCTAGGTATTTGAGTGAGGTAGTCGCCCATTTGTAGGGAAAGATAGACTTAAGGTGGGTCGTTTCGTCTGTCGGGATGTTGAGTGGAAGTGCGACTGATTTAGAGGTATTGGTCTTGTAGCCCGACAACGTGCCGTAGTGATCTAATATGGCGTGGAGGTTGGGTAGGGAGATCCGAGGCTTGGTCAGGGTGAGGATGATGTCGTCCGCAAACAAGGATATCTTGAATTCCTTGCCCCTAACCGGAATGCCCCTAATGTCAGGGCTGTTCCTAATGGTGGCCGCCAGGGGTTCTACACACAGTGCAAACAGCAAGGGGGAGAGCGGGCATCCCTGGCAGGTACTATTCGTAATCGGGAAGATGGGGGATGTGGCGAAGGGTGTTTTGACCTGCGATGAGGGATGTTTATAAAGGTTCTGGACCGCGTTCAGGAAGGGGCCCTTGAATCCCATATGTTGTAATATGGCCGTCATAAAGGGCCAACTTAGGCGGTCAAACGCCTTCTCTGCGTCTAGACTAAGGACCAGGGATTGTGTGGATTCTCTGTTCGCTACGTCTATCAGGTCTATGACTTTTCTGGTGTTGTCCCCCGCTTGTCGCATGGGGACGAATCCCACTTGGTCTTTGTGTATCAGGGTTGGGAGGATTGCGTTAAGGCGGGTGGAGAGAATTTTTGTGAATATCTTAAGGTCCGAATTCAAGAGGGCTATGGGTCTGTAGCTGGCGCATACTGTCGGGTCTTTATCGGGCTTGGGGATCAGAGTTAGGTACGAGCCTAGCATCTCGTTCGGGATGGGGGTCTGTCGGAGGAAGGCATTAAATAGTCTGGTCATGTACGGACCTAGGATGTGTAAGTAGGTCTTGTAGTACTCGTATGGGAGTCCGTCTGGTCCCGGGGATTTATGTGCCGGTAAGGCCTTAATGGTCGTCGTCAGTTCCTCTATGGTAATTGGGGTGTTTAGTTCTAGGAGGTCAGCCTCCTTTAGTTGTGGTAGCCTGGCTTGTTCAAGGTATTGGGTTATGCGGTCGGTTAGATCTGCTGACGGGGGGTTGTGGGGTATTTCGCGTTTGTTGTAGAGGTCTGTGTAAAACTCCGCAAATGTTTTCGCAATGTCCTGGGGATGGGTCACTAGGTCACCTTTTTTGTCTTTGATCTGGTCGGGCGTGGATATATGTGCTTGGTCCGTGAGTTTTCTGGCTAGGAGTGATTGCGCCTTGTTACCTTTATCATAGTATAGCTGTCTCAGTCTTATTATTGATTTTTCTACTGCCCCTAGCGCCAAGTCCCGGAGCGTTGTTCTGACTTGGACTATCTGCTTAATAAGCGTTAGGGAGGGGGAAGTCAGCAGTTTGTTTTCAAGTTGTCGGAGGCATTTTTCCCCTAGAATTCTGGCGGTCTGAGCATCTTTTTTCATTTTTGAGGAGAGTGCAAGGCACCTACCTCTGATTACCGCTTTGTGTGCGGTCCAGAGGGTGGATTGGGTTATGTCTGGGGTGTTGTTTTCAGCAAAGTAATGTTGTAGCGTGGTGTCTAATTCCGTCTTAGATGGGAGGTATTGTAGGAGGAGATTGTTAAGCCTCCAGTTATAGGGCCTGCGTGTGGGGGTGCCCAGGTCCAGGGAGATTGTCACCGGGGCGTGATCTGACCAAGATATGGGCAGGATTTCCGCAGATTTGATGGCTTTAAGTGTGGTGTTGTTGACGAAGATGTAGTCCAGTCTTGAATGGGTGTGATGTGGGGCAGAGTAGAAGGTATATTGCCTGATCTTTTGGGTGCAGGGCCCGCCATGTGTCAAATAGTGCATATCTCCTGGTGATCTGCCGGAATTGTTTAGAGTCCCTGAGGGCTCTTGTCTGAGGTGCTTGGGGGTTAGTCACAAGGCGGTCATGTTGAGTGGAGTGTGCTAGGTTATAGTCCCCTCCCACCACTAGCATGTTATGGGGTGTTTTAAACAGGCGGGTAAAGACCTTGTTCAGGAACCGGTGTTGGTGTACATTCGGGGCGTATAAGGTGCACAGGGTTATGGCTTGGGATTGCCATGTGCCCTGTACAATGATATAGTGGCCTAGCGGATCTATGTGTGTTCCAGTGCAAGAGAATGGGGACCCTTTTTTGAAGAGTATGGCAACCCCTGCTTTTTTACGTGGGTTAAAGGCCTGGAATGATAAGGGATAGAACTTGGAGGCAAATGTGAAGGAGTCGCCCTTGCCAAAATGTGTTTCCTGTATCATTATAATGTCTGCGCCAGATTGCCTGAACTCTCGGAGCGCCAAGTGTCTTTTTTTATTGGAGTTTAGGCCGTGCACGTTAAGTGTTATTACCTTAGCCATGGTCTATGGTTGGGAGGGTGACAGCATTACTTATCTGGTCTGGTCGACGTCTGGATCTGTTCCGGGAGTGTGGCATCCGCGGGAGGAGGTTCGGCGCCCAGGGGGGCCCCAGGAGGGAGTAGGTGAGTAGTTGGGTGGAGGTGAGGTATCTAGGAGGAGAAGGAGAGGTTAGAACGAAAACATAACAAATCAAACAATTATGCAACATTTGCTGGGTCTGGGTGACCGTTAAGGTCAAAAGGCCCAAACAGTTCCTGTAGGTCTCCCCGACTAGGATGTCCGGAAAGTTCGGGTCGGGGAGATACCAGGGGGGTAGGGTCAAGAAAGGAACTTGTGGGTGGTAAACCACGAGGGGGGTTCGTAACTCGGGGGGCAACCTGTCCGGCTTCTCGGCCCAGGGTAGCCCGTGGAGTGAGGTCTTGTCGATTAATAGGCTTTCGGGGGGTGGTAGTCATTTTGCGGAGATCTTTGTGGGATAGATGTTAGTGTCGCAGTTGGAGGTCCCCCTAGGGGGGAAGTCATCTCATCTTGTGTTTGGGGGATTGGCGGTTGGGATCTGGGCCCCTTGGACGTTTGGTCGAGGATACTTTCTGCCACACTACTGGCGGTGGTGGGGGGTTAGCCACCAGGTCCCATTCGGGGAGTTGAGGGATGGAGATCCCCAAGGTGTCACAGAAGGGTTCCAGGTCATCTGAGTAGCGAAGGATTGCCGATTTTCCTAGGTGTTTGGCTGTTAAACTGAAGGGGAATCCCCATCTGTATGTGATTTTCTCATCTTGAAGTGTGCGCAGTAGAGGTTGTAGCAATCTCCTTTTTTGAAGCGTGATCCAAGAGAGGTCTGGGTATATTTGTACCGGGGTGTTGTCAAATCGCAGGTCGCGTATAAGGCGGGCTTTACGCATGATGTCTTCTTTAAGTGGGTAAGAATGCACTCTGCATATTACATCCCGGGGCTTTGAGGCCGGACCTTTAGGGCGGAGAGCCCGGTGTGCTCTGTCCATCTCTATGCGCTTGTCAGGGTCCTCCCCGAGCATCTCGTTAAATAGGGTCTGTAATGAGGATTGCAGGTCTTCGGTGCCGTCTGATTCAGGGAGTCCTCGTACCCTAATATTGTTTCTCCGGCCCCTATTGTCGAGATCCTCGACATGGCGTTGCATGTCGCGGAGCATGATGTGGTGGTCTGAGCTCTGTTGTTGTGTGCGGTGTATGGCCAGTTTGGTCTCTTGAATCTCCTCTTCTGCCATCTCTACTCTATCTGAGAGGTGTTTGAGACCTGCATGAAGTGTTTGGATCTCGGAGCGACAGGTGGCCTTGACATCAGCTATAAGCTGTTTGAAGTCATCTTTGGTGGGGATGGCTTGCAGGTATGATTGCCAAGGGGGGTAGGGGTCTCCATTATAACTTGTGGGAGGGTGGAGATGTGGTGGGGTCGGTGCTTGTCCGTTTGCTGGGGTCTCTCGCGGTTGTGGGGTGTCCCATAAAGGTTGGGGTGCCCAGGGTTCAGTCCAGGATGTAGCATGGGGAGAGCTTGGGGTGGGGGCCGGTGGGCTGTATCCTGGGTGCTGCATGTGCCCCTGGGTTGCTTGGGAATGTGAGGGAGGGATTGCTTGCGGGTCTCTGTGTAGGCTGAGGTCCCTGGGTCGTTTGGGCCTTTGGGCTCCTGGGGGGGGTAGTGACTGCCATGCGGTCTGTGCCCCTTCATCCGTGGGGGGCTGTCGGTTCGCCCGGGGGTGTCCGGGGTCTGGAAGGGGGGGGAAGTCTGTTGCTGGGTCGGATGCTGTGGGAGACATAGTGCCTGTGTGGAGGCATGGGTCAGAGGCTGTCCTCAGCAACTTGGGGAAGGCCTCTGTGCACTGGGTATATGCTGCCTGGGATTGAGTTCCGGCCTGGTCCCCCTGTGGATAGTGGTGTCCCCCTGATGCTTGGTGGGTTTCACTCACCAGGTGTTGGAGCCCGGAGGGGCTCGGGAGCTGCTGTGTGGGGTCTTTGGCGTCTGGTGGCGTTCCGCCGCTGTGTTGAGGCGGCGGGATTGAGGCCTGCTGCCTCGTGTTGTTGGCGGCCGGCGCCATCTTGGTACACCCGCCCGGAGCCGCCGCCGGCTGGAAGAGCTTTTTGAAGGACGCTGCGGTGCTCGGCGGCGGGTGTGCAGGTCTCCGGGCTGAGGAGGATCGGGTAGTGCGCGATCCTCCCATATGCTGGCTAATTATCCCCCGAAATTTGGCCTGTGTGCTGCGGGCTGGAGAGGAGCTCTCAGTCCGTGCTGCCTTCCAGGTCGGCTTCCAGTCACGTCCCCCTGAACTTGTCCCGGTTTTTTCTTATTGTACCACAGGCCAATGTTTTTTTTTAGGTACAGGTGGCGGAGAAGCGGCAAACTCGTATAAAAATTGTCCATATAAATATGATACCCCTTTTGGAGGAGTGGGAATGCCAACTGCCAAACAATTTTCCCACTAATTCCCATGTACGATGGACACTCAGGGGGCTGGAGCTGGGAATCTTTGCCTTCGTACACACGGAAGGAGTGCACATAACCGGTGGCACTTTCACAGAGCTTGTTAAGCTTCAAGCCATACCTCGCTCTCTTACTTGGGATGTATTGTTTGATACCCAGCCGGCCTGTGAAATGCACCAGGGATTCATCCACAGATATATTTCTGTCAGGGACATAAAGTTCAGCAAACTTTTTGGAAAAAAATTTATTAGGGGGCAAATTTTATACAGCTTTTTTGGTGATTCCGGGGGGGGGGGGGCACTGTGAGTTGTCACTAAAATGCAGGAAGCGCATAATAATTTCATATCGGGACCTGGACATGGCTGCAGAAAAAACTGGCATGTGATGGATAGATTTGGTCGACCAATACTTATGTATCTCATTTTTTTTTGGAAGCCCCATGTTTAGCGTTAGGCCTAAAAACAATTTCAGCTCTGCAATTGTTAGGGGTCGCCATTCAAAAGGGCGGGCATAGCTGGAGCTGGGGTTGGCTGTGATAAATTGTTGGGCAAAAAGGTTAGTTTGGTCCATGATGACTTGAAACAATTCCTCTGGGAAAAATAAATTAAAAAAATCCATCTGGGAAAAACCTGCAGTGTTGACCTGCACACCTGGCTGTGCTGTAAAAGGGGGGATCGTGGCTGACCCTGTGGTAGAAGGCAGCCACAATGGGTTTGCCAAGCTTTCTGGCAGCTGATTTTGGGCCCTAATTCTTTGGCGCGCACTGGGCCTCTCCTCCTGGGGTCTAGCAGTGCTTGAACTGGGCCTCTCCTCCTGGGGTCTACCGCCGTTGGCACTGCTGGTAGATGCCTGGGGTTCAGACCGTCTTCTTTTAGAAGGGACTGCTTCCTCCTCTAATTCGGATCCTGAGGTGCTGCCTTCAGGGGGCTCATATTCTGAGCCAGAAACTGAAACAGAACTGAGCGGTGAGAGCTCCCCGATCCTCTTATCGCTCAGACTGAGTATTTGGTATGCCTCCTCTGGGGTGTACACCCTTTTGGACATAGTGGCAGGTACTCTGGTGGCAGGTGGTGAGGTGGCGGGTATTCTGGTGAGGTGGCGGGTACTCTGGTGGCAGGTGGTGAGGTGGCAGGTACTCTGGTGGCAGCTGGTGAGGTGGCGGGTACTCTGGTGGTAGGTACACTGGTGGCAGGTACACTGGTGGCAGGTGATGAGGTGGCGGGTACTCTGGTGGTACTCTGATGGCAGGTACTCTGGTTGCAGGTACTCTGATGGCAGGTACTCTGGTTGCAGGTACTCTGGTGGCAGGTACTCTGGCAGGTGGCGGGTACTCTGGTGGTACTCTGGCAGGTGGTGAGGTGGCGGGTACTCTGGTGGTACTCTGGCAGGTGGTGAGGTGGCGGGTACTCTGGTGGTACTCTGGCAGGTGGTGAGGTGGCGGGTACTCTGGTGGTACTCTTGCAGGTGGTGAGGTGGTGGGTACTCTGGCAGGTGGTGAGGTGGCGGGTACTCTGGTGGTACTCTGGCAGGTGGTGAGGTGGCGGGTACTCTGGTGGCAGGTACTCTGGTGAGATGACAGGTACTACTGATGACAGGTACACCTGATGACAGGTACACTTGATGACAGGTTCTCTTTATTTAGGGGGGGTGATCTGGGCACAGATAGGTATATATACTAGTGGGTACAGTATATAGGTAACTCACTGTTAGCTGATCTCTTCCTCACACAGGATCGGTGTGTGAAGAGGAGAACCCAGCAACAGGAGTTACCTCACTTTTTTGTTTACATTTAGTGACTGGCTGTCATTGGACACAGCCAGTCACTAAATAGCCAATTATTTTTTATTTTTACTTTGATCGGGGCTGAGCTGTATCTAAGGCAAAAGCCTCAGCCAGCCTCAGTCCCAATCGCGTCACTGAACGTTCCCGGGAGCGCGCGTGTGCGCAGTGCACGCTGCTTCCGGGACACAGACAGTCAGCGGCGAACAGCGCCGCTGCAACAGCTCACACTACTGCCCGAGGGACACACCGGATCCCCGCAGTAGCGGCGGAAGGCCGAGGACGTCATATGACGCCCACCCAGGATGGGAGATCCACCTTGTGGGCGTCATTTGACTATGGCCGGGTATTGAAGTGGTTAAAATGTAATTAGTTAAGTTACAAATTACTTCTCCCAAAAAGTAATTGCGTTAGTAACTCAGTTACTACATTGGAAAAGTAATTAGTTACGCAGCAAAGTAACTGTGACTTTTTTTTTAAACTCTGCAAGGGGCGTCTATCGTGTAACTAAGGGGCGGGTCTAGTATTACTGTAACCAAGGGGCGCATTTATTATTATTGTTATATATCATGTAACCAAGGGGCTGCTCTATTATTACTCTAACCAAGGGGCAGATCTGTTATAGCGTGTAAGCAAGGAGCGGGTCTATTATTATTATATTGTGTAAGGGGCGGATTTCTACAGAAGAGGGCGAATGTTAAATTAATGGGCAGAGCTCGATATATAACAATAATAATAAATGCGCCCCTTGGTTACAGTAATACTAGACCCGCCCCTTAGTTACACGATAGATGCCCCTTGCAGAGTAGCACGAGCATCAGGAGCGTGCGGCATCGCCTCGTACAATTACATGTTAACTGCGCCTGCGCGGTGTAGAGTTCACTCAGAGCTGTTTAGGTTCGGCAATTTTCGGAAGCTCCGTAGTCCTTCGTACTGCGCAAGTGCTGCGCCTGCGCAGTACAGGGGGTCCTTATCCGGCGGGGGAACTTTTTTGGCAGGACACCGGAATTACACTACTGCTATCTAGTGGCGGTAGATGTAATTGGGGTAACTAAGCCAAAGTAATGGGAACTGAGTTACCATGAGGGGAAAAGTAATCAGTTAGATTACTCGTTACCCTCTAAAGTAACTGCGTTAAGTAACTCAGTTTATTTTAACTCAGTTACTTACATCACTGGAAATAACAGGGGGAATCTGCACCACATGGGGTGATAAGGGTGTGTTCAGGCACACCCCCGGCACACTCCATGCGCACACCTATGGTAATGGGGTTCGTTATTTGGGTATGAACGTTTGCAGTGTTCGGAAGTTCTTGCCTGAACCGAACAGGGGTCCGTTCGGCCTATCCCTATTCCTTAAATGATGAACCAATGCAATGTGATAATGCTTATTTGAAAAAAGGCATGTCTCTTTTTGCACAGGTTAAAAGTGCACATTAGTCAAAGGTGATTGTGTAAATCCTGCAAAGTTACACCCTAGCACTATTTGGGTTATTTGCATAAATGGTGACACACGTGACTACCAGACTGCTGTGGTTGAGATTGATACCCCTTGGGGCATAGTGACACATTCAGTGGGGGTGGTACCCTCACTGCTTCATGAAGCCCCAGTGGGGAGAGATTTTCCACACTTTTGGAGTTTGTGGGAAAACAATAGGAGTCAGGAGGACAGAGCTCTTCTTGCTGAGGAAACACCGGAACTCACTCCAGACCCTTTTGATTGCAAAATTGAAAGGGGAACTGAGAGTGGACAGAATGTGGTGCCTGACTTAGAAGTCAGGAAAGATGACTTTTGTATGAAACAACTAAGAGAGTCCACACTCAATAGAGCCAGAGAAAACATTAAAATGGTTGATATGGAACCTGTGGAACCTAATATAGGGATGTCTTTTCCTTACATGGCTCCTAAAAATAACTTGCTGTATCAAGTGGTAAAGTAAGGGGAGGAGGTAGAGCAGCTAGTGGTTTCCAAACTCTATCTTCGGATGGTATTAGATTTGGCCCAAGGTCATATAATGGATGGACACCATAGAGAAAACTAAGGAGAGAATAACCCAGGGATTATTTTGGCCTGGGTTGTATGCAGATGTCAAAGAATATTGTGAGTCTCTTGTGTCAGTATTCTGTGCCATCGCCCCATTTTCGATGTCCACTGGTACCGTTACCGATAATTGCAATGCCTTTTGAAAGAATTGGCATGGATCTGGTGGGACCAGTAGTAAAGTCTGCCCGGGCATCAGAACATTCTGGTAATACTGGACTATGTCACACGGTATCCTGAAGCCATTCCCCTGTGTAATACCTCAGCTAAGACTATTGCAAAAGACCTTGTCCAGGTATTTAGTATTGTAGGTAGTCCAAAAGAAGTGTTAACAGATCAAGGCCCACCATTTATGTCCAGATTTACTAAAGAATTGTGCAAGTTGTTCAAAATCCTGCATCTTTATACCTCTGTCTACCACCCCCAAACCGATGATCTTGTGGAGAGATTTAACAAGACGCTCAAAAGTATGTAAAAAAAGGTGGTGGACAAAGATGGGAGAAATTGAGATTTTTTGCTGCCTTACCTCCTGTTTGCTATACGAGAGGTACCTCAGGCATCTACAGGTTATTCCCCTTTTGAACTACTGTATGGTAGCCATCTCAGGGGATTGCTAGATGTCACAAAAGAAAGGTGGGGGGGAGAGACCACCCCTTATAGAAGCGTCATCAAGCATATCTCAATGATGCAAGAAAGAATGACGGCAATGTCATGCCGCTTGTATAGGAACATATGGAGCAAGCCCAGGAAGAAGGGTTTATAATTGGGATGTCAAGACCCGGACCTTTAACCCTGGGGATAGAGGGCTGGTACTAGTCCCCACAGTTGAGAGTAAATTCCTAGCAAAGTGGCAAGGTCCCTTTGAAATTATGGAAGGAGTAGGGGAAGTAAACTACAAAGTTTACCAGCCAGGAAAAAGGAAACCAGAGCAAATATATCATGTTAATCTCTTGAAACCTTGGAAGGACAGAGAGACTTTACTGTCAGTACCAATTCCCCAAAAGCACATGGCCCTCGTGACACCTGAGGTACCCATAACTGAAACCTTGTCAGTGGCCCAACAGAAGGACGTTAAATAGCTTGTGAGTAAAAAAATAAACTTTTTCTCTCACCTACCTGGACAGACCAGTGTTATACAGCATGACATAATTACGGAACCAGGTGTCTGCGTAAATGTAAAGCCCTATAGAATACCTGAGGCTAGGCGAGAAGCAGTTGTAAAGGAAATAAAGAACATGTTGGAGTTGGACATGAAAGAGGAGTCCCACAGTGACTGGCCAAGTCCCATAGTGTTGGTCCCAAAGCCAGATAGCACTATAAGGTTTTGTAATGATTTCAGGAAGTTGAACAGCTTGTCCATATTCGATGCGTACCCAATGCCTTGGGTCGATGAGCTTGTTGACCGAATGGGAAGTGCTCGGTACATAACTACTTTAGGTCTGACTAAAGGTTATGGGCAGATACCCCTAACAGAATCTGAAAAAGAGAAGATGGACTTTTCTACCCCTGAGGGGTAAATTCCGGTATAAGCGGAAGCCTTTTGGTTTGCATGGTGCTCCTGCCTCATTCCAGAGAATGATGGACAAGACACTGAGACCACATTGCCAATACGTAGCCGCCTATTTGGACAATGTTGTCATCCACAGTCCAGATTGGGAATAACATTTGCCCTGGGTGCAAGCAGTAGTAAATTACCTTAGGAAAGCAGGACTTACTGCCAACTAGGGATGAGCCGAACACCCCCCCCCCCCCCCGGTTCGATTCGCAGCAGAACATGCGAACAGACACAAAATGTGTTTGAACACGCGAACACCATTAAAGTCTATGGGACACGAACGTGAAAAATCAAAAGTGCTAATTTTAAAGGCTTATATGCAAGTTATTACCATAAACAGTGTTTGGGGACCCGGGTCCTGCCCCAGTGGGCATGTATCAATGCAAAAAAAAGAGCAGTGATTTTATTAATGCTTAAATTGAAACAATAAAAATTAAATATTACTTTAAATATCGTGCCTGGGGGGTGTCCTTAGTATGCTTGTAAAGTAGCGCATTTTTCCCATGTTTTTAGAACAATACCACATTCATTTAAAACTACTTGCGGCTGTAATGTATAGTCGGGTCCCAGCAACATAGATGAAAATCATTGAAAAAAAACTGCATGGGTCCCCCCCAGTCCTTTATCAGCCCCTTTGGGTCTGGTATGGATATTAAGGGGAACCCTGCACCCAAAATAAAAAATAAATGGCGTGGGGGGCCCCCAGGCACTATATACTTTGAACAGCAGTATATATACTATACGGCCTGCCCTATATACTCTGCAAAAAATTGGGCCTTAGGTGTTTGTGGTACCAGAACACTGTAAGCCCTCACAGTTACTCTCGGTGAGCGCAGGAATGGGCCCTGCTGTGAAGTGCTATCTCAAAAATTGTAATTACATCCCCCTGTTAAAGTGGTTGTAAACCCATACTAGTTCATTATGAATTACTTACCTGAGATCAAAGCCCCTGCAGCCATCCTCATACACTGCTCCGGCAGCCGACATCACTCCCGGAGTTACTTCCGGGTATCACGGCTCCGGCGCAGTGATTGGCCGGAGTCGGAGCCGCTCACTCACTAAAGCAATGGCAAGTACGTGCCATTGCTTCAGTTTGTTCAGTGTGCATGTGCCGATGATGTCGGCACATGCAAATACAGGGGATATCTCCTAAACCTGAATGGTTTAGGAGATATCCAGGATAGCTACAGGTAAACCTTATTGTAGGCTTATCTGTAGCAAAAAGTGTGTTGTAAGGGTTTACAACCACTTTAAACAGGGGCAGAACAATTGGGCCTTGGGTGATGGTGCCACAACACTGTAACCCCTCACAGATACTCTTGTTGGGTGCAGGAACTAGCCCTGCGTTGAAATATTATATCAAAAATTGTAATTACATGCCCTGTTAAACAGGGGCAGAAAAATTGAGCCTTGGGTGGTGGTGGTGGTGCCACAACACTGTAAATCATAAATCTATCCCCTATTTTGTAGACGCTATAACTTTTGAGCAAACCAATCAATATACACTTATTGCGATTTTTATTACCAAAAATATGTAGAACAATACATATTGGCCTAAACTGAGAAAAAAATTGGGGATATTTATCATAGCAAAAACTACAAAATATTGTGTTTTTTTTTTCAAAATTTACGCTCTTTTTTTGTTTATAGCGCAAAAAATAAAAACCTCAAAGATGATCAAATACCACCAAAAGAAAGCTCTATTTGTAGGAAAAAAAGGACGTACATTTTGTTTGGGTACATCGTTGCACGACCGCGTAATTGTCAGTTAAAGTAACGCAGTGCCGTATCGCAAAAAGTCCTCTGGTTATTGAACAGCCAAATCGTTTGGGGCTAAAGTGGTTAAGCATTGAGTTGACAGTGGAGCATAGAGCTGGGAAACTCCAGAATAATGCAGATGCCCTTTCTTGTGTCCATTGTCTGGTTGGGACAGTTGCTCAGCCACAGGGGCTTGAGCAGAGGGGGCAGAGGATATGTGACATTATGAAAGGCGAGGTGCTCAATGGACGTTATGTTGTTTTTATGCAGGAAACTAAGGTGGAATCTGGTTCGGGTTTTACCAGCCACCTTAGCAGTGTTTTTTCCGGACCAGATTTTACGGTCCAGTTGTGTCCACCAGCAGGTGGTATATTTAAAGCAGAACTTTGGGCAAAACATTTTTTCCATGTACTTTTTGCTGATCTCCTACCTTAACCAAGTTTGCCATCCATGTTCTTCTGAGCTCTGTAGTTCCTCCTGTAATAGGCTGCAGAACTTGCTTAACCACTTGCCACCCAGGCCAATTCTGACATTTCTCTCCTACATTTATAAATCATAATTTTTTTGCTAGAAAATTACATAGAACCCCCAAATATTATATATGGTTTTGTAGCAGAGACCCTAGAGAATACAATGGTGGTTGTTGCTTTTTATCTTGCACGGTATTTGCGCATACATTTTTCAAATGCTTAAAAAAAGAAAACAGCAAAGTTACCCCGATTATTTTGCATAATGTAAAAGATGATGTTATGCTGAGTAAATAGATACCTAACTAGAATTCCATCGGGTAGACAGATCAGTTAAGGGTCAGACATTAATGGCGGGTGGAAGGGGGATAGATGGGGGGAGGGTTATGGCAGTTGACAAGAAAGTTCCCATGTTGCAAACAACCATTGGAAATTATAGTGCCATTTGTACTACTAAACAAGATATGAAAAACACCAGAGCAAAATGGAATAATGCATTCAAGTGTTTGTTCACAAATGCCAGAAGTCTGCCAAGCAAAATAGGTGAGTTGGAAGCTCTGGTGCATGAGGAGAGCTATGATGTAATTGGTATTGCTAAAACTTGGCTTTATTTCTCACATGACTGGGCTATTAATGTTCCTATCTATGCACTCTTTCGGAGATATTGATGATGTTTATGACACTCATGTCCCGTACACACGAGCGGATTTTCCATCAGAAAAACTTGGATGGTTTTTCCGATGGAATTCCGCTCAAGCTTGGCTTGCATACAGACGGTCACATAAAAGTTCTCGAAACTTTTGACCGCGGTGATGTACAACACTACGATGAGCCGAGAAAATTAAGTTCAATGCTTCTGAGCATGCGTCAAATTGTTTCCGAGCATGCGTAGGAATTTTGTGTGTCAGGATTGCTACAGACGATCTGAATTTCCAATCAGAACTTTTTCCGACCGAAAAATAGAGAACTGCTCTCAATCTTTTGCTGGCGAGAATTCCGCCAGAAAAAGTCCGATGGAGCATACACATGGTCAGCATTTCTGACCAAAAGCTCACATCGAACTTTTGCCTGGGGAATTTTCCGATGGTGTGTATGGGGCATTAGTTATATACTGATCTGCTCCATTCCCATTTATGAGTTCATGATATGCCCTAAGGACTATTTTAATAAGGTACTGATGAGAGTAATGCTGGACATATCACAAGTTTGTGAGGAAAGCTAATCTATGGGAACCATTATGCTTCAC
Source organism: Lithobates sylvaticus (assembly GCA_028564925.1). NCBI lineage: Eukaryota > Metazoa > Chordata > Amphibia > Anura > Ranidae > Lithobates > Lithobates sylvaticus. The sequence goes on along the minus strand of CM053028.1, from coordinate 137,871,960 downwards.
CTATTCATTACTCAGGAATACTAACCAGTAATGTGCTTTAATAGCTATATGCCACTCACCAGCTACCTACTCCATCTCTCATTAATCTGAATGCATATGGTCAATCGTTTATTTCAGAAAGACACGTCACAATCATTGTCTGTGACTATCACTGTCTGTGACTATCATTTCATTTCATCATGTTTCAACTCTATTATTCATCATTACACTTGGAATGACCCTTTTTCAAGATTACTAGATATATCAGATATAAGCTTGTTAGCAGTTATTCACCTCACCAGCACATCCAATCTACAGCATTAATAGGAACCATTCCTTATTATTTCCAACCATTTCTTCCATCTGTTTTGATGTGATTTGCTGAAATTCTATCACTGCATTTGAGTTATACTGCATCTTTTAACAAGCTGCTCTAGGAATCAACCAACCATTTCTTACTTCATTCCTACTTAACTTTATGATTATTCGATTGTTTGATCTCTCCCTCCTACTGGATCTCTACCTAGATTGTTTTTACCTTTTTGTATGTGAGTATGTTTTATTTCATCCAAACTTTTTTGGAAGGTATCTGTTGTTTTTTCATTTGGATTATTCTGTACTATTTTTCATTAATAAATTTGATTTGATTACACTGCTTGGTTAATTTTTGCCTACTGTACAGTTTTGTGCTATACAAATGTGTTTTTCACATACAATACCTGACACTTCGGGAGATCCCCGCTGTGTCATTCAAGCGATTGCTAATAATAATTCCCGCTCTACACTGGTGGTCCCTGAAATTTGGCTCTGGTGGTCCCTGACATTTGACACTGGTGTTGGTCCCTGACATTTGGCTCTGGTGGTCCCTGATATTAGGCGTGGTGGTGTTCCCTGACACTTGTCTCTGGTGGTCCCTGACATTTGGCTCTGGTGGTGGTCCCTAACATTCAGCTCTGGTGGTCCCTGACATTTGGCTCTGGTGGTGCCTGACATTCGGCACTGGCGGTGGTCCCTGACATTTGGCTCTGGTGGTCCCTATACATTCGGCAGTGGTGGTGGTTCCTGACATTTGGCTCTGGTGGTCCCTAACATTCGCCACTGGTAGTGGTCCCTGACATTTGGCTCTGGTGGTCCCTGACATTTGGCTCTGGTGGTCCCTGACATTTAGCTCTGGTGGTGGTCCCTGACACTCGGCTCTGGTGGTGGTCCCTGACATTTGGCTCTGGTGATACCTGACATTCGACACTGGTGTTGGTCCCTGACATTTGGCTCTGGTGGTCCCTGACATTCGGCACTGAGGGTAGTCCCTGACATTCGGCACTGAGGGTGGTCCCTGACATTTGGCTCTGGTGGTGGTCCTTGACATTTGGCTCTGGTGGTGGTCCTTGACATTTGGCTCTGGTAGTTCCTGACATTTGGCTCTGGTGGTCCTTGACATTCGGCACTGGTGGTGGTCCCTGACATTTGGCTCTGGTGGTCCCTGACATTTGGCTTTGGTAGACACTGACACGTTGCACTGGTTTGCATTTATATTAAAATGCTTTGTATTTATAAGGCTGTAACCTATCATACCGTGTGTTATGTATGCTTGCTGGCTGCAGAATGAGGGGTGTGATTTATGTTGAAGTGGGTGAGTTCACATTTACATGTACAAGCCTAGTGTACCTCCCACATTCACTACCATCCCAAGGATCCATGGGATATGTAGTCTGATTACAGTTAGAAAGAACAGGATATGATGCAATCACTGTTCAGAGATCCTCCCTGCCAGAAAATATGATGCATTTTTTGATTCACAAAGTGAACTTCCTGAAAATTAAATCAGTCATATCTCTCAAATGATAAGAAATTTCACAAATGTAATAACTGTTTAGTGTTTTGTGGGGGGGAGGGTGTACTAATGGGGGATTTTTTTGAAAATCCCAGAGTTCTGCTTTAAAGCAGGGCTGAAGCAAAGAATTGCTCTTAGCCTGGTACTCAGGAGGTCAAAAACCGAGCTACTGATGGGAAGTTTGCTTTGTGAGAGAAAGAAAAATAATTGCATTAGCTTTGTTTTGTGGGTGATTGGGAGAAGCCCTTCACCTCTGACACAAGCATGACAGCATACATGAATGGGATAGGCTCCCAATCAGGATATCATACTATATATACATGAGTTGCCTCCCCCCGGGCGGCATTCTCTTTTTGTTCCTCAAATGGTTATAGCTATGAATCAAAGAATTTTTTTATTTTTGCCCTCACCTTGCCGGATTCATCTGGCCAGACATACAGGTTCAGCCTCTTTCCTGTGACGAAGCCCCTCTGTTCGGTTGTAAAATTTCCATACGAGGATGACCCCCTCCAGGTCCAGATACTGGGGGGCTGGGATACTGGTCTCTGGATACAGGTATAACCGCTCTGCCTTGTGGTTGGGTTGGGACTGATTCAGTCTCTCATCCCTGATGAATTGTGGCCCCACACTAAGGATGGGCCCGGTGCTCGATGCGAACCCATGTTCGCATCAAGCACCGGGTGTTCGCTCGCTCGGCGAGCCCAGAACTATTTTGGCCGCTCGCATCACATTCGTGTGATGCGAGCGGCCCCGCAATGCATTGCGGCCGGCGCGGCCGGCGCAGTGCATTGCTGGCTGATGATTGGCCAAGCATGCACTGTGACCCCGCATGCTTGGCCAATCACAGCGCCGGAAACTCGGAGAGCCATAATTGGCTACAGGCAGGACGCCTGTAGCCAATTACAGCTCAGGGGCTTTAGTACACGCCCCCTCTTATAAAAGGCCGCCACGCCGTCGGCGCCGGTCACATGCGTTCCGGCGTTAGAGAGAGCAGGCTCATTCTGTGTCACTCTGCTAGATTCATTTAGAAAAATTTATTTAGAAAGATTCATTTAGAAATATTCATTTAGAAAGATTCATTTAGAAAGAGGGGCTTGTAGTGTGTTTGTGGCAGGCACTGGCAGCAAACAGAGCTCCTATATTTTGTTCCCAGAAGCACCTATAGGACTTGTAGTGTGTTCGTGGCAGGCACTGGCAGCAAACAGAGCTCCTATATTTTGTTCCCAGAAGCACCTATAGGACTTGTAGTGTGTTCGTGGCAGGCACTGGCAGCAAACAGAGCTCCTATATTTTGTTCCCAGAAGCACCTATAGGACTTGTAGTGTGTTCGTGGCAGGCACTGGCAGCAAACAGAGCTCCTATATTTTGTTCCCAGAAGCACCTATAGGACTTGAAGTGTGTTAGTGGCATCACACAGAGCTATATTTTCTTCCCAGAAGCACCTATAGGACTTGTAGTGTGTTAGTCCCATCACACAGAGATCCTATATTTTGTTCCCAGAAGCACCTATAGGACTTGAAGTGTGTTAGTCCCATCACACAGACCTATATTTTCTTCCCAGAAGCACCCATAGGACTTGTAGTGTGTTAGTCCCATCACACAGAGATCCTATATTTTGTTCCCAGAAGCACCTATAGGACTTGAAGTGTGTTAGTCCCATCACACAGACCTATATTTTCTTCCCAGAAGCACCCATAGGACTTGTAGTGTGTTAGTCCCATCACACAGAGATCATATATTTTGTTCCCAGAAGCACCTATAGGACTTGTAGTGTGTTAGTCCCATCACACAGACCTATATTTTCTTCCCAGAAGCACCTATAGGACTTGAAGTGTGTTAGTCCCATCACACAGAGATCCTATATTTTGTTCCCAGAAGCACCTATAGGACTTGAAGTGTGTTAGTCCCATCACACAGAGCTATATTTTCTTCCATAAGCACCTATAGGACTTGAAGTGTGTTAGTCCCATCACACAGAGATCCTATATTTTGTTCCCAGAAGCACCTATAGGACTTGAAGTGTGTTAGTCCCATCACACAGACCTATATTTTCTTCCCAGAAGCACCCATAGGACTTGTAGTGTGTTAGTCCCATCACACAGAGATCCTATATTTTGTTCCCAGAAGCACCTATAGGACTTGAAGTGTGTTAGTCCCATCACACAGAGATCCTATATTTTGTTCCCAGAAGCACCTATAGGACTTGAAGTGTGTTAGTCCCATCACACAGACCTATATTTTCTTCCCAGAAGCACCCATAGGACTTGAAGTGTGTTAGTCCCATCACACAGAGATCCTATATTTTGTTCCCAGAAGCACCTATAGGACTTGAAGTGTGTTAGTCCCATCACACAGACCTATATTTTCTTCCCAGAAGCACCCATAGGACTTGTAGTGTGTTAGTCCCATCACACAGAGATCCTATATTTTGTTCACAGAAGCACCCATAGGACTTGAAGTGTGTTAGTCCCATCACACAGATATCCTATATTTTGTTCCCAGAAGCACCTATAGGACTTGAAGTGTGTTAGTCCCATCACACAGGGATCCTCTATTTTCTTTGCAGAAGCACCCATAGGACTTCTAGTGTGTTAGTGGCATCACACAGAGCTCCTATATTTTCTTTGCAGAAGCACCCATAGGACTTCTAGTGTGTTAGTGGCATCACACAGAGCTCCTATATTTTCTTCTCAGCAGCACCCACAGGACTTCTAGTGTGTTAGTGGCATCACACAGAGCTCCTATATTTTCTTTGCAGAAGCACCCATAGGACTTCTAGTGTGTTAGTGGCATCACACAGAGCTCCTATATATTCTTCTCAGCAGCACCCACAGGACTACCGACTACAATGGCTGGAAGACCGCCAAGGGGAGGCAGAGCATGCAGAGCCAAGAACACAGGGCAGGCAGGCTCTGTTTCTAGTGGACGTGGCCGTGGCCGTGGACGTGGTCGTGCATCGTCATCAGCACGTGGCCATGGGACACGCGCGTCTTTGTTTTCGGCAGCTGGACATGTGGAGCCGCATCATGCTGAAGGCTTGGTAGAATGGATGACCAAGCCCTCCTCATCCTCCTCATCCTCTCTCACCCAGGCTCAGGGTACTGGCAGAGCAGCTGCCAACACATACTCAATGGCATCATCAGCCACCCCTTCCCTAGACCCACCATGTCCTCCTGAGGAGTCCCCCGAACTCTTTGAGCACAGTGTTGGGTACATGCTCCAGGAGGATGCCCAACGATTCGAAGGCTCGGATGATGATACCCAGCTTGAGGAATCTGGCAGTACTGTTCCACCAGCTGCAGCTTACTGCCAGGTTTGCTCTAGTGGTGAAGAGGGAGGGGATGATGAGGTCACTGACTCCAGGTGGGTGCCTGAAGGGAGAGAGGATGAGGAGGAGGACGAGGAGGAGGAGGATGCGGCGTCACATGTCCAACGAGGCAGGATGCCCCCTGGAGGCCAGGTAGAGGCCAGCACAGCAACTGTACAACACCGCAGAGCTCCGCCTGTGCAGGGCGCTGCCTCTGCACGTTATCAGAAAAGTTCTTTGGTGTGGGCCTTTTTTGAGACGAGTGCATCAGATCGCACCACTGCTATTTGCAATATTTGTCTCAAGCGTATCTCGCGTGGCCAAAACATCAGCCGCTTGGGCACCACAAGCATGAGCAGACATATGTCGACCTGCCATGCAGCTCGTTGGCAGGCACACATAAAAGACCCACACCAAAGAACTAAGCGGACCTCTCCTTGCTCCTCATCAGCTGGGATCTCCATCCCCAGTACACCTTCAGTCCTCTCTGAAAGCTGCTGTGAGAGGACTGAAGGTGTAGAATTAGGTGTGTCACAACCAAGTACTTGCAGTACACCGACGTCCGATTCTACCAGGCAAATTTCCCTGCCCCAGCTGCTGGACCGTCGAAAGAAGTAAACTCCCAGCCATCCACATGCCCAGCGGTTGAATGCTAGCTTGGCTAAATTGCTAGCACTTCAACTGCTGCCTTTTCAGTTGGTAGACTCGGCCCCCTTCCGTGAGTTTGTTCAATGTGCGGTTCCTCAGTGGCAGGTTCCCAAACGCCACTTTTTCTCACGGAAGGCGATTCCGTCTCTCTACCGGCATGTGAAAGGCAATGTCCATGCCTCGCTGGACAGGGCGGTCAGCGGTAAGGTGCATATTACCGCTGACTCATGGTCCAGCAGGCATGGACAGGGACGTTACCTTTCTTTCACGGCCCATTGGGTCACTCTATTGGCAGCTGGGAGGGATGCAGGACAAGGTGCAGTAGTGTTGGAGGTTGTTCCGCCACCACGCCTCCAAAACGCTACTACTGCTACTGGTTGTGACACACCTCTCTCCTCCACCCCCTCCTCTTCTTCTTCTTCCTCCAGTGCTCTGTCCTCGGAACCAGCGGTGCTCCGTAGGCGTACAAGGGGCTACGCAAGTACGCAGGCAAAAAGATGCAATGCCGTGCTTGCGCTGGTGTGTTTGGGGGACAGGAGCCACACTGGGCCAGAGGTTCTGGCAGCTCTGCAGGGGCAGGCCGAGAGGTGGTTGATGCCACGTCAGCTTAAGCCAGGAATGGTCGTTTCTGACAATGGCACCAACCTCCTCTCCGCCCTGCGACAGGGGCAGCTCACCCGTGTGCCCTGTATGGCTCATGTCCTCAACCTGGTGGTGCAGCGGTTCTTGAGCAGGTTCCCAGGCTTACAGGATGTCCTGAGGCAGGCCAGGAAAGTCTGTGTGCATTTCCGCCGATCGTATAATGCCAGTGCTCGGCTGTCTGAGCTGCAAAAGGAGTTGAACCTGCCCAAGAACCGCCTAATATGTGACATGCCCACCAGGTGGAACTCAACGTTGGCCATGCTGCAGCGACTGCACACGCAGCAGAGGGCCATCAATGAGTACCTTTGCGACTATGGCACCAGGACAGGGTCAGGGGAGCTTGGTTTTTTTTCCCCACGTCAGTGGAGCATGATCAGGGATGCATGCACTGTCCTCTCACCATTTGAGGAGGCCACGAGGATGGTGAGCAGTGACAGTGCATGCATCAGTGACACTGTCCCTCTTGTCCACCTGTTGGAGCATACGCTGCGTGGGATAATGGACAGGGCACTTGAGGCAGAACAGAGGCAGGAAGAGGAGGACTTCCTTGCCTCTCAAGGCCCCCTTTATCCGGACAGTGTTCCTTCTGTCCCACCCATCACACAGGAAGAGGATGAGGATGAGGAGGAGGAGGAGGAGGAGGATTGTGTGAGCATGGAGGTGGAGCCTGGCACTCAGCATCAGCAGCAGCAGTCTTTTAGGGATGATGTACAGTCCCAACAAACCAGTGGACTTGTACGTGGCTGGGAGGAGGTGGCTGGCGATCATGTCATCCTCAGTGACCCAGAAGACTCCGGACCGAATGCCTCAGCTAACCTACGCTGCATGGCCTCCCTGATCCTGCAAAGCCTGCGGAAGGATCCTCGTGTTCTTCGGATCAAGGAGAGGGACCATTACTGGCTGGCCACTCTCCTTGATCCACGGTACAAGGGTAAGGTTGCGGACCTTATCTTGCCGTCGCAGAGGGAGCAGAGGATGAGACATCTCAGGGAGGCCTTGCAGAAAGGTCTGTGCAACGCGTTCCCAGAAACTGGGAGGTTACAAACTCCTGGTCCTGGGCGACGAGTTGCTGAGGCTTCGGTCAGTAGCAGAAGGAGCGGTGGGGAAGGTGGACGTCTGACCGATGCGTTCAGACAATTTTTTAGTCCGCAGCCCCAAGGTATGATCGGTTCCAGAAACCATCGCCAGCGTCTGATATACATGGTGCAGGAATACCTTGGGGCAAGGTCAGACTTGGACACCTTTCCCACCGAAAATCCTCTGGCTTACTGGGTCCTGAGGATGGATCACTGGCCAGAGCTTGCACAGTATGCAATTGAGCTACTGGCCTGTCCTGCCTCCAGCGTTCTTTCCGAACGCACATTCAGTGCTGCTGGAGGATTTGTCACCGATCATAGGGTGCGCCTGTCCACCGCCTCGGTTGATCGACTGACCTTCATCAAAATGAATCAGTCTTGGATCACCACCAGCTACCAGGCACCTGAAGCGGATATAACGGAATAATTTATAATGTCACATCCCTTCAAGACTGCCTATGCTGATGCTGAGTGACTGTCCTCTTATGTTCACTGACTATCCTCTTCCTCCTCCTCAATGATCCATGCCACCACACCAGTGCCTAAGGCACAATTTTTCAGCCCCTGTTTAACAGGGGCGTGTACTTACAATTTTTTTAAAAAATGCTTCGCAACACGTGTGACTGCTGTGCTCCAAGTACAGTATCTGTGAGGGGTTGCAGTGTTGTGGCACCAGCACCAGTGCCTAAGGCACAATTTTTCAGCCCCTGTTTAACAGGGGCGGGTAATTACAATCTTGATCTAATAGTTCACAGCAGGGCCCATTCCTGCGCCCACCAAGAGTAACTATGAGGGCCTACAGTCTTGTGGCAACACCGTCCACCACCACCGCCAAAGGCCTAATAACTCACAGCAGGGCCCATTCCTGCGCCCACCAAGAGTAACTGTGAGAGCTTACAGTCTTGTGGCAACACCGTCCACCACCACCACCACCACCACCACCACCGCCAAAGGCCCACTTTTTCTGCCCTGTTCAACAGGTGCATGCAATTACAAATCTTGATCTAATAACTCACAGCAGGGCCCATTCCTGCGCCCACCAAGAGTAACTATGAGAGCTTACAGTCTTGTGGCAACACCGTCCACCACCACCACCACCGCCAATTTTTCTGCCCGGTTCAACAGGTGCATGCAAGTACAAATCTTGATCTATTAACTCACAGCAGGGCCCATTCCTGTGCCCACCAGTCTTGTGGCTACACCAACATCTAATAGGGCAAATTTCTGCAGAGTATATACGCCAGGCCCCTACTTTCAAACATCCAACTTACAAACGACTCCTACTTGCAAATGGAAAGAGAAAACAGGAAGTGAGAGGAAATCTACCCCTAGGAAGGGAAATTCTATCCTGTTAGATTTAATTTGGGAAAAAGGTATCTCCTCTCTACTGATTCTTTATCACCAATCCTTGTTTCAATTAAAACCCCCACTTTTCCAAAAACATTTGTCATTGGGACGGAAAGTGAGGTGACATGTTCTGAACACATGTGCAAAGACAGCAAATGTTACAGGGGTGATAACCCCTCCCTATGTTCTCCAAAAAGCTTAAAAATAGATTTTTTTGGGATGGAGCTACACTTCATAATGTACCTGTTCAGATTCTACTTAAGAACAAACCTACAGTCCGTGTCTTGTTTGCACCACCTATATACTGCTGTTCAGAGTATATAGGGTTGTAGGTATAGGGTTTTATTTTGGGTGCGGGGTCCCCCTTAATATCCATACAAGACCCAAAGGGGCTGGGGTGGGGGGGGGGGGGTGATGGGGTAGCCATGCCATTTTTCTCAAGGATTTTCAGCCATATGGCGGCCAGGACAAGACATGACATTAAAGCCGCAAGTGGTTTTAAATGGCTTCTTTTTTTCCTTTACAAATGTCATTTTGTGCAAGGACAGTTCTAAACACGGGAAACACATGCCACTTCACAGGCATACTTTAGACACCCCCCAGGTACCATATTTAAAGGAAAATTTCACTTTTTTTTTTTCACTTTATGCATCATTAAAATGACTGCTCCCGAAAAAACGTTAGTTTTTAAAAGTTCTTTTTGCATTGATATATGTCCCCTGGGGCAGGACCCGGGTCCCCAAACCTGTTTTATGACATTAACATGCATATTGGCTGTTGTAATTAGCACTTTTGATTTCGAACGTTCGCGTCCATTATAACGTATAGGGTTCGAAAATTCGCGCAAACTTTCGGTCGGCTCGAAGGTTCTGGTGCGAACCGAACCCGGGGGTGTTCGGCTCATCCCTACCCCACACACACATTTTTTTTTTTATACAAGAAGTTTTTTATTAATTTTTCAGAAAAATACAGTGTACAATTAAACATTGTACGTCGCACATCGACGTTGAAGGTATCATGAAAGTTGGGTTGAACAATCAAACACTTGTTCAGTAGCAGATAACAAACAGTATGCAGTATTAACAATTAACATGTAGAAAGGTCGAACAAGTAGAAATATTTTCCAGTATAACAACCTGGCCGCTCGAGTGGCACCCCAAATGGGTTCATTAGTGCCACAGGAGGGGACAGGTGCAAGTGTGGATATAAAAATTCAGTAGTAGTTGGGTGTATGTAATTAGGCAGTCTAGGTGAAAGTATGGGAAGGGAGGGTCCAGTAGTGTTGCTCGGTCAAGAGGAAATCGTCGGTCTATGTATTGAAGTCATTAAGAACTAGTAGCAGCTGATGTCCAGCTAGTCCAGGGTTGCCAGTGGAGGGCTGTTTTGATGGATTGAGTATTGTTGGATGTCGTCACTGTTTCGTAGCTGTGATGCAGGGTTACCAAGTCAACGACTTGGGATAATGTCAGTGCGGCATCAGATTTCCAGTGTCTGGTGATGTTAAGTCTTGCAGCAAGAAGAATGTGTGTTGTCGTGTATCTTGAGGGGTAGGGAAGGTCTTCAATAGTTAGATTAAGGATTGCAAGTGCCGGTGACGGAGGGGTAGCGCGTTTGGAAATATTTGTGATGAGCTGGAATATGTTAGTCCAGTAGTTTTGTAGTTTGGGGCAGGCCCAGAAAATGTGGAGCATATCTCCAACATTTGAATTGCACCTCCAGCAGGTGGAGGGTTTACGGGGGTCAAAGGAGGATAGTTTGGATGGTGTAAGGTACCACCGTAGTGAGATTTTCTGTGTGAGTTCCCATAGGGCAGCACACTTAGTGGATTTGTAGATAGACTTGAGTGCACTTTGCCATTGAGAGTCAGAGAAGGTGAGTGCGAGGTCTGTTTCCCATCTGCGATGAGGGTCAAGTTTGGTAAAGTCGGTTTTACTGTGTAGTTGATTATAGAAATGGGATATGCCTCTAGTTCTAGAGGTGGGGTTGGTAAGGTAGTCCCACACACACATTTTTGTTAGTCTGGCTTTTGGTATGTTGGTTTCCCTTGCAAAGATGCTGGAATATTTTGTCAGGGCTGCCCCCTTCCAAGATGGCTCCTTGTCTGATTCATGTAGCTGGACTGCGCTTTCAGTTGGCAGGGAGTAGCAATATAATGTTGGGGTAACTGCTGGCCTGCTGTAGTAGCGGCCGGGAGCCCCAGGCAGCTGCCTGGGAATAGATTGGTGACCACATGTTCAGGAATGGAGCCTCTCCCATCCCCCCTTAGAGTCAGTCAGGGAGGGGTGCTGCACAGAGCAGGTAAGCTTTCCATGGGCTGTCATGGTATGTCTGAATCATTATGCTGTTAATATACAAGCTGCCAAAATAGGTTATACTGCTGTGTATAGTCCTGTCTGTTTCATTTTCTTCACAGCTTTTGTTTGTCTGTCTGTAGGACTACTAATGCATGAACTGATATACAGGCATAGGTGTGCTAACAGGGTGTGCCGGGTGTGCCCAGGCACACCCTAATCATCCCTGTGCTCTGTCAATGTTTCACACCTTTTGTTAGTGCTGACTGCCTGCAAAATGTCTGTCCTGTGCTGCGAGTGGGAGGTGATTGAGCAGGGAACTAGGACCACAGCCGCGGAGTAACCCAGCTGCATTTGCTGATGCAGCTTCTATAGTTCCGGCTGCAGGTCCCGCAGGCACTGGCGGAGTGATCTACATTTGCACTCTGCCCCCCCTCCGGCCTCTCTCTCCCTTAGAAGCAGCGGACTATATATATATATATTTCCTGGCCCTTCCCATATCAGCCTACTATGGGTCAGCTCTGCCCCTTCTGATTCCTCCAGGGCCACCTTTTTTCTAGCCCATAAATGGCGGCTGTCAGACCAGCTCAACGTTCTTTTTTCGTCCTCGCTCGGAATGCCTTTTAAAAAAAAAAATAAACAATATATAAGAGTGAAGAATTTGGGTCAAATTCATGTCCTGTCCGGCTTCAGCCTCCCATGGCACAGAAGACCCCCCAGACGGGCTGTAAATCTCCCAAGGAGGTGGGTTCCCGTGGTGCAGGGATATATGCTTCAGTTTAAAGAACTGTGTCTTTTGGCAGATGGGAAACAGGCAGGATTGTGGGGCTGTTCAGGCTAAGACTCTGTGTGCTCTTGATGTATGGTTTACCCTTCCCTGGTGTCTAGTGGTCTGCTGGGCTCTACAGTCCACCCTCGTGTCTTGCAGAGCTGCGCTGAGCTGGGCGGGTGACGTCTCCCCTGCTTCCCTGCTCGTTCGGTTTCCTAGCAACCTCCGGGACGCTCTGTGATGACTCACGCTGCGCCTAGTCTTAAGGGGCGGTCTCTCAAGCTCTGGGCTTCCCTGCAATTCCTGGAGGAGGCAGCGCTCCAGCTTAGCAAGTTCTGCTCTGCATTAAGGTAGGAACTCTGTTAGTGTTGCTACTTGGTTTTTACTGCTTAATACCGCTGTGCATACATTGAGCCTCCCTTTGCTTCTAGGACTATCTGCCTGCCTGTGTTCCCTGCCTATTTGCACTGAAGAACCCATGGAAAGGTTTTTACCTATGCTTTTTCGTTTTTATATATATATTTTGTTTTGTCTGACATATGTGTTTTTGTATACATATGTAAAGAGATTTTACTTTTTATTTTTTTAAAGAGAGCACCTCTTCTGTCTTTTTACAGAGAGAAAAGCCCAGTGCAATTTAAATGCCTGCAAAGAGGCTCTAAGTCTGCTGTGCTGCCTTGGAAGAGCAAGAGGAAGTTGCAACATGTCAAGTCACAGAGTCGCATGCAACTACGGTTTCCTCCACGATCCCGATATTCCAGATCTCCCTCTTCAGAGCCTCATTGCAGTCGCTCATACCCGAGCCAAGAAGGTTCAAGCCATCAAAGAGTTTCTAAAGAGACCAGATCCAGCAGCACAGGAGGCAGGCCTCCTCCTCATCCAGGTCCTCCTCTCCAAGTCAATTGGAAGAAGCAGGCTGATGGGCCTGTGCAGCTGAAGCCCTTCCTGGAAAATTGGTGTGCGCTTCTTGTCTTAAGGAAGCTTCGCGGGATAACGCATCTGGAGCTCGTCAGGTGAAGTCCTGTATTAAATCCGCAGTCAGGGAAGGGCTAAGAGGAGCATTCAAGAAGATCGCCCGTCCAGCATCTTCTTCGGCAGATTCGGATCTGGAGACAGGCGGAGAGTCCGACTCCAATTCCTCAGAGGCTGAGGTAGCCTCTGAATCACGCATCTTCGATTTTTCGTTGGTTCCCATCTTGGTGGAGGTGGTGAAGGACGCATTACAGTGGCAGGAGGAGACTCCTCCTCCAAAAAAGCATCGAAAATACTATCCAGAATTGAAAAAATCTTTGCCTTCTTTTCCCCTCATCTTTGAGATCCGGGTAATACTGGAGGATGAATGGGCTAGGCCAAAAAGGAGGTTTAGCGTCAACAACAGATTTTCAAAGCTATATCCATTCAGTGTGAAGGATGCGGATTTATGGGACACTACCCCCAGGGTGGATGCCTCACTGCAGCGTTTGGCCCATCATATCACTCTACTGTTAGAGGATTCAGTCTCTTTCAGAGATCCCATGGATCGAAGAGTGGATACGGATCTGAAGAGATTATATTCAGTAGCGGGGGCGGTGTGCAGGCCAGCATTGGCCCTTACCTCTGTAGCAGCGGCTCTCAAAACTTGGGTGTCAGAGTTGGATGGTTGTTCTGCGGAAGAGCTTGGAGCTGGCGGTTCATCGCCCATGCAATTCGTTAAAGCAGCTGTCAAATTTCTGCCTGAGGCGGCCGTTGACCAGGTCAGAATGATGGCGAAAATCATTGCCCACTCCGTGACAGCTCGAAGAGCATTGTGGTTAAGACACTGTGCAGCAGACAATTCTTCGAAGCAGAGCCGTTCGATGGTAAACTGCTTTTCGGTAAACCCTTGGAATCAGCGACCCAATGTGTATCCGGAGATAAATCAGGGTTAATTCCACAAGAAAGAAGGAGGCAGCGGCAGCCCTTTCGCCCGGCAAGAAGGTCCAGGGAGAATTTTAAGGAAGCAATTTCCTACACGCCTGGAGATAAGCTGGTTCATCCTTTCCGAAGGCTTTCAATCCAAGCAGGGCCAAGCCCCAAAATCCTCCGATAAGACCTTTTGAAAGTTTCTCCGCCTGAGACCCTCACATGGGAGCGTGGCTCGCTCAGTTCGAGAGGGTTTGGGTGGACAAAATTCGGGACACATGGGTGTTGGCCATAATTCGGGACGGCTATCATCTCGAGTTTGGGTCAAGACCCCCGCAGTCCCTGTTTATGGAAACCAGAGTTCCGACTTCTTTGGAGAAGAGACAATGTTTGAAAGATTATATAAATGGATTGCTGACAGCAAGAGCCATCGTTCCGGTGTCAAGACGAGAACGGGGTCTAGGAGTCTATTCCCCATTGTTTCTGGTGACGAAAGCTTCGGGAGGTTTCAGACCAGTGTTAGATCTGAAGGCTCTAAATTTGTATATGAGGGTCCCGCCTTTCAAAATGGAGTCATGGGAGACGATCATATGCGTGGTGAAAGGAGACTGGATGGCCTCCATCGATTTGGCGGATGCCTATTTACATGTTCCCATCCATCCAGCTCTACATCGGTTCCTCAGGTTTGCAGTGGAAGGCTCTCATTACCAGTTTCGGTGCCTCCCGTTTGGCCTGTGCACAGCACCCAGAACTTTTTAGAAAGTGCTCTCAGCCGTCATCGCCACCCTCAGAGTCAGAGACGTTCACATTTTTCATTATTTGGACAATCTGTTACTACTAGCCTCTTCAGAACATCTTCTCCTTCGACATGTGGCTCTCACCTGCGAAGCACTGGCTCGGTTCGGCTGGCTAGTCAACCATCGAAAAAGCCACCAGTTCATTCCTTGCAGCAAGAGAATACATGCGCTATCTCGGAGTACTATCAGCCACGATCCCGGTAGTACCGTGGGCCAGGTAGAGAAGAAGGACTTTTCAGTGCAATTTCCTTCTCCAATGGAATCGTCACTCCCTAATAAAGAGGATACGCATTCCAAGGTCGATAAGTCAATCCCTTCTTTGGTTTACAGTCTCACGCAACCTTGCCCGGGGTGTATGCTTTCGGCCTCTGGAGCCGGTAGTCCTCACTCAGTCTTTGGGGTTAGGGAGCCCACTGCCTGGGTCACCAGGCTCAGGGTCAGTGGCCCCCTGACTTCCCACAAGCATCAAATTTCCTGGAATTGGAGGCCGTCCAGCGCGCTCTTCTAGCCTTCCGGCCGCTCTTGAAAGATCGAGCTGTCAAAATATTGTCCGACAACAAGACCACTGTTGCATACGTGTCCCGTCAGGGGGGCACCAGGAGCCAAGTCCTGCTTCAGGTCGCATGCCAGATATTCCAGTGGGCAGAGAAGAACCTTATTTCCCTGCATATCTCCTGGAGCTTTTTGGATCCCGGCGAATGGGCCTTGAATCCAACATTCCTGCAGAGGATCTTCAGGATCTGGGGGTTACCTGTAATAGACCTCATGGCATCAGGGAGGAATTCCCAGATTCCTTGCTTCTTCTCCAGAACATGCCATCCGCAAGTTTACGGCCAAGATGCCCTGTCCAAACCATGGGACTTCCCCCTGGTGTATGTGTTCCCTCAGCTTCCTTTAATCCTCAAGACCCTATTGAAGATGCACAGGGAGAGAGTTACAGCCATAGCAATTCTACCATTTTGGCCCAGAAGGCCTTGGTTCCTGCTGGTGTGGAGAATGAAAATGTGTCAACCAATCCCGCTGCCATGTTGTCGGGATCTCCTGCTCCAGAACGGAATATGTCATCCAAACCCCAGGAGGCTGAGGGTAATGGCGTGGAAATTGAGAGGAGATCTCTGAAGAATTTAGGCTTCTCAGAAAGAGTGTTAAGCACCTTGTTACAGTCTCGTAAAAAATCTACAAACGCGACCTATCACCGAGTATGGAAGGCTTTCCGACGTGTCGCTGCGGAAAAGGGCTGGGAGCCTGAATCTCCTTCAGTCTCAAACATCTTGGAGTTATAATTCCCTGAAGGTCCAGGTTTCTGCCCTTTCAGCAATGACGAATTCCAGGTGGGCATTGGATCCGGTCGTGGACCGTTTCCTGAAGGCAGCCATTAATATCAGACCTCCCCTAAAGTCTTACTTTCCAAAATGGGACCTGACTCTAGTCTTAAAAGCCTTGTTGGTTCCTCCTTTTGACCCGACATCATCCTGTTCTTTATTTCATTTAACGTTGAGGACAGTATTCCTGATGGCCATAGCCTCTGCTAGGAGAGTTTCCGAATTATGCACCTTTTCATCCAAAGAGCCCTTTTGTGTGATTTTTCCCAACAAGATTATTCTCAGACTGGTGCCTAGCTTTCTACCGAAGGTCTCTACGGCTTTTCACATGAATTGGGAGACTGTCTTACCAGACTTCACCGTAGATCACTTCCAGGATGATTGGAAGAGGCTAGACTTGGTCTCCTCTAGTTCTGCTTATTTGGAGCGGACTGAAAAGTTTTGCAAGCAAGACTGTTCATCTTTCCTATGGGACCCTAAAAGGGCATGGCGGCGCCTCCTAGGATTGTCTCATCCTGAATTGTGAAGACCATCCAGATCGCTTACGAATCCCTGGGCCTTCCCTCTCCTGCAGAGATCAGAGCGCATTCAACTAGGGGTATGGCAGCATCATGGGCAGCTTATGCAAAGGTATCACTCGAGATAGTATGCAGAGCAGCGAGCTGGAGCACGCCCAACACTTTCATCCAGCATTATAGGCTGAATGTAGCCCTCTCTGAGTTGTTTATTCTTCCTTCCCTTATTGAAGGTAGCTTGGTACATCCCATAGTAGGCTGACCTGAGAAAGTCTAGGAATAAGGAAAATTGTTGCCCATACTTACCGTAATTTTCCTTTCCTGGATTCTCCCCATGTCAGCCGGGGATTCCCACCCTATCTTCCGTCGTGAGGAAGGGTGTTTGAACGTCGAGCTGGTCCAACAGCCGCCCTTTATGGGCTAGAAAAAAGGTGATCCTGGAGGGGGTCAGAGGGGGCGGAGCTGACCCATAGTAGGCTGACATGGGGAGGATCCAGTAAAGGAAAATTACGGTAAGTATGGGCAACAATTTTCCTTAATATATATTAGTAATATATATATATAGTTTTTTTTTTTTTTGTGTAAATATAAATATTTACAATATAAATAATTGTAAATTTTAATTGTAATATAAAATAATATAATATAAAATATATATATATAATATAAAATAGTATAATTGTAAATTTTAATAATTGTATATAATAATTGTAAATTGTAAATATAAATAATTGTATATTACATATACAATTAAAACTATATGAACCCTGACTTGTCAGCAAAAAAGTGCTCTATCGCGGTTCAGTTTTTGCGGTCCCGGTATAGCACGCTATTTTAATTAGGACCTGTTATTCTGATATTGCACTAATATCTTGCCATTTTGCAGCTATGTACTCTATTTTTTACTGTACTGTACAGTATACTGTACTGTTAAGACAATATTTTTATGTTTTAAAAATCCTCTTGATCTCTCTCTCTATCTTTTATGTGTTTCTATTGCATAAAAGTGTGTTTAAAGACCTTTAAATGCTATTAAACAATTAACAAAACATGCCTAGGGTGTATTTAAATAGGGTCTTTCTATTTCGCGTTTTTTCACTTTTTGCGGGTGGGTCCGGAACGTAACCCCATCGATGAAGGGGGGTTTACTGTGTGTGTATATATATATATATATATATATATATATATATATATATATATATATATATATATATATACTACATGTCTTTGGTATAAAAAAAGAAATCCCAAGTGTATAATAACCACTTCCCTTATGCCCACAGCCCCAATATATGGCGGATGGGAAGCAGTCCAAAATGTCAGCCCACATTGGAGCAGTGGCGGCCGGTACTCCAATTTTTTTTTGGGGGGGGTGCAAACTTTGTCCAGCAATCGCAGCTACTGTTCCCATCAATTGCCGTCACTGTGCCTATCAAACGCAGCCACTGTGCCCATCAAACTCAGCCACTGTGCCATCAAACGCAGCCACTGTGCCATCAAACGCAGCCACTGTGCCCATCAAATGCAGCCACTGTGCCATCAATTGCTGCCACTGTGCCATCAAATGCAGCCACTGTGCCCATCAAACGCAGCCACTGTACCCATAAATTGCCGCCACTGTGCCATCAAATGCAGCTATTGTACCCATCAATTGCTGCTAGTGTGCCTATAAATTTCTGCCACTGTGCCCAACAATTGCTGCCAGTGTGCCCATAAATTGCTGACACTGTGCCCATCAATTGCTGCCAGTGTGCCCATCAATTGCCGCTACTGTGCCCATCAATTGCTGCCAGTGTGCTCATCAATTGCCGCTACTGTGCCCATCAATTGCTGTCAGTGTGCCCATCAATAAAAAAAATGTGCATTTATTATTTTTTGTTGCAGAAGCCTGGAAGCATTGCACCAGCGATCACCAGATCACTGATGCCATGCAAGTCTCATGTTCACTGTCGGTGTATCGGCTTACCCGTGAGGGTAAGCTGATACTCTCTGACAGCCTACACACAAGTTCAATGTGCGTGTAAAGGCAGGCGTCCCAATACTTTTGCCAAGTTGCATATCAGGCGGCAGTAAACACAGAGGCAGATGTGTTCACTCAAGTGCAAACTGACTGGGTGGATCTCGAGTTGCTAGTGCTCAGGTACTTAGCTAATCAAACAGCTGAGTTTGTTTAAAGGGTACCTCCAGTCTCAAAAAAAGCAGGCCAATGAGCATTCATCAGATTGGCCAGATGTGTCTTCATGCTAACAGAGGATGCAAGATTCCCTCGATAAAGCCCAACTTTCACTGCAGAGGCAGTTAGCCAAGCCAAGTAATCTTCATCAGGCTAGCCAGAAGTGAGAGTCTGCCAGTGGAAGATGCAATAGCCTTCACAGAGGCATGGGATCCATCTAGTTCAACCAGGATCTGTAGTCATACAGCTGGGATAAGGGCAATAATGATCCGGTGGCTTACAGGCCGTGGTGTCCTCAAAGTACAGTCTTTGGCCCAAGAACCTCCTATTTTATTCTTCCTGAGATCTCAAACCTTACACAGCGGAGCCAAGTGTATCCAAATTCAGCAACGTTGGATCTAGCAACTGGGAGACTGAGTTAGGAATGGGTCTCACCACTATTATTTGAAACCTTGTGGAAACCAAGGGAATCTACGCCAAACTCCAGGTTTACTAGAACATGGAAAATCTCACAGAATTTAAGGATAGAAGCCTCTGCTCCCGTCTACAAAGATTAGGATAGCTGCAAGTAATATAAGATAAGGGATTGAGCAGTAGTCAAGTCTTGGTCAGGTCCTCAATTCCTGAGATCCAGTGAACGCCGCACATCTGGGGGAACCAATTCCGAAAGGCCGGTACAGATAGTTCTTTCCCCTTAGAACTTGCAGTGCAACTAGAGTTGAGAAGGTTGTCCCACGCCTCCATTCTTCTGTTCTTCTGGACAATACTACTTCAATAGGTTCAGTGACAGTTGTAGTATTTTTTATGGATATCACGTCTGGGAGAACTATTTCAGAGATCCAAGCATCCAGCGGTAAACTACCTCATTGCTACCATAATCAAACAAAATAGCTCTGGTTTCTTCCTCTCCAGCACCAGACGAGGGTCTGCATCCTTGCTTCTGGGTCAAGACATCATCCTTCCGGAATGTCCAAACTGAAATGTCTCTATGTGGAAGAAATACATGGAAGTGGCCCTTCTCTAGAAGGTTAGACTGTGGCCTCTTCAGGCCTGTCAGTATCAGAAGAAGACTTGCACTGTCCACTAGGACAATGGCATTATCTCGGGTCAGAGTAGCCTAAGGGGCTTATAGGGCGAAGATAAATTCATCAATCTAGTGCAGAGCTCACTTTATCAGATGGGTGGCATGCTCATGGGCAAGATTCAGAGGTCCAGAATTTTACAGGATACCAACCAGGTTCATATACTAAAAACCATGTATTTCTCTAGCATGTCTATGTATTGCAAAGTCAGTTAAGCAACATTGGAAGCAGGGGAGTTGACTTCAGTTCTGTTGATTCAAACACTTCAGCATGGCCCTGCCTTATAGGTTTTGTTGGCGTGCTAAATCCCATTCGTGTATCCTGTCATGCTTGTGTCAGGAAAATTGTATACTTACCTGACGGTAATTTTCCTTTCCTGATGCAAAGCATGACAGCATACAGGTCCCTGCCTGGGTTTCGCATTTGAGTATAGTTACAAGAATGCCGCCTGGGGGGAGGCAATTCATTTATATATATAGTATAACCAGTCCTGATTGGGCGAGGGGCGGAGCCTATCCCACTACAAAAAGTGTTCCATAGGAAACCATGTTACATGGACTGTAGTGCAAATCTGCAAAATGCAAAAAGCACTAAAACTGCATAGATGTGAATCCAGCCTTAAAGCACCTTTCCCCTCCCCTCTGTTAGGCTGCATTCACATCTATGCATTTTGCTTTTGAGCGTTTTTGCAGTGCTTTTTGCGGTGCTTGCCACATTTTTGGACACGAGTTTTTTTTGCGTTTTTTTTTTTACATTTTTTTTTTTACACTGAGGTTGCTTAGCAACCGGCTATATACAGTGTAAAAAAATATATATTAAAAAAAAAACGCAAATTGCCGCAAAATCGTGGTTAAAACGCGGTAAAAACGCGGTGCTTGCGTTTTGGATGCGGGTCCATTGACTTCTATTACATGCAAAACGCTGCATTTTGCATGAAAAAAGTCCCCGACCCTTTCCAAAAACGCAGAGGCACAAAAATGCATTGATGTGAACATGTTCCATAGGAACCCATGTTAAAAAGTTTCCCTACATTTCTGCAAAATGCATCAAAAAAACGCGTTAGTGTGAATCGAGCCTTACACTTCTGGCCACAGGGATTTGAAGTTTACTGCATGAACATACTGACAGGCTGCAAAGAAAAAAATAAAACTTCACAAACAGTCACTGTTATAATTGCTCAACCACTTTCCGTCCGCGCTATAGGGTGGTCCCTTAATATATTTGGAGTCAAGTCCCAAGAACAAATGACACAAACTCAATATTATGTTCTGGAATTTGTCTGTATTGATAAGCATCCTAGCGTCTTTTATAGCAAATTACAAATCACACAGAATATTCATAATAAAACATGCGCAGTAGATATTAATTTCATATGCAGTTACAACTGGTCAAAACAAGTAGCGTTTGTTCTTTGTTCTCCGGCTGCTGAAGACAAGAGAATCTGAAAACTTAGATAAGAAGCGTGTGAAATAGTTCATTTACTAGAACTTATGCTAAAACAGATTTCTGGAAAGCTAAAGAGATATTCAAACTGTACATACTCTGTAAAATGGAAGCTTGTGAATATAGGATGGCTGAAACAAAACAAGATGGATGCTTAGCATAAACTTTCACTTACCACGTGATCAGCTGTCAGCCAATGACAGCTGATCATGTGATGTAAACAAAGCTATTTTTCCTCCTCACGCTGATAGCATGAGGAGGAAAAAAAGCTGATCACCGGCGGCTGCGAGAGGGACATTGGTCCCGATCGGGAAGGTACATACCAGTGCCCACCAGCGCCACCTACCAGTGCCCACCAGCGCCACCTACCAATGACCACAGTACCACCCATCAGTGCCCACAGTGTCACCTCACAGTGCCACCTATCAGTGCCCTCAATGCCACCTCACAGTGCCACCTATCAGTGCCCACAGTGCCACCTATCAGTGCCCACAGTGCCGCCTATCAGTGCCCACAGTGCCACCTATAAATGAATCCGTGCATCATCACCAGTGCTGCCTATCAATACCACCTACCAGTGCCACCTACCAGTGCCCATTAGTGCCACCTACCAGTGCCCATCAGTGCCACCTATCATTGCCCATCAGTGCCATATGTCAGTGCCACCCAACAATGCCCCCCATCAGTGCCACTCATCAGTGCCACCCATTAGTGTCACCCATCAGTGCCACCCATCAGTGCCACCCATCAGGGCCCATCAGTGCCATATTATCAGTGCCATCGTATCTGTGCCTATCAGTGTCGCCTTATCTGTGCCTATCAGTGTCGCCTTAGCTGTGCCCATCAGTGCAGCCAATCAGTGCAGCCCATCAGTGCAACCCATCAGTACCCATTAGTGCAGCCTCATCAGCAAATATCAATGAAGGAGAAAAATTACCCGTTTGCAAAATTTTATAACAAACTATGAAACATGATTTATTTTATTTTTTTAATTTCTGTCTTTTTTTTGTTTGTTTAGCAAAAAATAAAAAATAAACAAAAATGGTGATTAAATGCCACCAAAAGAAAGCTCTATTTGTGTGAAGAAAATGTAAAAAATGTAATTTGGGTATAGTGTTGTAGCGCAATTGTCATTCAAATGTGACAGCGCTGAATGCTGAAAATTGGTCTGGGCAGGAGGGGGGTTTAAGTGCCCAGTAAGCAAGTGGTTACAATTATGATTTTTCTTCTGATAGTTGTATGAAAAAATAAAGAAAGCAAATATATATATATATATATATATATATATATATATATATATATATATATATATACTGTATATATCATTATTTTAAGTAGTACCTTCCAGGAGCTCCCAGTACCAATACTACACCACACCAATAAAAAATATTATTGGTTTTAAAAATGACCTAGAAATGGTAGCATACATACAGTATGTGTACAGGTAATGTAAATGTGAGTCCTTCATTTTAAAAGCACAGCAACCTTTAACCACTTCAGCCCCGGACCAACTGGCAGCCAAAGGACCAGGCCCCTTTTTGCGATTCGGCACTGCGTCGCTTTAACTGACAATTGCGCGGTCATGCGACGTGGCTCCCAAACAAAATTGGCGTCCTTTTTTTCCCACAAATAGAGCTTTCTTTTGTGGTATTTGATTGCCCCTGCGGTTTTTATTTTTTGCACTATAAACAAAAATATCCCCCAAAAAAAAATATATAAAAAAAAAACATTTTTTTTCCTCAGTTTAGGCCGATACGTATTCTTCTACATATTTTTGGTAAAAAAAATCACAATTAGCGATTATTGATTGGTTTGCGCAAAAGTTATAGCGTTTACAAAATAGGGGATAGTTTTATAGCATTTTTATTAATATTTTTTTTTTTACTAGTAATGGCAGCGATCAGCGATTTTTTTATTGTGACTGCGACATTATGGCGGACACATCGGACATTTTTGACACATTTTTGGGACCATTGTCATTTATACAGCAATCAATGCTATTTAAATGCATTGATTCCTGTATAAATGACAGTGGCAGTGAAAGAGTGAACCACTAGGGGGAGGGGAGGGGTTATGGGCTGTGACGTGTGTGTTTTTTTACATTAGGGGGCGGGGCTGCTGTCTGACGTCTTTGATCAGCTTTCCCGATGACAGGGAACAGCCGATCAATGACAGGCAGAGTAGGAAGCGCGGGGAGAGGTTTGTTTACACAGACCTCTCCCCGTTCTTCAGCTCTGTGACCCGATTGCGGGACACCAGCGGAGATTGGGTCTGCTGGTCCCACGGCCGGGGTCACGGAGCTCCCGACCGGGTCGCGAGCGTGCCGCTGGCGGCGCGCGCGACCCACAGCCAGGCAATTAAAGGGCCAGGTACCTGTACGTGGTTTTGCCTGGCCGTGCCATTCTGCCGACGTACATCGGCGTGAGGCGGTCGGGAAGCGGTTAAACTGAGTTGACTGTAAATATGACAGGTTCCTGTAGATATTTGTTAAAACTGGCAAATGTTTATTTTGCATAAAATTATTGATTTTTTGCATGCCTTTAACATATTAACATTTAACATATCATGGTCATGTATCTGATAAGTTGATCTTGATATCTGATCTTTAAATTAAAAAGTGCCCACATTCATCGCAATGCAGCACATCGCACATCTAATCACACTGTGAACTTTTAGCACATATTAAGTATTGGCCTTCAGGTCACACCTCTCTGTTGTCCGGCCACATCACATCAAAACAGATACAGCATATTATACATCGCCATGTAACTCATTGCGCACCTCCTCACCATGCACCCCTCCATGCAGCTCATGGCACACTTTCCTCTCCATCACACATCTGGTCCCCCCTCTGCAACTCACCACCCCCTCCCCCCTCTGCTGTGGTACGGCAGTGGTGCAGTGACACTCACATATCTCGTCTTGCTCCCTCTGCCCATACACACCTCTCCTGCTATCACCATAGCACAGAACATGGTCACATGGCGCGACTCATCACCGGCCGCACCAGCCTCTTCCCTGGGCTTTCTCACCAATGTAAGGAAGCGGCTGCACACAGGCGACCCACAGGCAAACAAATGCCCACTTCTGCCATGCCAGTCAATTGGCTGTTCATTCCCAGGCAGAGGGAGGCGACTGGCCACCCTTCCTGCCAGTCTGTGATTCGGTCCCGCAGCTCTTTCTCCAAAGAGTTGTCCGCTGAATCAATGTGCTGTGTGTGATTTGGAGGAGGTAGGCAGTGTGGGGACACTAAGCACTTTGTCCTCCTAGAGAAGTGCGAGGAGCCTTTGTGTGCCTGGAACTTCTGCGTGCCCACAGAGAGGGATCTGCATGCCAGCTGTGGCACGCGTGCCATAGGTTCGCCATCACTGGTCTAGGAGGTTTAGGCCCTATTCAGAGAATGCTTTGCATTTTCTCTTGTTACTTTGCCTGAATCACCTCCATATTTGAATGCATTGGCTTTTGGGGTATTTTGGATGAAGTCTCCTGGCTGCTGAAGCAACCATGAGCTTATATTGAAAAGGCTCATTAATGCTATAATTTACACAAAGGCTTGCTTGAAGTAGGAATAAACAATTGTTAGACTAGGATTGTGGTTAATGAGGCTGTAAAAGCATGTGGTTGAGCCACATTGTTACCATCCCACAACTTACCCCTAGTTCACACGAGTTGTACTGCTAGTGTAAATAAGCCCTTGGAGAGGACACACAGGGGAAAAGTTAGTAAATACTAGGGAAAGAGAATTAAATAAATAAAGAAAATAATTTATGGGCAATATTAAAATAAACATTTTAACATCATCTTTTGCAAAGCAGCAATATGTGCAAAGATTAATTTTCTTGTTTGTGTTAATAGCTAAAATGGTAAGAGAGACATTAAGGAAGTTTCATAATTTTTCATAATATTTATTTAGTTTCTTGCTGTTTATTGCCTTTGTCAAAGATATTAACCTGTTCAATGAGAGGACATATAAGAACCATCCAATAAATTCTTATGACATTGTAATGAATATGTGCAAATTATTTATGGCCCGCAACCAATTACCAATTGTATAAGTTGAGAACCATGTTGGATTCATTTGTAAGATTTATTGAAGACAAAATAAATGTCTTTTTGTCTAAAGAATGACAGCTACCTAATTGTAACAAAGTCATTTAGAGTTCACGGGCTGTTAAAGGAGATATTATAGCCATAATCTGTTCTGGCTATTATGGTCTGTTATGTCAGACAGTAGAGTTGAAATCATTTGGTGTAAATATCTTCCATTACTTGCAAACTAACTTACTGTGGCTCCAAAAGGGTTAAAAATGATGAATCCTGACAGAGTAAAAATGCCTGACATCCCTTTTTACTTGTACAAACATTAAAGCCCCATACACACGGTCGGATTTTCGCATGGATTCTGTCCTATCGGACAATGTTGTCGAAAAATCCGACCGTGTGTAGGCACCATCGGACAGTGTACGTCGGATTGTCCGACGGACAAAGTCCTATCTCCTGCTGGATAGATTTTTTGACAACAAGATCCGATCACACCAAATCCGATCGTGTGTATGGTAGTCCGACGGACAAAGTGCTACGCATGCTCAGAAGAAATTCTGTGACGGAAGCGCTCGGTCAGGTAAAACTACCTTTCCTAATCGACACAGCACATTCGTCACGCTGCAATGTTAAAATGTCTTTAATGCAGCGCATTCTCTTTTTCTTTACAATGCAAGAAGAATGACATGTTTTAGCTGCTCATATTCACCCGCACTTCTCC
Organism: Lithobates sylvaticus; assembly: GCA_028564925.1. Classification (NCBI taxonomy): domain Eukaryota; kingdom Metazoa; phylum Chordata; class Amphibia; order Anura; family Ranidae; genus Lithobates; species Lithobates sylvaticus. Next base: position 137,846,095 of record CM053028.1, on the reverse strand, counting down.
CAAACTTAGTTCTTTATAAGTTTTCAGGATTTCTACACTACATGTTTATTTGTACTCAGATCGTAAAAGAATCTTTGTTATATTTTTTGGATGATTTCTCCTATTTTTTTTTTGGTTGGAAGAAATATTTTAAGGAGATGTTTTTTTGTTTTTTTTTGAGGGGGGTTGTGTGTCTCAACTTAGCAAAACAACATTATTAACAATTCTATTTGTTGCTAAAATTTACTAGGAGTTTGTTTGTTGTTGGTGCCCCTTGTTAATTATACTTTATGATTAGTGAAATGTACCAGCCTACTCACCACTAAACTGTCATTGTAGAAAAGTAAAACACATAGGCAATGATTATTTCAAATCAAAAAGACCGTTATTTAGGTGTCAGCAACAAACCAAAGAGGAACGCAGCGATGGAGAAACTTGGGGAATTTGCAAAGCCTTGGACCCCCACGGCAACCATCATTTTACAAGCATCTAAAATTGGGGGCCTGAGGAGTACGTATCTTAAGGGGAGTGCTATCTGGTCCTGAAGTCCAAAACATCTGGAACTGCAGCAGATGCCATCTAGGTCCCCAGGCTCTGGTACTACGAGAGGCTCCATCTTCTCTCAGACCAGACTGAATCCAGGTCGTCACTCTCAGGTCTTCCTTCCACGCTTCCTTGCACGCTGTGGCTGTGGTGCTGGTGGGGTGGCAGAAGGAGGAGGAGGAGGCGGAGCATGGTCACTATGGCAAACATGTGTGAGTGGGGTCATCTCCCCAGCCATACCCTTATTTAGGACCTTGAGGATGAGCCCCTCACACATGTTGCGTTGCCCCACCTCAATACCCTTCATTTTTGTGACAACCACAGAGCCAAAGGTCTCCTCGTCGGTGGGTGTGGCATGTAGGGAGGCCGAAGCCTCTCTGATCATCCGGAGCGCTGGCTCTCCCGCCTCACCCCCCCTTCTCGCCCTTTTGTAGGGAAGGCGGAGGGGAGGGATTTGGGAGTCAGTCAGGCTCCGAGGCCTACCCCCCTCTTGGCTGCCACTACCCACCTCTTGGCTGCCACTAACCCCTGCCTCCTCCTGACTGCCACATTCCACAGCCTCCTCCTGGCTGAGGTCTTCCTGTGTATGAAAAAGGGACATAGTTTCAGTTATTTGTTCATCAAACACACACAATTTTCATCTAGTGACTGTTGCAAAATGGTTACAAATAGAAAACCATACAATTCTCAGCCCTGCAGTTTAGATTCTGGCCCCAAATGTCTACAACACTACTGTCAGTTGATATGTCAAACACGTTAGGAACTAAGCAATTGGTGATCCTGAATTCAGTGAACATCATTCCTTTTTCACAAAAATGGTTCCCAAACTACTATACCTGGAACAAGCTGGGCTCCTCCACCTCTTCCAGACTGGAAGGCCCAGGTTGCTCCTCGGAAGCCTCATCAGGGGTGGCCTGCGCGCAAGGAAGCGTGGAAGGAGGAGGCGAGAGTGGCTCCGTGACATCAGTCTGGTCTTTGAGAAAATGGAGACTGTCATAGTACCAGAGCTTGGGGACATAGACATCTGCTGCAGCTCCAGATTCTAGGGACTTCAGGACCTTCTTGCGCTCCCTGATATACGCACTCCTCAGGCTGCCAATTTTCTTTCTTAAATGACCAACAGTTGCCGTGGGGAACCTTGGCTTTACAAATTCCACAAGTTCCAGCAGGGCTGCGTACCTCATTGGTTTGCTGCCGTAATTGGGGTGTTTGGCCTGCCATAAAAGGGGAATTTCCCTGTATTTCTCAATGAACAGGGGGAGAAAACTCACGTCATTGAATCCCTGCATAATCTCTGCAAGACACAACACCACACAAAACACTATAAATTATGTCAGGCTTAACTCTCCTAATCTTCTCCATAAAGAAGCCTCAAGGTAGAAGCTTGGTGGTGCGGGCAGGCATCCGGGATGGACGTGCTGACGTAGCGTCTAGCACGGAGGGAGGGGTTTGAGCCCGAGAGCCGACGAGAGCGTGGGAGATGAGGAGGAGAGCACCGGACCGACACGGTGTGTGAGAGACGCCGTGAAGGTATGCGTCTACCATCGGGACCGCTAGCCAGGACGCCACGGACCTCAAGATAAGGGCAGGCAAAGCGTACGGGACGGTAGACGATCGGGTCCCGGCGCCCAGCGGCGATAGCGTCCTCCTCTTCGGACCCCTGGCCCCCCCCTGCCCCCTCCACCCCACCACCGCCCCTCACTGGCCGCAGAAGGAAAGCATGTAGAGGCTGCAGAGAGCCTAGCTCGAGCGGAATAGAAGGGAAGAGCCGTGAGTATTCAGTTATCTCACCCTTCACTCGTAAAGCACTTGCAAGTACACCTTATCAAAAGGTAAGCCTATAGCAGCATAAGATCTGTTGGAAGCATGCTGTGAAGTACACTTCTCATATTCAAGTCCAAGGTAAAATGTCTTATCTCCTGAAAAGTTTGAGTTAAATGCGTGACTATACCCCAGTGGTAAATACCCCATTTTTTGGCTACCTCAATAGGGTTATATTAAGGAAGAAAGTAGGACTATTGTGGGGCCAACCTGGGAGAACCTGTGGAAAGGGGAAATACCCCATTGTTATACCCCATGGTGTGGTCGAACAATTTCTCATTGCTGGGCTGACCCCTATGAAGGAGCAACCCAGAGGCACCCAGGCACACTTTCTGGATACCTACCCCAAAGCCACAAATCCTCCTCTTTAAGTACGGGGTCTGCGGCCAACAAGGCTAGACAAGGGCCACCCCAGGGGGGAGTATAAAATCTGTATCTACCAAGAAAAATGTGTGTCCAGCAATCTATGTAAAGTTGTTTAAAAGCCTGGGGAAACTAAATTACAGCAGCGCAAAAATCTGCCTGTGCGTATATCCAAATCGCATCAGGCAGACTTGGGTGCGCACTGAGTCCCAGAGCGGACAACTTTTGCAGCAAGGCGGTTTGACCCCCTCCCCCTTAACCGCAGCCTGGATATATCGGGAGCCTTAAAGTGATTATCTGAAGTATCATAGACACACATGGGGGTATACGGGCTTTAAAACCCAAGATTATAGGAAGATTATGGATGTTATAGTCCCCATTGGCGCAAAATTGCTGGAAATGAAAATCTTGTAATCTGCCTTATAGACACCTCACGCTTCAAAAGCTGCTCTTAGGACTGTATGTGCGAATCTGATTAGCGCCTATGAATCTTTTTTTTCTCTATGCTAAAAAGTTGCACTATCGAATGAAAGTGTGATTCTGTTTGGCGCCTGGGAAGATCGATTACCACATACCAAAAGTCGCTTTATGGAATGAAAGCGAAATTCTGATTGGTGTTCATGGAGATATACTGCCATATATCAAATATTGCACTATGGAATGAAGGTATGACTCCAACTGGTATCTAAACTCACGGGCCGCTGCGGCTCAGCCGGATGACAGATGCTTGAAATAGGACTGGTACCTCAGATTATGTTTGTCTTATATAAACGTCAGATTTTCCTTAAGAATGAAACTATGGTTAAAATATAAAATCACATATGGTAGGTTGCTCACGTCATCAAGATCAGCGACCTCATGTAACATATCGTAAATATCTACCGATTCTACCAGTAGAGCTACTTGATAGGGCACTGAAAAGGCGTAAACTGCGTATTGTGGAAGCTAACTAGCAGGAAGGGTGAACAAATCCCCCCATTCAAATAAAACAGCCCCAGCCATTGTGTAAGTGTCTAGTACACCACTCAAAGACCCCACAGACGGAAAAGGTCCCTCCCAGTCTCTTGCAAACTTGATTGTATACACTAGAGGGACACCCAGAGGGACAAAGGACAGCCTTAAAGCAAGGATCGCATTAAAAAGGCAGGAGGTGGAAAAGGGCCCAGGAGGCCCAGGCTCATAACAAGACTGGGGAAGAGAATCAGGCCCATTAAAAAGATCAACATGAGTAAAGAACCACCCAAACAGCCCAAGAAAGCTACCACCAAAGGCAGTAAAGGGGAGACAAGCACAATTAAACATTATCTAAGACAGGGTGCAAGCCCAAAAACATCGGGAAAAGAAACGCGGGCCGGAGTCTCCCCGGAGAGCAGGGGCGGGGTGGAAGGAGAAATTAATGACTCCAGAGCGGACCTCACAATGGAGACTGAGACTGAGCCCAGTAGGGGGGAGGATCAACAAGCAGGAACCCACATCCCCAACAAACATGAAATGGAGGCGATGCTTTTACGCCTGGAAAATGTAATCAAACTTGAAATTAACACCCTACGGGAGGACATGGGCCACCTGTTGGGGTGAATGCCCACACGTAGCTACAAAAGAATCCAGCTCAAATCGGCCCTGCCCCCTCCCCCTCTGCGCCCTGAGCCGGGCCGCGGAGGGAGAGGGGAGGGCTATACAAGCTCCACCTCACCAGGAATCCGGAGTCTAAGGGAAGCCACAAAGGATGGCCCCCAAGGACCCAGGGACCCTAGTTGGGGTAAGAGGGGGGGGGGGGGGGGGGGGGGGGGGAGGGGGGGGGGGGGGTGGGAGGGGGGGAGGGGAGGGGAGGGGTGGGAGGGGGGAGGAAGGGAGGGGAGGGGGATGGGGGGAAGGGGGGAGGGGAGGAAGTGAGGGGAAGGGGGAGAGGGGGGGAAGAGGGAGGGAAACCACGTCCGCTGTGGGGCTGTTATCACCACCAATATCTCAGAGGGAAAAAGAAAAAAAAAAAAATCCCAAAAAATAAATGAAGGACATAGAAATTGAATTTTTATCATATAATGTGAAAGGTTTAAATTCTCCCGGTAAGCGATCTAAAATTTTGGAGGAAGCAGAGAGATATGGCGCAGGTATAGTGTTTCTGCAAGAGACTCACCTGGCACATTCCTCAAATATCAGACTTTTTTCTCCAGCTCTCCCAAATTGGTTTTATGGAGATACTATCTCGAGCAGGGCAAGAGGAGTGGCTATTGGGATTGCGAGGGACACCGACTTCAAGGTGGAGGAGAGAATGACGGACCCCGAGGGGAGGTACCTGTTTCTTAGGGGCTCCCTCCTAGGGGTAGAACTTACACTGGCCAATGTTTATGCCCCCAACGCCAAACCTATCTTATTCCTCGAAGCAATTCTGCGTAAGCTAAGGGCCTTCAGGAAAGGATATTTGATCCTGATGGGCGACCTCAATTTCGTGATGGACCCCGTGAAGGACAGTACGTCTGGTGGCACGGGGAGGGGCAACATACAACTGAAGCGGATTAAAAAAAAACTATCGGAGGACCAACTGCTGGATGTGTGGAGGATCCAGCACCCGCAGTTGAGGGATTACTCGTTCTTCTCCCCTGTCCATCAGATGTACTCTCGCCTGGACTATATTTTAATAGACCACGGTCTACTGGAAAGGGTCAAAGAAACCGAAATCGGAATAGCTTCCCTCTCGGACCATGCGCCGGTATCCATGAGGCTAAGATTCCCCGAACACAAACAACCCTCTAGCGGATGGAAACTTAATCCTGAATTGTTACATGACAAAGAAATTAGGGATTATATCAAAAAGGAGCTAGAATGGTTCTTTCAAATCAACGACAACGGAGAGGTTTCAGAGGCACAACTGTGGGACGCTCATAAAGCGTTCATTAGGGGGCTTCTGATAGCCAAAGCCTCATGGAAAAAAAAAGGAGAGGGTGGGAAAGACGCAGGCCCTGATAGCGGAGATTAAAACCCTGGAGCAAAAGCACAAATCTGGGGGGGCACTTAGCCAGAGCATATACATAGAGCTTACAGATAAGAGAGAGGAATTGAAAGATTTAGCTGAACAGGAAGTTAGACAGAAGTTCAATAAATTGGCCAGGGAACAATATATATGGGGCAACAAGCCAGGGAAATATTTAGCAAGGAAATTACAAAAAAAGAAAACCAGAAATTTTATTGAAAAAATTCAAACAAGAAACGGGGAGATGAAGTTTACCTCTAGTGAAATAGCCTCTATATTCAGAGACTATTATAAAGAACTTTACGAGGTGAAAACCAAGGGAAACAACGACAGCATAGGTAATAATCAGAAAACATCAGAGTTCCTAGAGAGGGCAGGGCTAATGGCTCTAGGGGGGGAGGAGAGAGATGAGCTTGAGAGGCCAATAACTGAGGAGGAGATCTTAGCAGCCATCAACAACTCTCCAATAGGGAAGAGCCCGGGCCCGGACGGCTTCACGGCCTCATATTATAAAACGTACAAAGAGATTCTTATACCGAGATTGCTGCGATATATGAATGGACTAGGGATAGACTATGACATGAGCGAAGAGGCCCTAAAAGCTACGATCACTCTTTTGAGGAAGGATGGGAAGGATGGATCGGTGTGCTCGAACTACAGACCCATCTCCTTATTAAATTTCGACACAAAACTATACGCAAAGATACTGGCGGATCGAATAAAGGGTCACCTGGGCACACTGATCCATCCGGACCAGGTCGGGTTTGTCCCGGGCAGAGAGGGGAGGGACAATGGGATTCGGACATTGCTAGCCATACAGAGGATGGGAGACTCGAGAACCCCCAGTCTACTTCTCTCGATAGACGCTGAAAAAGCGTTCGACAGAGTAGACTGGGGGTTCATGTTCAACACTCTACAGAAGATGGGTTTTGGACCCAGAATTATTCAAAAAATTAAAACCCTATACAATCATCCGAAAACTAACATCAAGGTCAACGGAACGACCTCCGCGGAGTTCGAACTGTTTAATGGCACCAGGCAGGGTTGTCCACTCTCCCCTCTCCTTTTTATTCTATCTTTGGAACCGCTGTTAGCTACAATTCGCGGAAACCCAGAGGTGGAAGGCTGTAAAGTCGGCAGCGAAGAGCACAAACTCGCGGCCTTCGCGGACGACGTCCTCTTTTACATAAGCTCACCCCAGAAGTCAGTCCCCATATTGCTTAAAATTTTGAAGGAATATGGGGAACTAACAAACTTTAGAATCAATGCCTCAAAAACATTTATCCTTAATATTAACCTAAATAAAATAGAGAAACAGAACCTACAGAAAACAGTTAGTTTCGTCTGGAAAAAAAGGATAAAATATTTAGGAATAGAACTGGCCAACAATCCGAGGAAATTATACAAAATAAATTATATCCCACTCCTAGAAGACATAAAAAAAAAATGCCAAGAGCTGAAGGGAAAAACCCTATCCTGGATAGGCAGGATTAATTCGGTAAAAATGATGATCTTACCAGTCATCACATATAAATTCCAGATGCTCCCCCTCCCTCTCCCAAAACAGTACCTCGGTAAATTAAGAGTTATTATAATGAATTTCATATGGAATTACAAAAAACATAGAATCTCCCTCCAAGTTCTAAAACAAGATAAAAGTCAGGGTGGTCTGGCAGTCCCAGACATAGAAAGTTACTACCAGGCTATAGCACTATTAAGAATCGCAGAATGGGGCAAAATAGATAACACTAAAAGATGGGTTAGATTGGAGGAAGCACTGAGTGAAGCTAGGCTGGGGAAGATTGTGTGGAACCCCCCGAAAAGCCGGATACTGGGAGAAAAAACACATATAATCACCATCACGACTTTGAAAATCTGGGATAAAATATATAAAATATTCAACAAAAATTATAATTCGCCACTTATAGCACTTAAAGAAAATCCTTTTTTCCCGCCAGGGTTAAAGGAAATAGGAGGTGATTGGATTAGAAAGGATTGCACGAGATTAGGGGAAGTTATTAGCAAGGGGAAGGTTATGACACTGCACGAGTTACAGAATAATGAGGCTTTTTCCATAGATGGATGGCGGCATCGCCAGCTAACCCACTTTGTGGGCTCTCTTCCTAGCCCATTAAGGGAGGCTAAGGATCTAACAAAATTAGAGAAAATCTTTACGGCAGAATGCTCAAAAAAAAGAATATCCAGAATATATAAACTGTTATTAGAAAGGGATAGACCGGAGATGCCGCCATACCTTACCAAATGGGAAAGCGAACTAGGAACACAATTAGAAATAGGCACAAGCAAGAAAATTTTAAAATTAGCACATGGGTCAGCGGTAGATGCGAGAACTGCAGAAACAAACTTTAAGTGTATGGCTAGGTGGTACAGAACCCCAGACAGGGTCAGCAATTTTCAGGCGGATACATCTGCGAACTGTTGGAGGGGGTGTGATCAAAGGGGCACAATGGGTCATATATGGTGGGGGTGTCCTAAAATCAAAAAATTTTGGGATACTATCCTAAAATACATAAAAGAAATAACAACGATCGAGGTAAAAAACGACCCTTGGGTGGCACTTATGCATGCCACATCCAAGGAAATTAAACAATATAAAGGCTCATTGATTCCCCATCTGCTTAACGCGGCTAAAAAGGTAATTCCAAGGAGGTGGAAGGACAAGGAAAGCCCACCCTTATGGGAATGGGTTGATGCAGTGGAGTCCACCTACATGATGGAATGTGTGTTGTACACCGGGGAGGAGGACAGAGAGGCCACAAGGGCTAGATGGGAGAGTTGGAGAAAATTCAAGAGGTCTTGGAGCTACAGGGAGGCTCTGCGAGTGCAGCCGTGACAACCGATGATCCCGGGGGGGCGCAGCCGAAAAGAGATCTAGCCACAGAAAGGCAGACCCCAAGGGTAGGAGAAGACACTGAGGAGAAAGGGCCACTTTACAACAGCAAAACAGCGGACGGGGAGGGCGGGGGTGTGGGGGGGACAGGGGGGAGGGGGGGGGGAAACAAAAATAAAACCCCCCAGGGGGGTTAACTGGAAGAATGATGGAACGGGATTTAGGATAAAGGAAGCGGAGGGGGAGTGGAGGCTGGGTGGGATGTCGGATGTATATATGTATGCTCTGGGCTTTGTAAACTTTATGGATGCCAGACTCAGGACCCCTATTCCCCTCCAACCCCAGGGGGAGGAGGAAAAAAAAAAAAAAAAAGGGAGAATGAAACAAGCCACTAATGATGCTAAGACAACTAGAGGGATGGAGACGCGGGCATAGCTGACACTCACCCACGAATATTCTTTCTGAAGTGGAAAAAAAAAAAAAGAAGCCTCAAGGTCTAATCAGTCTAGGCTAGTTATGTACCAAAGTCAAATTGTACCTTCATTATAGCGATCGTCTCGTGCGTGAGCTTTCTCTCCCCTCGTCTCACAGATCGTGGCTACGACACAGGCGTGTGACGTTTTATATACAGTGCGCATGCGTCAAACTCCGCCCGCCCCTGACGATCTTTCTCGTCTATTCCCCACCCCTTCTCTTTACGGCGCAGTGGGGAGAGCACATGGCGGGGACACAGCAGGTGCGCCCCAAATATCCCACCAACGAGGAGGAGGACGAGGAAAGGCCGAAGGCAGAAACGTCCCGATCCCGGAGCCTGAAATTCAAGGCCTCCAATATGTCATTTGGAGAAATGTTGGAGATGGTGGACATATTAAAGAGGAGCGACTATGATGGGAAGTATGGGCCTTACCTCAACCCCAATGTCCGCAAGGCCAAGATCATGTCTAAAGTTGTGAGGAGGCTGTACAATCATTTTGGGGTACAACGATCCAAGGAGCAACTGAGGAAACGCTGGTCAGACCTGAAACTGAGGGAGGCCGATCAGTACAGAAAGATCAAGCGAGTTCTTCAAAAAAGTAAGTAGTTGTGTTGTGTGTTTCATTTCTTGCTTGCATACTGCTCCATGTGTTTGTATTTTTACACAGTTGTACATTCGAAAATGGCCACTTTCAGGTTCGTCTGTGCATTCGATTGTACTCAACCTCGATCTTTCTGCCACTGTCATGTTCGTGTGTGTCCATTAGATCGTACTTAACCTCGATCGTTTGGCCACTTATAATACGAGGTTTTGTGAATTGTTTTGGGAAAGGAAGTTTGTTCTCTCTAGAAATGTCATCAAGAATGTCAAGCCAATTTATTCAATGTAAAGGAGAGGTCACCCAGTAGCTGTTTACCCATCTGGACTCTAGAGCACTAGTGCTGGGACACCCCAACCCACTTTTTATTAGGCTTTTCCACACATGTGCTCCAGTGGATACTAGAGGGGGGTCTCCATCAGACAAACTTCTACCAAAAACCTACTAAGTTTAGCACCTTTAAAAAGTGACTCCATTCATGTTGTTGTCATTTGTAACTGGCCCTACAAAAATATTGTCCCTCACTTTCAACCAATGTTTGTCATTTCCTATTTCTGCCCTCAATAGATTGTGTCACCACAACAGGTGAGTGTGGGATAACACAGCTACTGGTAAGCTAATCAATGTATGCCTGCCTCATTTCCCAGACATTTAATTTTTTTGGTTGTTTTTAGGTGACGTGGATGTTGTGGAAGAAGAATCGCACTTTACCACAGAGAGTGCCCACTTACTCATCGGGGAGATAATGGTCTGCAATAGAGATCTAGATGACATAAAGCAAAACATCAATGATGTTCAACAAAAATTGAAGAACATCATTGATGTTTTAGGAAAAATATGAAAACGCACCAAGTAATTAACACACATTTTTGGCTGCTTCTGAACACATTTTCAACTTAAGAACTGTGTGAAATTTGGAACATGCACACATTGTGTCCACATGTGCTAGCTCCCATCATGGTGGATGAATGACAATGTTTTTTTGGGGGTGCAACCACTTTACGAACTACTAAAGTGGTTGTGGTGAAGGGGTTGCACCCCCAAAAAACGTCCATTCATCCCCATGATGGAAAATGGCACTTTGGAATATTCTGGGCATGTGTTTTACCATCGAATGACCATTTTCATAACCAAATTGTGTGCATGTTCTAAATTTCCAGTTTCCAGGGGTGACCCCCCATGTGATGAAGGCAAGATCAAACACACTTTGAACATATAGTCATGTCTGATCTTGTCTTCACTTTAGAAAGTTGATCTTTCCGAGTTCCTATATTCTGTTTTGCTCCATGCCTGGTTTTACCAAATGCGGAATGTTTGTAAACAATGTTGTCAATAAAACCAGATCTTGTCAGTTTTGGCAAGAAGTTTGTAAATGCACTTGTGAATGTGTTGCAAGTAAACTTTTTTAAGTTTCTAAATGTGTGGCTTCCTTATTTCAAAAACAAAAAAGCATTATGTATGTCAAATGTAAAGGATTTGGGGGCAATGGGTGTTACTTACTAAAGGCAAGTCCAGTTTGCACTGCAAGTTTCTTTTCCAGGGCACTTTTGCACTGCACTTGTAGAGCATAGTGGATTTGACTTATGTCAATGACACCCACAGTGATTTGTTGTAAAACACGTAGCACACCATTTTGGGTAATACACACATTTCTGTCATGGTGATGACAATGAGTATTTTGGGTGTCAGTTATGCACTAGAAACCTTCTCTAGACCAAAGATTAGGTATCAAACACACAACATGAGAAGATTCTTTTTGGGAAGAAGAGACTGTTACATCCTTTTGCCCAGAAAGTGCATTCCCACTGTCGAAGCTAAAGGTCAAAAATTTCAAGGTCAAATAAGCAATAATACGGAAATGACAAGAAATCATAGGTTGGTTTAAAAAAGAGATTTATTAAAAAATGCCTCTCACACATCGTCAGGCTGAGCAATGGCCCCCCTACCCACAAAGTAGTCCATATATTGCTCGCGGACCACGCGGGCATTTAGAGGGGGCAAGCCTGGACGTGCCGCTTGAAGGGCTGTGAGGTCAGCATTTGGAGGGCCCTCCACATCTGGGCCAACGGGCACCACGTAGTTGCTGTTGTGTCGTTTTAAAAAGTTGTGCAATATGCAACAGGCAAGAACTATGTGGTTGAGTTTGTATTCCGCCAAGTTAATAGCCGTCAAGAACAGGCGGAAGCGGCTGGCCAGGATGCCAAAGGTTTTCTCCACCACTCTTCGGGCTCTGGACAGCCTGTAGTTGAAGACCCTCTGGTCTGGGGTGAGGGTCCTCATCAGGAAGGGCCTCATCAGATGGGGAGTCAACGCAAACGCTTCATCTGCGACAAAGACGAAGGGGAGTCCTTCAGCATTCTCCTTTGGAGGTGGCAAGCACAGACTGCCACTTTGGAGACGCCAGTAGAACTCCGTGTGCGCAATGGCACCACCATCCGAGATCCGGCCGTTCATCCCCACGTCCACATACATAAACTCGTATGTCGCCGACACCACCGCCAACATCACTACACTATTAAACCCCTTATAATTATAATAGTAGGACCCCGAGTTGGGCGGTGGGACGATGCGGACGTGTTTCCCATCAATTGCCCCTCCGCAGTTAGGAAAGTCCCAACGGCTGGCAAAGTGGGAGGCCACAGTCTGCCATTCCTGTGGCGTGGAAGGGAACTGTGGAGTGAAACAAGAAAAAATAATTAGTCACTTTGCACATAAACATTGCAAGCAGATTAGACAATCAACATCTTGGAACAAGAGCATACTTTAACATTTTAGGCTGGAAAGTATTTGCACAGAAAAGTAGAGGGTCCCCTTCGCAGATGACTCACCCCACATCAATCCCCCCACTTCTGATGGGCCATTGGCAATAACTAGGGTTTTGGGGGGGGGTTGGACAGGTAACCCTCTGCACTTCATTGATTGCCAAATGGCTCAATAATGTGTGCTAGTTTGGCCAGACCCTCTGTACTTAACACTATTGGCAGCCCACAGGAAAGATAAAATAACATTTCAAACCCCCCCCCCCCCCCCCCCCCCCCAAAAAAAAAGAAAAGCACATTGTGACATTATGAAATTACCAAGCAAGCTAATAGGAGGGAAAGAACACAAAAAAAAGAGGAACTGGAAAGTATGGAGCCAGCCCCTTGCACTACATGCTTTGCTGAATTCATCCCTAAAGATGCCCACTATAAAGAGGTAGGTATATAGTGTGTATTGACCTTGGGAAAGACAGCAGATAGAGGATTGGTACCATCTGACAGAGCAGTTGGGGGAGGGGGTTCCTAATGAGTTCCCCCCCCCCCACCAAAAATTAAAAAAAAGGGGCTCTACATGAAGTAAAACACATAGCAAACATTTGTGCATATTTTAGGGGGTGTTTGTGGGAAAACAATACTATGCAGCAGACAAAATACATTGCTTAAGTGACTAGGCCATAGGTGTCTATTGGGCCAGAAGAGCATGCTGGGGAGGTAAGTGAAGGGAAAAATGCATGAAGGAGAAAAGGGGCACAGCATATTAGAGCATATTGCAATCATGGTAATTAGGGAAGGAGGTCAAAAATAGAAGACATTAGCAAACAGAGCATACATAGAATGGAATAGTAAAGTAGAAATGTTACCTTAATATAGTCCTCCTGCAGGACCTGGATGATGGCAGAACAGGTCTCTGGAATAATGATTCCCAGGGCCTGGGGAGAGATACCTGAAGAGAACTTCAAATCCTGAAGGCTTCTCCCTGTCGCCAAGTACCTCAACGTAGCAACAAGCCTCTGCTCCGGAGTGATGGCTTGTCTCGTGCAGGTATCCTGCCGGCTGATAAAAGGGGTCAGCAAAGCCAAAAGACGGTGAAACACGGGGTCCGTCATCCGGAGAAAGTTCCTGAAATCATCAGGATTATTCTCCCGGATCTCACGAAGCAAAGGCATGTGCGAGAACTGATCACGCTGAAGCAACCAATTCTTGGTCCACATACTCCTCGTCACTCTGTTCATGGACGGGTCTTGGCTCAAAGCTAAAAGCCCGACACCAATTCCGCGTACAGCACGAACTCGGCGACGAGTACGTACGGGAAACATCGCTCACAAACGGTCGGCTGGTCAGAACAGAAAGCACCGATAAACAGCAAGGCCTGAAAGAACGAAATGAATACCAGAAACGAGCAGACAATAAGCAGTGCAAATCAAAGCGTCCTATATCAAGATATAGGCCGCAATGACCAACAAATGCGAACTGACTACACGCACTAATAAACAGATACGCACGACAAGCACAAACTGAAGAGCAGTAACGATCTGAGTCAGAAAACTGAGAAGCGCGAATCGTAAGTCCCCAAACTTCGACTAACTCGCGATAAACACGGGATCAGCAGAAGGAGCCCAACGGGTGCCTGACGTGGTGCTGAACTTCCCTTTTCTAGTCTCGTGGAAGACGACTTACGTCACAACGTTCTTGCAGACCGGAAATTCCGACAACGTTGTCCGACCGTGTGTACGCAAAACCAACATCGGACAAAGTACGACGGACAGGATCCGGCCGACCTGGTCCTCGGATAATCCGCGCGTGTGTATGGGGCTTAAGATGTCCAGATGAAATATAAGTGAAAATTATGTTTAGCTAAAGGCGTTACTAAATTGCTCCTTATCTTTGGAAATTCCCTTCTGTGTTGTATTATGGTTATTAGACATGTTTTTGGTAGCAACAATAGGAGGGAGAAGAGTAATAAAGAAAGAAATTAAATATATATATATTTTTTTCTTGAGATACAGATAAAGCAGTTAGTGGGCATAGAAGGCAATGCTAAACAAGAGCCAAGAAGGAGAAAGCAGCTGTAGAAGGTACATACTGTAAGTGGGTATTTTCTGTGTATGTGTGTTTGCCATGTACCTGCTGGACACATTCCACCATCATTTGGATTAGCTTTGCTGCCTGGAGTCAGACAGTGTGCTGTACAAATACACTTAAATTAATTTGGGAAGCATAATTAAAAGGAGAAAGCAGTCTTAGAAGGAAAGTATCTAGTTTTGTAGGCTGTATATAATCTGTTAACACATATCCTGTAAATTACATGCTTATAATAGTAATAATAATAAACTTTAATTTTTTATAGCACCTTTAACCAATTCAGCCATGGAAGGATGTGCCCCCTTAATGACCACGGTACGGCACTGTGTTACTTTAACTGGCAATTTGCTGTCGTGCGACGCAGTACCCCAACAAAATTGACATCCTTCTTTCCGCCCGACCCACTGGCAAACTCCAGCAATCACGCCTGCATGAGCCGCCGTACAGCTATGGCGATTTGCAAAGGAAAGCCATCCTGCTGCCATATAACGATGACGGCTGGTCGGTAGCTTCTCAAAAGTGCTTTACAAAGAAAACACAAGAAATAACAGGAAAACACGGAAAACGGGGACAATTAAGTGAAAGCTTGTCTAAGGCTACTTTCACACTGAGGCGCTTTACAGGCACTACAGCGCTAAAAATAGCGCCTTCAAAGCGACTGTAAAGAGCCTCTCCTGTCTCTCCAGTGGGAAAGCCTGAGTGCTTTCACACTGGAGCGGTGCACTTGCAGGACGGTAAAAAAAGTCCTGCAAGCAGCATCTGTGCAGCACTGTAGGAGCGGTATATACACCGCTCCTAAAGCGCCCCTTCCCATTGAAATCCTTACCCTTTTTCGGCCACTAGCGGGGGTTAAAGATGCCCTAATAGCACTGCTAAAATGACAGTAAAAGTGCCACTAAAAATAGCGGCGCTTTACTGCTGGCGCCACCGAAGCCTCAGTGTGAAAGTAGCCTAAAGAAAAACGTTTTTAGATTTGATTTGAATGAGTTTAGAGAAGATGATTTTCAGATGTTCTTTGGAAGTGAATTTCAAAGTTTTGGGGCATAGCAGGAGAAGGCTCTGTCTCCCAATAAATCAAGGTGAGTAGGGGGGACACATAGAAGATCAGAATTTGAGGAGCAGAGGTTATGCAGGGGGAAATAAGTTGATAAAAGTTTAGACAGATATTGGGGTGCCAAGCCATGAAAATCTTTATATGTGAGCATGAGGACCTTAAAGGCTATGTGAAAGTAGCCAGCGCAAGGACTCCAGGAAAGGGGTAAAATGGTCACTTTTACCAGACTTAGTGAGGATTCTGGCTGCAGAATTTTGTACACATTGTAGTTGATTAATAGTAGATTTAGGTACTCCAGCTATTACCTTTGCAGTAGTCAAGTCGGGAAAACACAAATGTATGGGTCAGCTTTTGAGCTACAGTGTATGATAGCATTGGACACAGCCGAGCAATGTTTCTCAAGTGGAAAAAAGATGTTCTGCCACTTACATTTTGTAAATGTGGACCAAAGGTTCAGTCAACATTAAATATCACCTCTAGATTTTACAATTTAGACTGAATCTCAAAGAGCATGGCTTCAGTGTTATCACAGTTTAATTGGAGGAAATTATGAGCCATCTACATTTTTATATCACAAATACAGTTAGATAGGCGAGAAGCAGCCATAGTAGAATTCGGTTTAGTGTGGATGTATATCTGAATGTTGTCAGCATAGAAGTGATAATTGTGAAAACATGTAATTGCTAAAAAGCAAGGGACCCAAGATTGAGCCCTGGGGAACAACAAATTAGACTGGAATCCTACAAGAGAAACAAAGTGATGTGATCAGTAAGGTATGACCTAATCCATTTAAGAGCCAATTCTGAGACTCAAAAAAAGGTTTCAAGGTAAGAGAATAAAACATTGTGGTCTACAATATCAAAGGCACAACTAAAATCCAGTAGAATAAGAACAATTAGTAAGTCAGAATCAGAAGCTAACATAAGGTTGTTAGTGACTTTGAACAAGGCGATTTCTGATCTTGGCAAGGATGGCAAGTTAGATATGAGGCAAAAGTTGTTTACATTTTCCAGAGCCATGTTGGTTTTTTTTGGCACCGGGGTGATATCGGAAGTTTTGAGGATCATTGGTACAAAACCGGTGCTAAGGGAGTCATTTATGATATTGAGAACAATGGGGCTTAAATAACTAAAACAGGATTTAAATAAATAGGTAGGAATAGGATCGAGTATGCAGGTAAAAGATTTCGTATTAGAGACCAAAGTAATCAGAATTGCAGAGTCAATTGGGGGAAGCAGGAAAGAGAAGAGCCAGTAAACTGAGTGGATCAGGAAGTGATGTGGCAGAAACGTTTGCTGTGGTGAGAATGTGATGCATTATTTTGTCAATTTTTGAGGAGAAAAAAAACTAAGAATGTTTTACAGAGCTGTGTTGAGGCTGGAAATGTGTAGGGACTGTGAGGTTTTAATAATCTATCAATGGTGCAGAAGAGTTGTCTAGGGTTGCTAAGATTTTTTGCAATGGCATGGGAGAAATAGTTTGATCTAGCGGTCTCAATCTGACCCTTATAGACACACAAATGATCTTTACAAACCTGATAATGAACAGTCAGGCCAGAATGGCATCATCTGCACTCAAGTCTCCATGAGACTGCCTTCATAGATTTCCCAAAGATTTGGGAACACCTGAACTCTCAATCCTTGAGGGTTCATGTTCTCCTTAATGTACCTCTCCAAAAACGTTACCTGCCAAAACAGGTTAGATTTACGTTCAAGTGCCTGTCAATTTCTGTATCAAGACCTGTATTTCCAGCTCAATCCCATGGTCATCTCCACAATCTTTTTCAAGTTTAGACATAAGGACATCCCACTCTGTTGTAGTATAGTCCGTCATCTCTGTCTTGTCTATCAATCAAAAAATCTTTAAATAAAGAAAAAATGTGTTTAAATTATCATATATGTAGCTGCCCCTCCCCCTTTTTATTGTTTTAGTATACATGACCTTTAGCTCCAACAGAACACCTCCAATAACTGATCACTCCTCCAATACTGGATACAACTATAGTATATGCCTACGAACAACCGTTGTTTTGAGGCATATGTTGCTGCATGGTGTGCTGCTGGCTACTGCTATACTCTGGGAGATACATGTAAGTGAACCGTCTGTTTCCCCTGGGGAGATAGGGTATAATTGATATATACTGTGTTGCATGATATATATTTTGTATTAATTACTGTGAATTTTGTTTCATAGATAGGTCTAGTTTCTTTGTGGTCAAGGAATTGAAGTCCTGAGGAAGCTGTGTGAGATGCGTCAACCTCCTGGCCATCTTTACAAAGAAACAATATGTGGAGTATATATGTACTAGCCTATCCAACAATCATATGATGTTTTTAAGAGCATGAACTCTATATCTTTTTTATATATAAGTGTTTTGTAATAAAAATACCTTTTATGTGAACCTAATGTGGTTTAGTCCTTCTCTGGTACCGTTAAAGTCCGTAAGCTTTGGCTGTTTGTTTTTTACCTTTCCCTGCCAGTGTGATTAGTACAGTGACAGTGCATATTTTTAGCACTGATCACTGTAATAGCATCACTGGTCCCCAGAAAATGTCAAAAGCGTCCGCTAGTGTCACGAATATCGCAGTCCTGCTGTCCCCGAAAATGACGAATCCCACTTCCTGAAGACGCCAAGTACAGTACAATGTATGTCGGAGCGGGGATTCATCATGTCAGGGTCCCATATGTGATGCTCACCCAAGCCTACCATCCAGAGGGAGGCTCTTTCCAAAGAGCATTTTGACCTGCTGTAAAAAGAGGTCAAACACCTCTGGTGAGTTGCCATCTACCTCATGAGCATGCATGGTGAAACCTTTTAAAGACACATCTATCTAGAATCACTTTTTCATGTTTTAAAAGATTTGTATTTGGTGTTGGGTTTTTTGTCTCATTGGACTTTTTAGTTTGCATTTTTTAGAAATATTTTATCATTTGACACTTAATGTGTAATATGTATTGCATGTATAATATCAATTGTTCACTATATGTTTGATTACTGTAAGTGCCAACACCCTTTTTTGTTGTTCTTTTCAACACTGGTACTTGGTGGCAATCAGAACACTGGTTCTAGCTTACATTGGCTTATACTGGTTTGGTGACACAGTAATCAGGGTCACTGGCTGGCTGTAGTGGTCTGGCGTCACAGTAATCAGGGTCACTGGCTGGCTGCACTGGTCTGGTGAAACAGTAATCAGGGTCACTGGCTGGCTGTAGTGGTCTGGCGACACAGTAATCAGGGTCACTGGCTGGCTGCACTGGTCTGGTGAAACAGTAATCAGGGTGACTGGCTGGCTGCACTGGTCTGGTGAAACAGTAATCAGGGTCACTGGCTGGCTGCACTGGTCTGGTGACAGTGTGATCGGTGTCATTAGGGATCAGGTACACTGGTCCTGGCGGTAAAGGACACTGTTGCTGGCAGCACTTTAGTGACAACTCACATTTACGTGGCTAGCAATCAGGGACACAGGGAAACTGTAGCTGTGTGCACTGGTGATTTGGTGGAGAAAACACTGTGCAACAGTGTGTAGCATGTGAAATTACACAGATCCCTGTAACATCTCTCTGACCCCTCACAGGCACTATCTGTGTGAGGAGAGAGCCAATGGCTGCACCATGAAAGCTTTATTTATATTTCTGATTGTTGTGATGGGACACATGGTACACAATTTCATTGGCCCTGTCCCTCGATCTGTGATCTGCTGTGTTAGAAGAACACAGCAACAACAGGGGATTCTTCTGCACACTCTAGAATCTGCGTACAATTGGCCAATGCGGGAAGCAGTATATATGCACCCTTTCTCATCGACTAAGCTTCCGTCCAGCAGTTTATGTACATGAGGCGGTTAACGCAGATTTGCACATTCTGCACAACATGTGTGGGCTTCTCCAGTCTATGGTGGGTTACACAATTTATGAGTAACTAATTATGTGATTCTCCACAGATCATTCGATAGCTCTACTTGCAAGTATTCAGCAGAATCAAAAATGTGAGAATTGGAAATGCTCCTCACTTAGTTATCACTGGTGTCAATTATTTATAATATCCATTTTTACTCTGATTACCTTTTATTTTCTTTCATTTATGGAAATAATTTATGGAAATAATATTTGGTTTTATTTCATATCTGTGCCAGTCTTAAACACTTTTCTAAAGTAAAGCTTTTTTGAATTTTCAAATTATTACACGAAGAACAAAAACTAAAATGTAAAGCAATCATGGAGGAAAATTGTGCAGAATTATATTACAGTGTTTAAAATAAAAGTACAAAAGAGCAAACTGTGAGTACTATGTAAATGATACCAGGGAAAATTAAAGATTCAGTTGAACAACAGTGCTAAAAATGTTGCAGTCCTCTTTCCACCCATAAAATTCTATTTAAAAACACAAGATTCCTGTAGGTAAATTACTACCTGTGGTGTACAATCATGGGCAAGGTAAATTAGTTCTTCAACAAAGCTAAATAAAAGGGATTAGTTTACAGCAGCCACACGCATTTAAAAAAAGAGTGATAGCTAAAGATTAGCAGACCAGCAAGCGGTGCATCAGATGAAATTGAGTCATTTGGGTGTGATATAACTCTTACATTCTGACAAAGTGAATTATGTAAATGAATCAGAAAATTCTAACAGCATCTTGAAATGGCTCATTTAACTGCTCTAAACTATCAGTCTTGACTGTATGATTTAAATGAAGATTAGGTTATAGTGTTCTTAGCAAGTTTTTTTCTTAATTAAGGATGACTATTTTAATGACTGTCTATTTTTCTGTCTTTTGTTTATTACGTATTGATATTGAACAGGTGGGGTAGAAAATCTACCAATTCAATGGCCACATCTGCCTATACATATGGTATTAATATGATCATTTTAACTATCCCTTTGGATTTTGGCTTGAAAGGAAATGTGTAAATCATTACATTTAGGCAATATGCACTTATAACTACATAAGGCTAAGGTTAAGTCTGGTGCGGTCTCTCAATCTAAATACATATACCTATCACAGATAGTGAAAAAGTTGCTTTTGCTGCTATTTTTATGAGGTCAGTTGGCTAAATCATATACTACCTTTATTTACTAGTGGTGTGCTCAGACTACATTCTCTTCAACTAGATCATCATTTTTTTATTTCCTTTATGTCCCCTTTCTATTCTGCTATTTGATAATTTACAGAAATGTCAGTTCACCTTAAAATCAAGAGTATCACCCTGTTTTTTGCCTTTCTCACCCTGTCTACCTGCAGTATATACCAATCCCCCTTGATTCTTCTTATTCCCAGCCATCATCCCTGCATAGTTGCCAGATAGTCTATTCATTACAACACAGTCCTGATGTGTTATATCTGCTCTCCTCAGAGTCTAACTCTAATGCCCTGTACACACGGTCAGATTTTCCAACGGAAAATGTTCCATGGGAGCTTTTTGTCGGAAATTCCGACCGTGTGCAGGGGTAGACTGACAACTCATAGTGCCCCCGGCAATTTAGATCATGGGGCCCCCTGTTTCCCCGTCCACACTCAAGCCACACCCACACAAAGCACCACCTACATATTACACTGCTAACATTACATACGCTCATCCTTTCCTCCTTTCGCTGCAGAGGCAGAGGCTGAGGATGTACACATGTTGCAGCAGGAATTAAACCCCTTGTAGATTTTGGTGGGTGATTGCGACCCATTCAAGTGAATGGGGCCACTTTGCAAACACCCTGCAACCATGTGCAATGCACGCAGTTGCAGAGTGAAAGTGTGGGATTGAAGGGGTTTAAGCAGGTGATGAGGAGGTGATACAATGCCTCCTCACTGCCTGCTATAACCTTTCAGTCACTGTACTGCACAAGGTTGCACAGCCATTGTGGACCCATTCACTTGACTTACACTTGGCAGGCACTACACATGCCAAGCATGAAGGGGTGTATAATTCCTGCTGCAGCTGCGACATGTGCACACCCTACGCCCCCAGGTAAAGGGGGGTGCAGTTGGAGGGGAGTAAAAACAGGGCTCAACTATGGGGTTTTACTGCTCCAAACTGAAAATGTAAACAATGCCTTACTGTCCTTGTCCTGAGCCCCCTATCACAGTTGCTTTTAGGGGAACCCTTGGATGAGGGTCCCTGGGATGAGGGCAGAGAGGTGCCCTGGGATGGGAGCAGAGAGGGGCCCTGGGATGGGAGCAGAGAGGGGCCCTGGGATGGGAGCAGAGAGGGGATCCTGGGATGGAAGCACAGAGGGGATCCATGGATGGTCGCATAGAGGGGATCCTGGGATGGGAGCAGAGAGGGGCCCTGGGATGGGAGCAGAGAGGGGGCCCTTGGATGGGAGCAGAGAGGGGATCCTTGGATGGTGGCAGAGAGGGGATCCTGGGATGGTGGTAGAGAGGGGCCCTGGGATGGTGGCAGAGAGGGGCCCTGGGATGGGAGCAGAGAGGGGAAGGTGGCATCTCATTGATTAAGGGAAGAAGGGGGTATGAGGATATGTGTTGTGGTGCTTTAGGAGGGGAGAGAACCCCACCTTCCAGCAAAAGTTATTTCCCCTCTAAAAGCACCCCAACACATATGCTCTTACACATTACTCTCCCATCACTCCTCCATGTGTGCATCCTTGTTACCTGCCTCCCCCTGCCATCCATAAACTATGTACAGACCTTAGATATTCAGCATGGCTCCTGCAATGTAGCTCTCCTAACGTAGCTCCTCCTCCTCCTGTCTGTGTACATCAAAGCCGAAAAGGAGGATCCTAAGAGAGCTCTGTGTGATGTGCAGGCTGAGGGGGGAGAGAATCAAGTGACAGCTGCCATGCAGGGCGATCGCTGCATGTGGGAGTCCAGACACCCCGCAGGAGATGCTGGGAAGGTGCCCTAAGTGCCCACGTTAGCGCGTCCCTGTCAGTCAATTAACCGGAGCTCAGTGCTGGATCTTCTTTCCGCACTGGGCTCTGGGATCAGCACAGATTCCTCAGGAAGACAGAGGTACCTGGAGCCTCTACTGGGGCCCCCTACTACACAGACTGCCCAAGTGCCCTAATGGTCAGTCCACCCCTGACCGTGTGTAGGCTCCATCGGACATTTTCCATCGGAGTTTCCGACACACAAAATTTGAGATCTGGATCTCAAATTTTTACGCAAATTGTTTTTCAAAATATATTTCATCTTTTTTTTTTTTTTTTTTTTTTTTTTTTTTAAAATTTTATTATGGTTTAACACATACATCAATAAAATTAGTAACAAGCTGATGTGGCATTACAAGATTAGACTCATAGCAAAATAAAACAGAGGGGTCCCCCGACCCCTTCCCAACCCCAGGTAGGTTTGGATTCTCCAAACCCACCCTAAACCCTACGGTACCGGAGATTCCTGGCAAGGAAAATCCAGAGGAGGATTCAGGTATGCCAAATGGGCTCCTGATCCAAATGAGGTGCACTGGGTCCACCACAGCCCTCCCACCTCAACTCAGTAGTATCTGAGGGGTCCAAGAAGTCCCTGTATAAACGATCGCCAGAGCGCTCCCAGGGGGAGTGAGCCCCAGTACCACCTATAAAAAAAAAAAAAAAATACCTCATGTATCAGAATCAAACCGCGCGACTCGCCGTGGTCCGGCCCGTCCTGCAGCTCCCCCACAAGTGGAGGAGTCTGCGAGCGAGCCAGACTCCATAGAGTAAAAAAAAAAATATGACTAACTGGCACAAACAGTTAGGTCCTATATCCCGGCGAGTCCCCTAGAGCGACCCCGAGTGTACCCGAACCCAGGTAGATTGCAGTGTATACAAAGAAATGCAATAAACTTGGTAAAACGTAGTTACAACCTAGAACTAGAAAAATGCCCTGCGACTAGGAAGGCTACTGCTTGAAAAATAAAATGAAATAGAAAAAAAATCAGTGTGCGTCAGAGCTAAATCATGAACATTTTTAAATAGCTCCAAAGGGCAGTGTTTACATCAGGGGAAGGTGGACCCCCCAAACCCCCCCTCTACAAGGAAGAGGGGAAGAAGAGAGAGTCCTAACCAGTCCTTCGCCCTGAGTAATGCCCCAAAACCGGGGGGAAAGTTCAGTTAAGAACACATGGAGGAGGAAGAAGATTGTTCAAGGCGGAACATTTTCCTTAGTGCGTTTGGGGCCTTGCTTCATCCAGGATCTTTGCAAAGGGCTCGCTGGCGGGGGTCTCTTAGATGAGGAAGGGGGTCCTCTGACGGGCGGAGCAGGTGAAGGTTCCAGCTGAATCAGGCCAAGATGAGTGAGAAGGCGTTCGCCTTCTTGGAAAGAGGAGAAGCAGTAACTTCTGTTTTTGTAGGAAAAGTTCAGGCGAAGCGGGAAAGACCATCTGTATGCTATTTCTTTATCTAGTAGCACCTGCAGCAGCGGTTTGAAAGATCGCCTCTTTTGTACCGTGTAAGGCGAAAGGTCAGCGAAGATCTGAATCTTGTGTCCGAGTAAAGTGAGATTATCTGAGTATCGTGCTTTCCTCATAACTTCTTCTTTGACTGAGAAATGGTGTGGTTTGACAATAATATCTCGGGGCAGTCCGTCAGAGCGGGGGGCCTGCAGCGCTCTGTGTGCTCTGTCGAGCTCCAAGCGGTGGTCAGGGATGTCAGGGATAAGGCCTTTAATCAAAGATTTAACCGCTTTATGCACGTCTTTTTCAGATTCCGGGAGCCCTCTTAATCTGAAGTTATATCTTCTCGACCTATTCTCGAGGTCGTCGATTTTGGCGAACGCCGTTTCTAATTGATCTTGTACTTCTTGCAGTCTGGCAGAGTTCTGGTTAATCTGAGCTACTGCTTGGTCAGATTTCTGTTCTATGGTATCTATCCTTAGGCCTATTTGCTGCAGGTCAGCATGTAAAGATGCATGTATAGATGTAGTGATTTGAGCAGCGTTAATGGCCAGACTTTTAGATAGCATTTGGGAGAAAGCTGCCATCATAGACGGGAAGTCAGTGGGGATAGGTATGTCCTCCTGTGCTTCGCTGACTGCAAGCAACATGCCTGTGTGAGGATCCATCTGTGGGGTTGTGGGGTAGCCTGGGCATAATCCCCCTAGTAGGGATTCTGTAGAGGAGGGAGAACTGACTGTCTGCAGGGGGGGGAAGTCAGTACCTGTATATAGATGCCCGTCCTGGTCCTGGTCAGCGATTGATTGCACATTCTCCTCAGAGGCCTGCGGGTCTCGTGTGGCCGACGCCATCTTGGCATAGCTGAGGGGGCCGGGAACGTTCGACATCTGGCCCACTGGAGCCCTCCTGGGCAGCGGGATATATAGTGGTGGGTTCCTGTGTTGGCCCTTTATATGGATGGCACAAAGAGCAGGGTGTATAGGCGTTCTGAGGGCAGCGGCAGGCTGTGATGGAGCGGGGCGTTAGATGGCGGCGGCCATCTTGGATTACCTGAGGGGGCCGGGAACGGCCGTTATCTGGCCCGAAGGAGCCCTCCTGGGCAGCGGTATGTGTAGCGATGGGTTCCTGGGGTGATCCCCAGTGTGGATGGCTAAAGGATCGCTGTTCCCGAGCCCTCTGTTAGCTCCGGTGGGCAGCGGCAGTCCGTGGTGGTGCGGGGCGTTAGATGACGGCGGCCATCTTGGAAAGCCTGAGGGGGACGGGAATCGTCCGTTATCTGGCCCGAAGAAGCCCTCCTGGGCAGCGGTAGGTGTAGCGCTGGGTTCCTGGGGCGATCCCCCGTATGGATGGCTCAAGGAACGAAGTTCCTGAGCCCTCTGTTAGCTCCGGTGGGCAGCGGCGGGCTGTGGTGGAGCGGAGCTTCAGATGACGGCGGCCATCTTGGAAGCCCCGCGCATGCGCCGTTCTGGATCTCAAATTTTACGACAACAAAATCCATTCTCGTAAATTCCAATCATGTGTACACAATTCCGACGCACAACGTTCCACGCATACTCAGAATCAAGTACGAGATGGAAGCGCTCGTTCTGGTAAAACTAGCATTCATAATGGAGATGGCACATTCTTTACGCTGCAAATTTAGAAATCTTTTAATGCAGCGCATTCTCTTCTTTTTTAGAATGCTAGAATAATGAAGTTGTTTTGCTGCTCATATTCACACAGAGTTCTGACAACCTGAATTCTTTATTATTTCTCGTGATCTAATGAATAATTGTTTTTATTCTTTTTTTATCAGATCTCCATAATAATGTTTAGAATTTTTGGTTATAGTGTTGTTTTTTTTTTTTTTTTATAGTGATTGATCTCCATAATTTTTTCTTTTGTTTTGTGTCAAGTTACCACAACACCATTATTATCTTGTATTTTTTAACCTCAAGGAGGTTGGTTTGTGTTGGTGTCCCTTGTTAATTTGACATTGTATCTTGGAAATGTACCTGCCTACTCACAAACAAATGTCCTTTTTGAAGTAAAACACATAGGCAAGAATTTGTGAAAAATAAATAGCCATTTATTCTGGGTCATAACAAAAAAAAGAGGATTGCAACGCTGAAGAAACTGGTGAAATTTGCGAAGCCTTTGTACCCCAGGGAACACATCAATTATTTTACAGTCAAAATTAGTGGCCTGAGGAGTCCTTATAATAGTGAGCACAATCCGGTCCAGGACTACAAGAGATCATGAACAGCAGCAGATGACATATCTGTCCCCAGGCTGTGATCTTACAACAGCCTGCATCTTTTGTCAGACCACACCAAACCCAGGCCATCACTCTCTTGTCTTCCTTCCACGCGTGCTTCCAGGCTGTGGCTCTGGTGTTGTAGTTGTGGCAGGAGGTGGAGGAGGAGGAGGAGGACCATGGTTGAACTCACAAACGTGAGTTTGGCTTGTGAGTTTGCCCCTCAACCCCTTATTTAGGGCTTGTAACATAACTTCCTCACATAAGAGGCGTTGGCCCTCCTCCATTTCCTGCATTTTGCAGGCTGCCATGTAGGCATAGTCCTCTAGAATATTGGGGGGAGGGGGGTTCTGAGGGCCGCATTGGCCTCCTGGCTGAGACTTTCCTGTGTATGAAAAAGAGACATAGTTTTAGTTTTTGGTTCATTAATCACACACAATTTTCAGTTCATGACTGTTGCAAATCAAATGTTAATAAATAGAAAAGACTATCATTCAGACCCCAGCATTTTTCATTCTAGTCACAATCATTTGTGGCCACTACCGTCTATTGATATGTAAAACACTTTGTAAAATCAGAAATGAATGCTCAATAATAACATCTAGTTAACATCATTAATTATTTGACAAGAAATATGTTGAACAATGCTATACCTGGCTCAAAGGCCTAGGTTGGACGTCAGAAGCCTCAGCTGAGGTGGAAGGAAGCCTTGAAGGTAGACTGGAGAGTGCTGGCCTGGGTTCAGTCTGGCCTGCCAGAAAATGCAGTCTGTCATAGTACCACAGCCTGGGTACATAAATGTCATCTGCTGCAGCTCCTGGGAATCCTGGACCTTCTTGCGCTCCCTATTATAAGTGCTCCTCATGCCACCAATTAGGGCCTTCAAATAGGGGATGTCTGCCATGGGGATCACTGGCTTCACAAATTCCAGCAATTGATCCAGTGCTGCCTTCCTGTTTGGTTTATTGTTATAAAAGGGGTGGTTTACCTGCCACAGACAGGGCAGCTTCCTGTACATATCAATGAATATGGAGATAAAGTCCTCATCATTGAATGGATCCATTTTCTCTGCAAGACACAACACAAGACAAACCCTAATGTCAGACTAAACTCTCCTAATCTTGTCCCAATATAGGCCTCAATCTAGAAGCACTGGCCACTGATGCACCAAGTTAAAACTGTACCTTTGTTCGAACGATCAGCGCTTTTGCTACTCCTTCCTCCGCTCACAGATCGTACGTATGACACACGCATGTTATGCTTTATATACACTGTGCATGCATGAAACTCCACCCCAGCCATTCTTTATAGTCTATTCCCTGCCCCTTGCCTTTCGGCACAGTGGAAGAGCACATGGCGGAGACAGAGCAGGTGCCTGAGAGTAGCAGAAACGATGAGGAAAGCCCGGAGCCACAAACGTCCCGAGGATATTTAAGGCCTCAAATATGGCCTTTATAGAGATGGTGGAGACAGTGGACATCTTCAAGAGGGCTGACTATGACGGGAAGCATGGACCGTACCCAAACCCAAATGTGAGAAAGGCCAAGATCATGACTAAAGTTGTGAGAAGTCTGCATAAGTATTTTGGGGTACGGCGATCCAAGGATCAACTGAGGAAACGCTGGTCAGACCTCAAATTGAGGGAGCAGGATCAGTACAGAAGAATCAAGAGAGTGCTGCAAAAAAGGAAGTATTTTGTCATGTGTTCCTATTCTTCTTATTATGTTCGTGCTGCTCCATGTGCTTTTCTTTACTGTTGTACAGTTTAAAATGGCAAGTTTAGGGTCGTGGGCACAGTAATCGTTCGTAGTAAACATTGTTCATTTGCCCACTAATGCAATGTTTTTTGCAGATGCAGGTTAACTACATTTGGTCATACCTATTTGTCTTAAAAGAAGTTTAGTACATTGTTGTCTAGATGGGTTTGTAACTAGAATGAAATGCAAACTTGATTCAGTGTAAGGAGAGGACACTCAGCAGCTGTTTACACATCTGGACGCAGGAACACTAGTGTGGGACACCAGAACACACTTTTTAGGGTGTCCCACCCAGGTGCTCCAGTGGATACTAGGAGTCTCTACATGTGTGATACTTTAACAAAAAAGGTAAGTATTCCAGCTTTGTAAAGGGAAAAAATCATGTCTTCAGCTTTGAACTCTGCCAAAACAGACAATTGTACGACACTTCCAAGCAATGCTTCATATTCCTATTTATTGCCTCAAATATCTGTGTGCTAAGTATACCTTTATTTTATTCACATAGGGGAGAAAAGACTTGGGACGTCTGAGGTCACCAGGGACCCCCAAGCTCCCAAAGAAGGGGAAATCCAAAAACAACAACCAGAGGATGTGGAGGAAGGAGAAGTTTTTGAATTGGGTGAAATAGTGACTACTGTTTCAACAGGTGAGTGTCTGAGACCACAGCTTCAGGTAATAGATGTATGCCTGCATATTTATAATACATGGTGTGTGTTTTTTTTTTTAGGTGATGTAGATGTTGTGGAAGAAGAAACACATTTCACAAGTGCACAAGTCCTCATCAGGGAGATCATGGTGTGCAATTGGGATTTAAAGAATATCAAGGAAGAAATCAATGATGTTTAAAAAAAAATACTAAAAAACATCATTGATGTTTAAGGCAAAATCAAAAACACACCAAAATTTATCAAATTCTTTCTATTTTTCTAACTTTTCTCCAAAATTTGGAAAGCCAAATTTTGAAGATGCACACAGTGTGTCAACATGTGCTATCTGCCATCACAGGATATCTTGGTACGTGTTTTGTGGGTGCAACCCCTTCCTCGCAACTAAAGTAGATGAGAGGAAGGGGTTGCACCCCCAAAACATGTCCATTGATCCCCCATGATGGGAGCTAGCACATGTTGACATTAGGCATGGGATCAGGGGGGAAATCCCCATTTTGACTGTCAATTTGTATGCATCTTCAAAATGTGGCTTTCACAAGAGTGACATCACCCCATCTGATGAAGGCAATATCAACACAGTTTGGACATACTAATGTCTGATATTGCCTTCACTTCTACTTGAACTTTGTAAGTTCCTGAGTTGTGTATTGTTTTATAGCTTTAAAAATGCCTGTTTAAACACAAAAAAGGTTATTTGTAATGTCAAAAACAAAAACGTTATCACTAAAATATGTTGGTTTGTTCAAAAAACCCTTTCTAATGCACATGTGAATGTGCACAGAGTAAAAAGTTTTCTACTCAACAATGTGTGGCTTCTTCTTTCATTGCTCAATATAATTTTTTGGACTAAGATGGTGTTTAGACTGTAATGGGGGTTATTTACTAAAGGAAATCCACTTTGAACTACAAGTGCAATTTCAAGTGCAGTTTCAAGTGCACTTGGAGTGCAAAATGGGTTTTCCTTTAGTAAATAACTCCATCAGTGCTTTATAATTTGCCACAATCATGACATTTTCGTGATTCTGCAAAATTCATTCATGGTGCTGAAAATTATGTATATTTTTAACAGTAATGCATTACATACATTAACAACAAAAACAAGGTGTGTGTGTAGCAGACCCACAACATAATAATAAGAGATTGAGAGAAGAGATTGTCACCCCATGTATCAAATAAATTACGTTTGCACTATTGAAGAAAATGTAAAAAAAAAAAAAAAGCCCATTAGAGAACCTAGGAGACAGCTTAAAGAAGCGCAAGCAGTAAGTCAAAGGAAATATTATTTCAGTTTAAATAGAAAAATGTATTTTGTATTTTTTATTTGTTTATTAAACATTTTCTGGCATATCAATGGCCCCCCTACCCGAAAAGTACTCTATATATTTTATACGGACCTCGCGTGCACTTTAGGGGGGCGAGCACTGACAACCAGATACGAACCCACAAGCACAAAATGAAGAGCAGTAACGATCGGAAAAGCACGAGGCTGAAAAGTGCGAATCGTCTCTCACCAAACTTCTACTAACACAAGATTAGCAGAAGGAGCCAAAAAGGTAGCGCACTTGGTATTGAACTTCCCTTTTCTAGTGCCGTCGTACGGGTTGTACGTCACCGCGTTCTTGACGTTCTTAATTTCCGACAAGATTTGTGTGACCGTGTGTATGCAAGACAAGTTTGAACCATCAACTGTTGGAAAAAATCCATAGATTTTGTTGTCGGAATGTCCGATCGTGTGTACAGGGCATAACTGTACTGGGCCTCCATTTATAAGTGTAATCTGATTCACATTCATAGTCTTCACAGACTACTCCCAAAGAAGCTCTTTTTGAACAAATGCTGCACAGCTCAAGGGATTCCTTCTAACCTCCAAAAAAAAAAAATCAATCAGAGAGAAAGAATAAGAGGTAGATGATGAGCCCCTGAGCAATCATTAGACTGCACAAATATGGTGTTTTTTCTTGTTGGGGGCCTACATAAATATGGTTGACATTCCGTATATGGATAAACTACACCAATATGGCAATACTTGCAGATGTTTTGGTTGTAGACTACATAACCATGGCCACTACTCCAGACACTAGAGGCCCCTAAAGAAACGCAGTGGTGCAAAGCACATTGAATGGAGCTTTGCATGTGATGCCATCACATGGGATCGGAGATAGCGGCTGCTGATGTAAGTGGAATCGCAGCTCATACTGACCTTGTGGTTCTCATTTTCTTTGACCTATATCAGTGGTCTCCACACACGATCGGAATTCTCATCGGAAAAAACTCTGACGGTTTTTCCAATGGAATTCCGCTCAAGCTGTGTTGCCTACACACGATCACACCAAATTCCGACCGCCAAGAACGTGGTGACGTCTACCACATACGACGAGACCATAAAAGAAAAGTTCAGCACCATGTCCGGCACCCGTTGGGCTCCTTCTGCTGATCTCGTGTTTATCGCGTGTTATTAGAAGTTTCGTTATAGACGATTCGCGCTTTTCAGACTTGTGCTTCAGATCGTTCCTGCTCTACAGTTTGTGCTTGTCGGTGCGTATTTGCTTATCAGTGCGTGTAGTCAGTTTGCATTTGTTTTTCTTTGTGGCCTATATATTTATATATAGTACGCTTTGATTTTCAGTGCTTATTGTCCGCTCGTTGCTTGATTTGCATTTCGTTCTTTCAGGCCTTGCTGTTTATCAGTGCTTTCTTTAGTCCGTTCTGACCATCCGACCGTTTAGAAGCGATGTTGCGTGTACATACTCGTCGTAGAGTTCGTGCTGTGCGGGGGCTTGGTGTTGGGGTTCTTACTTTGACACAAGCCCAGTCCATGAACAGGGCGAGGAGGAGTTCATGGACCAAGAATTGGTTGCTCCAGCATGACCAATTCTCACACATGCCTCTGCTTTGTGAGATCTGTGAGAATAACCCTGATGATTTCAGGAATTATCTCAGGATGACGGACCCCATTTTTCACCGTCTGTTGGC
This sequence comes from Lithobates sylvaticus, assembly GCA_028564925.1. Taxonomy (NCBI): domain Eukaryota; kingdom Metazoa; phylum Chordata; class Amphibia; order Anura; family Ranidae; genus Lithobates; species Lithobates sylvaticus. The sequence continues at coordinate 137,814,647 of CM053028.1, read as the reverse complement.
TTTGCTGTCCCCTTATATTACCAGGCAGGATACCTGCATGCGGCAAGCCATCACTGCGGAGCAGAGGTTAGTTGCCACGTTGAGGTACTTGGCGACAGGGAGAAGCCTTCAGGACCTCAAGTTCTCGACAGGCATCTCCCCCCAGGCTCTGGGGATCATCATTCCAGAGACCTGTTCTGCCATCATCCAGGTCCTGCAGAAGGACTATATGAGGGTAAGTTGTATTTTTTAACATCACATTCTATGTATTTGCTGTTTGCTAATGTATTGTATTTCTTTAATCCTTCCCTAATTACCAGGATTTCAATATGCTGTAATATGCTGTAATATGCTGTGCCCCTTTGTCCTCATGCATGTTGGATTTTTGTATGTTCCTTTTTTGTCCTTCATGCATATTTGCCTTCACTAACCCCCCCCCCCCCCCCCCCCCCCCCCAGCATGCTATCTAGGGCCCATATATACCTATAGTCTAGTCACTTAACAATGTATTTTGTCAGCTCCATTGTAATGCTTTACCCTAAACACCCCCTAAAATGTGTACAAATGTTATAGTTGTCCTTAAATTCCTTCAGAGTGCCTGAGGCTTTGTTTTGTGGTGCCCAAAATCTTTTGGAACCCCCCCTCCCCCAACTGCTCAGTCAGCTGATACCAATCCTCTATCTGCTGACTTTGCCAAACACAATATACACTATACCTACCTCTTTAGTGGTCATATTTATGGATGTATTTTTCAAAGCATGTAGTGCAAGGGCCTGCCTCAATACTTTCAAATGCTACTGTTTTAATTTTTCTTCTCCTATTATTATTGTGATAGGTAATAGCAGAATCCAAAAATGTGCTTCCATTTTCCTTTTTTTTTAGGCTACTTCTTCTTACCTGTCCAGTGGGCTGCCAATAGTGTAATTAAGGAAGGGCTGGCCAAACTATCACACATTACTTTGTTACTCCATTACGTAGTGGAGAGGGTGGTTACCTGTCCAAAACATACCTCCCCCCTAAAATATTTACAAGGGGCCATCAGAGGGGGGGGGAGGAATCTGATAAGTGGACCTTATATTTTTAGCCTTTAAATACTACAAGAAATGTCATACTGATGTTTGCCAATAATGTTTGTGTATAATCTGCTTGTAATGTTTATTATCAAATGTACTAATTATATTTTTCTTGTTTGACTCCACAGTTTCCTTCCACGCCACAGGAATGGCAGACTGTGGCCTCCCAGTTTGCCCAGCGGTGGTATTTTCCTAACTGCAGAGGGGCAATCGATGGGAATCATGTCCACATCGTCCCACCACCCCATTCGGGGTCATACTATTTTAACTATAAGGGGTTCAATAGTATCGTGTTGATGGCGGTGGTGTCGGCGACCTATGAGTTCCTATATGTGGATGTTGGGAGGAATGGCCGGATGTCGGATGGAGGAGTCTTTTGCCGGACCGAGTTCTACAGACGTCTCAAGAGTGGTGGCTTGGGATTGCCACCCCCGGAGGAGAATGTTGAGGGACTCCCATTTGTGTTCGTCGCAGACGAGGCTTTTGGTTTGGAAAACCATCTGATGAGACCAATCCCCCAGAGGACCCTCACCCCGGAGACGAGGGTATTTAATTACCGGCTGGCCAGAAGAGCCAGAAGAGTCGTGGAGAATGCATTTGGTATTCTGGCCAGCCAGTTCCGCCTGTTCCAAACGGCCATTAATATGGCGGAATACAAACTTAACACCATTGTGGTAGCGTGTTGCATTTTGCACAACTTTTTAAAAAGGACCAACCCCAATTATGTGGTTACACTTGGGCCTGACGCTGGACTACAATCCCTGACGTCCCTGGAAGCGGCTCCTCCTGGCTTGCCCCCCCAAAGCGCCCGTGAAGTGCGCGAAAATTATTCCAAATATTTTTCGGGGAGGGGGGCCATTGCTTTGCCAGCAGTTTTGTAATAAATTTTACCTTTATTTATCTTTAAAAATCTTGCTTTAAATTTCCTGCTTGTGTTTCTTTTTTGTGTCTCCTAGTGCACTTGTAGTGCCAAGTGGTTTGTACATTATTATCTAAACACCCATTGTCACTGTAAACACCAATTTCAACACAAAAAACTGGTATTGATCATTGAAAGAAGAAGCCACACATTGTTGAGCAAAAAATTATTTTTTTACTTCGTACACATTCACATGTGTTTTTTTTTTTTTTTTTTTACAAAAATAACAAGTTTTGCATTTTCACCACAACACAAATTGTGGTTACGTTACATAAACAGCCATGTTTCCAAACATAACATACACAACTCTGGAGCATTAACAAAGTTCAACGTAGAAAAACTTTTTAAGCCAAGATCACACATTACATTGTCCAAAATGTGTGGATCTTGCCTTCATCAGATGGGGTGCAGTCACCCCTGTAAAAGCCTAATTTTGAAGATGCACACAAATTGGTAGGCAAACTGGGGATTTACATCCTGATCCTATTCCTAATGTCAACATGTGCTATCTCCCATCATGGGGGATCAATGTATGTGTTTTGGGGGTGCAACCCCTTCCTCTCACCGACTTGAGTTTTGAGGAAGGGGTAGCAGGCACAAAACGCGTACATTGATATCCCCTGATGGCAGATAGCACATGTTGACATACTGTGTGCATCTTCAAAATTAGGCTTTTTAAAATGTTGTACAATTTAAAAAAAAATAAAATAAATGGTGTCAATTTTTGAGAAAATTTGATTCTTCCAAGGACATCAATCATGTTTTTAAGTTTAACTTCAATATTCCTAGTTTTTTTGCGAATAATTTCTAAATCCTGACTACAATACATGATGTCCTGGATTAGCCTTTGGGCACTGTCACTGGTGAAATGATCTGACTGTGACTGTTCTTCCACAACCTGTACTTCACCTAAAAATAAAAAAAACACACCATGTATTATAAATAGGCAGGCATACATGTCTTATTACCTGAATCTGGGGTGTCAGACACTCACCTGTTGTGGTCTCAATCTCGACCACCTCTCCTTCCTCCACATCCTCATCTGGTGGTGACTTCTGTTCCCTTTGTTCAGGAGATGGGCGGTCCTTGGGGACATTATATTTCCCGATTCTTTGTTCCCCTATGAGAATAAAACAAAAGGTATACTTAGCACACAGATATTTGAGCCAACAAATATGAATGATTGCTTGGAAGTGGGGGACAATTGTCTGTTTGGGCAGAATTCCAAGCTGAACACATGATTTATTTCCTTAAATCCTCAGGCTGGAATACTTACCTTTTTTGGATAATTTTCCCACCTGGAGACACCCCAAAGTATCCACTGCAGTACCTGTGTTTGAGACCCTAAAATGTTTGTTCTGGTGTCCCACACTAGTGCACCTGAGTCCAGATGTGTAAACAGCTGCAGAGTGTCCTCTACATACATTACACTGAATGAAGATTAATATTCCTTCTAGGTTCAAACACATCTAGACAACAATGTCCTAAAAATTCTTTTGGATAAACTTAAAAAATTTAAGCAACAAAAGTATTTAATCATTTATCTGTGAAAACATCGTATTTTGGATAACGAACGAGGTTTACAACGAATGATTACTGTGCGTATGACCATGAAAGTAGCCATTTTGGAGTGTACAAGACCTTATTAGGGAAAAACACATTGCGCAGCATGCAATATTAATAATAATAGGTACACACAACATATACTTACTTTTTCGAAGAACTTTCTTGATCTTTCTGTACTGATCGTGCTCCCTTAATTTGAGGTCCGACCAGCGTTTCCTCAGTTGATCCTTGGTTTGTCGTACCCCAAAATTACTGTACAGACACTTCACAACTTTATTCATGATCTTGGCCTTTCTCATATTTGGGTTGGGGTACGGACCATAATTCCCGTCATAGTCGTTGCTCCTCAAGATGTCCACCATCTCCAACATCTCCACAAAGGACATATTTGAGGCCTTAAATCTCCTGCTCGATCGTGACGTTTCAGGCTCCGGGCTTTCCTCCTCCTCGTTACTGGAATTATTCACCTGCTGTGTCTCCGCCATGTTCCACTCCCACTGCAACGAAAGAGACTGGGCAGCGAATATTCTAGAGAGAACGTCAGGGGCGGGCGACGCTGGCAGAGATTCACGCATGTGCAGTGTATATAAAGCTTCAAACACGTGTGTGTCGTAACTACGTTCTGTGTGCAGAGGAAGGAGAAATGGACGCCACGAACAACGACGAACGTTAGAACGAAGGTAAGATTTTAATTTTGGAGTCATGTGCGGCCTATACTGAATCTAGATTGAGGCCAATATTGTGTTGAAAGATTATCCTGAGATGTTTATTTTTGTATTTTGTTTGGTCTTGCAGACATAATGCTGCCATTTAAGGACCCAGAATTCCTTGGTGAATTCATTGACAAATATCGGGAGATGAAAAATCTCTGGGAGGTGAAAAACCCCTTGTATCATAATAAACCAGCTAGGAGGGCAACGCTGGAGAAATTGCTTGAATTTGTAAAGACCCAGGTCCCGATGCAGACATCAGGTTTGTTGAAGCAAAAATTGTTAGCTTGAGAAGCACCTATAAGAAGGAGTGCCAGAAGGTCCAGAAGTCCCTGAGGTCCGGAGCAGCAGCAGATAAGGTGTATGTACCCAGTCTGTGGTACTACAGCAGGATGCGGTTTATAGATGACCAGATTGAGGGCAGGGAATCCCTTTCTACTCTTCCGGCACCCCTTCCCTCCAGCCTTCCAACCAGCCTTCCATCCAGCCTTCCCTCAACCCAAGCTGAGGCATCTGTGGACCAACCTGGGCCTTCCATACAGGAAGAGATTGAGGAGCCCAGATGGAGCCAGGTATAGGTTTTTTATACATAATTTTTCAGTGAAAAAAAAAAGATTGTTGGTAAGTAGATGTTATTATTGCTAATAAATGAATGAAGTAACAAAAAGTGTTTAACATATTTATAGACAGCAGTGGCCAAAAAAGATTAGGACAGGAAGGAAAAATGCTGGGCTCACAATGATAGTCTTTTCTATTTATTAACATTAAATTTGCAATAGTCATGAGCTGAAAATTGTGTGTGTTTGATGAACAAAAAACTAAAACTATGTCCCTTTTTCATACACAGGATGACCTCAGCCAGGACGAGGCTCTGGCTAGTGGCACACAGGAGGAGGCAGGGGGAATTGTCACTCAGGAGGTGGCAGGGCCCAGTAACACACAATCCCAGGTGCCTCCCCTCATCCTTCCCTACAAAAGACAGAGGAAGGGCACGAAAGCAGAGGAGGCAGCACTGGCCCTGATCAAGGAGGCTAATGACGCCCTCAGATCCCCCCTCGATGCTACAGAGGCCTATGGCATCTACATAGCCTCAAATTTACAACAAATGGAGGAGGGCCAATGGCGGAAATGTGAAAAAATCATTTTTTATACTATTCACAAGGGGTTGAGTGGGGAAATGTGTGAAAACGAACACCTGTGTTCTCTCCCCCATCCTCCTCCTCCTCCTGCCACAATGCCACCTCCAGAGCCACAGCCTCCAGGGAAGGCTGCACGGAAGACCAGGAAGTGATCCCCTGCCTTCAGTCTGGTCTCAAAGAACCCACAGCGTGTTGTAGTACCACAGCCTGGGTACATATACCATCTGCTGCTGCTCCTGTTCTCTGGGATTCCTGGACCACATTGGACTTCTCAAGCTACCAATTTTGTTGATGTCTGCCTTGGGGGCCAAAGGCCGTACAAATTCAAGCAATTTCTCCTGCGTTGCCTTTATCTTTATTTTGTTATTCTGATGTTAAATACATTTTGATTTTGGTTTCAGAAAATACTTGCCTATGTGTTTTTCTACAAAGAGCAAATCAATTTATTTTGGATGAGTAGGCAGGTACATTTCAAAAATACAATGTCAAAATTAACAAGGGACACCAACAACAAACAGGTTTACAAATAATACATAATAATGGTGTTGTGGAAACGTAACATAAAAAATAAAAAGGAGAGCACAAGAAAATAATACAATAATACAAATATTCTTATTAAAGAAAAAAAGCACTTTAAAAAATTATATATTTTATGCAGATCTGGCTTAAATTCTAATATAAATATTATTCTGGAGAGACCTAGAATTAATAAAGAAATACGTTTGTGAAAACTCTGTGTGAATATGAGCAGCAAAACAACTTCATTCTTCTAGCATTATAAAGAAGAGAATGAGCGGCATTGAACAATTAAAAAAATTTCAGTGTGAAGAATCTGCTAGCTCCATTACGAACGCTAGTTTTACCAGACCGAGCGGTTCCGTCTCGTACTGGATTCTGAGCATGCGTGATTTTTGGCGTGTCAGAATTGCCTACACACGATCGGAAAATCCGATAGAAAGGTTTTCCGTCAGAAAAATTGAGAACAGGTTCTCAATCCAAAGTCCGGTCGGAAATTCCGACAGAAAAAGACCGTTGGGCATACACACGGTCTGAAAATCCGATGAAAAGCTCCCATCGGACTGTTTCCATCGGAAATTCCGACCGTGTGTACGCCGCAAGGGAATTTATTGCTAAGTGGTCTTTGTCTGCTGTAGACACAGCAGTTATCCACCTTAACCACTTCAATTCAGGGCTTTTATACACCCTTCCTTCCCAGAAGAATTTTTAGCTTTCAGCGCTCTCACACTTTGAATGACAATTACTCAGTCATGCTACACTGTACCCAAACAAAATTTTTATATTTTTTTTCTCACAAACAGAGCTTTCTTTTGTTGGTATTTAATCACCACTTTTTTTTTTTTTTGCAATATAAGCAAAAAAAGAGAGACAAAGAGAGACATTTTTTTTATACAAAATTGTCATAATAACAAGTTATTTCTCTCACACAGCACATGCATACTTGTAATGACACCCCAAAATACATTCTGCTACTTCGCCTGAGTATGGCGATACCACTTGTGTGAGACTTTTACATAGCCTGGCCACATACAGAGGCCCCAAATCCAAGTAGCACCATCAGGCATTCCCCTATTTTGGAAAGCTAACACCCCAAAGTATAATCTATGAGGCATAATGAGTCTTTTGAACGGTTCATTTTTTTTTCCAGAAGATTTTGAAAAATTTGGAAAAAAATGAAAACGCATTTTTTTTACACAAAATTGTCCATTTATAAGATATTTCCAACACAAAGCATGTACATAGCAAAAAGGACACCCCAAAATACATTCTGCTACTCCTCCTGAGTATGGCGATACCACATGTGTGAGACATACAGAGGCCCAACATCCAGGTAGCACTGTCAGGTGTTCTAGGAGCATAAATTACACACATAAATTCCTGCCAACCTATCACATTGTTGAAGGCCCTTCATATTTCTAACGCATAGCATGTACTGTACATACCAATTACAAACCAAAATACATTCTGCTGAGCAAAGGGTAAAGAAAAGATTACCTGCGGTTTTAGTAGTGCAGTGGTCCACAGAGGAGAGCATCGGTCCAGGCAGCAGGCAGGAACGCGGACAGCGACAGCAAAACAGGCAGCAGGCAGGAATAGTCAGTACAGGTAGAGATGTTGTCAGCACAGCCAAAGAATTGGTCCAGATAGCAGGCAGGAATGTGGTCAGCAGCAGCAAAAGGACCATCCATGCAGCAGGCAGGAATACTGTTCCTAGTTAGCACATGCAGCAGGCAGAGATATGGTCAGCACAGCCAGAGTATTTGTCCAGGGAGCAGGCAGGACCATCCAGCTTAGGGCATCGGTCAAGAAAGAATGGGGACAGGGCTACAGGCTTCTCCCACCCAAATTGTTTTGAAGCCTCCGGGCAACCAGACCCTGTTCTGGGAACACAGAAAACCAAAAACTGTTTTTCTCAACTCAGAACACTTTACTTTCCTTTTGCGGTTATCCACAAAGAGAAGGAAGTGCATGGTGGATATAAAGTGGTATTATGGAGATTTTTGTGTGCAAAACATTTAAAAGGCATAGGTCCTCTTGAACAGGATGTGAAAGAGTTTTGAGACATATACTGCAGAGCGTGGCACTACATCCAAATATATAAGCACAGAAAAAAAGAGAAGAAATAGAGTACAGACTTTAAAGGTTTCCACTATAAGAAAAGAAAATGGTCTCACATTATAATAAAATATAAAAATTATTAAATCACATTCAAAACGCATTTAAAACATATGAACAGGTGAAACTTTTGTCTAGAGATTTGAGATCATAAATATTCAGGGAGTTTTTTTTCCCCATTACAAGTAAAGGCCTCTCTCTCTCTCTCTCTCTCTATATATATATATATATATATATATATATATATAAAAGCCGAGTTTTTCAGCAAATTTTTTTGTGCTGAAAGTGCCCCCCTCTCGGCTTATACTTGAGTCAAGCACTTTTCAAGCACTTTTGCAGCAAAAAATGAAATTTTTCAACCCGATTTTGCAGCCCTGTATCTCGGGGCCACTTGGTGCTAGGAACCCCAAATTTGGTGTGCAAACCCAGTGGAACCAACATTACAACATATCCATTTGGGGTTCCTAGCACCAAGTGGCCCCGAGATACTGGGCCCCAAAGTCGGTCAACTGTGTCCATCTGCAGCAATGTCATTTCGGGACCCTTTGGGTCCAGAGACCCCAAATTTTGGCTGCAGCTACGGGGCATCTAGGAACCCTTAACTACCAAGTTTGATGGAAATGAAAATGGACACAGTGAGGCATGCAAATGGGCACAGTGAGGCTGCAAATGGGCATTGTTGACCCTCTTTTCCACTTGCAGTAGCTGCGCATTTCTCACCCTAGGCTTATACTCTAGTCAATACGTTTTCCCAGTTTCTTGTGATAAAATTAGGTGCCTCGGCTTATATTCGGGTCAGCTTATACTCGAGTATATATACAGTAGATTAATTTAATGTATCAAAAAAAGAAAGCAGCCTGCACAAGGTTTCAGGCACAAAACCTACCATAAACAAATATATATATAATGTGAAGCACTATCAAAACATATTAGACATAACAGACTGTGAATACCTGTACGTGTGAATACATGTGTTAAAACATAAAAGTGTTAATATACCAACTATAAATAGAAAATCAAAGCAAACAAATCCACTGAACACAAGTACTCTCATGCTCAAAAAAGTCCATAGAGAGTGCAGGAAGTGATTCTGATTTTCAGAATACTTGGATAAACGTATTCACAGTCTGTTAAGTAAAGACGTAATAATGGGCTGCATTACAATACACTCTAGCAGATGATGCAAGGTCACCCAGGGCACAAAAGCCAAGTGCTAATTGGTCTTTACAACAGCTCTTGATGTAGGAGATGGGCCAGAAACTCTAGTGGTCCCTGGAACTCTTTACTGCAACTGGCAGCAGGCTGCAGTCCCTTTGATTACCCCACCACAGGGTAGAAGGTACAGGAGGGAGTGGGGGGGCGGGGCTAGACAATAGCGGAGTAGAGAGACACGCTGACTGAGCATGGACCTCACCCACCATCGTCCCAGCTAAATATTCCTGAAGACCAGCAGAAAACTAGCAGAAACTAGCAGAACTTGCGAATCAGCGAACCAACAGAGCCAGCAGAACCAGCAGACAAAAATCCAGCATCCAGCAGATAAAATCCCCATATACTTACTTTTGTATATCGGGGGGGACTGATGACCCACTGGGGACCTGCCGGGGGTGCCGTTGCCATTACCGCTGCCGCTGCTGCGCCGGGGGTGGAGCGGTGGATAGTGTGGACGGAGGACGCACTGACTGCATGGACTGGGGCGTTTGTTGTGTCTGCGGTAGAGAGACGGACGCGCTCATTGGAGCCCCTCGGCCAGTCCTTTAACCTGCTTTCCGTCGGAGAGTTTCCCAGAGTTTCCCAGAGTTTTGAACGCCGAGTGGAAGAGAAGCTGTGAGGAGGAGGGCAGCAGAGCAGAACGGAAAGGAGAGGAGAGGAGCAGCGAAGCACGAAGCCTGCACTGACTGTGGCCACGGACTCTGAGTGAAGCGACTTGCTGTCAGCCGACAAGGTGAGCTGGAAGGAAGGAGCTTGAAGGAGGGGTGGGGGAGAGCGGAGAGTGGTGAGCAGACCAACACAGACCAACACAGATGCATGGTGTATGGTGACTATTGGTGACTATTGGGATTGTATAGAGACTGTACGGACTGGAAAAAAAAATATACCATAAATAAACAACGATGACAGCAATGCGAGGCACATCATAATCTTGCTCCCTGAGAGAATCGCATTAAACTGCACAAACTGTTTAAACTGTGCATACTGTTTAAACTGTATATATTGTTTAAACTGCGCACACTGTTCAGACTGCGCATACTGTTTAAACCGCGCATATTGTCCAAAATTGCGCATATTGCCTACGCATACTGTCTACTGTTGCGCTTGGCGCCTGGTATAATAAGCAGCAAGGTACTGTCTGAAAATTAAGGATGGGGCAGTCCAATACAGATGTATGGTGTATGGTGACCGTGGAGTCTGCACAGTCTGTTTGAAAAAAAAAAAAAAAAAAAACTATAAATAAGAACAGTGATAGTTAATGCATTGCGCATTTCAACTCTGTTCCCTGGAGGGAGCTGCATCAAACCGCGCATATTGTTTATGAGGGCTATGTTACAAGCTCTTCCCACCAGGCAGGAGATGGAGGCACATTGGAAGCTAATGGAAGCATTGGTTTCCCGTCTTGAAGAGGGCCACACACGTGAAATGCAGGCCCTTCACACGGAGGTCCAAACCTTAACAAATAGAGTAAATGAAGAGGGGTCCGCTATAGAAAGACTTGAGGCACGTGTATTAAAATTAGAAAAGGAACAGACAGTTCAAGACTCCAATTTTCAAATAAAATTGGAAGAGGTCGAGGACCGAAGTAGGAGAAACAACCTAAGATTTCGAGGTATTCCGGAGATTATTGGAGAGGAACAACTATATCAAACCATTGTTAAGATCTGTCAGGACTTAGGGGTAAATACTACCCCCAAGGAGATCGAATTTGATAGACTGCACAGAGCCCCGGGACCCCGATCGACAGATTTGACTAGGCCCCGGGACGTAATTGGACGTTTACATAGATATTCCCACAGAGAGTTGATTAGTAGGAAAGCATGGGAGAAAGGTCCAGTGACATTTGAAGGGGACAGGATAAATATACTCCCAGATTTATCCCGAGCAACACTTCAAAGGAGAGCACAATTGCGTCCACTATTAGACAAGATAAAATCTAACGGGGGGACTTATCGCTGGGGGTACCTGATATCCTTGACAATCAGGATGGAAAAAGGGACTTTCCTATTACAAACACCAGCAGAGCTTCCGGCGCTATTCTCTTTTTTAGGAGTTGAAAGTTGTGTGGTCCCAAACTGGCTTTTGCCAATCAGGAAAAGATTACCTAGAGGGGGGTTCCAAGGTCTGTCGCATCAATATCCCCGAATCGAGTAGATGCGCAGCAAACACAGCAAGTATTGGAGGAGGAGATCTCTTAAGCTGGTCAGGAGTTAAAAGGACAATGTTACCCTCCTGGTTATGAGATTTTTATTTTCTCCCTTTTTTTTTTTTTTCTCTCCCCCCCCCCTAATTTTTTGAGATGGATTTTTTTTCTTTTGTTGAGTATCTCCTCACTTTCTTTTTTTTTTACCCCCTCAGGTTGGACTTTTGTTTTTGTCCTGTTTTCACAATAATGTTTGGTTAAGGGATCGCATCCCACCCCCCCCCCTCCCCCTATGCAAAAATTGCCCTCCCCTCCCTTCTTTTTTTTTTTTTCCTCCCCTTTTCTCCCTATAAGGACTTATACTTAATTGAAATGGTTCAGAAAAGGGGAGTTCCCTTACTTCAGATAGATTAAGGGGACATGGGGATAGGCTGTATGGCCAGTTGGTTTTGGGGGCAGGGTCCTGGAGACGCAGACAAGGGGGGAGAGGGTTGGGGGGGGAGGATATATAAGAGGTTGGGGGGAGGGAAGACATGGTAACACAGAAATAGAGGGTGACACTAGTGTACACAATGTATTGAAAGAGGAAGGGATTGAGTGGGGGGGGGGGGGGGTTAGAGGGTTAGAACTGAATAGAAAATATAAATAGTTTGTAATAAAATGGGATATTAAGAAGGGTAGTATGGGAGGGAGAATGGGGGGAGGGAGGAGTGGCGGGGGAGACGGGAAGAAAGTGGGCATAGATAGGATTTAAATAAATTAGCAAATATAGAAATAATTCTAAACATTGAGATTTAAGAAATAAACAATGAGCTCTAGGTGAAGGGGGGAGTACATGGAAAATATATACACAAGGGTGTGAGGTAAGAACTGTTTCTCTGGACACTGCCCCTAACGCTAACAATAATAATAATAATAAAATCTGGGTGGAGGAGGGTGGGGACTGAACAGGAGGGATTTATATAGATGATAATGTAAAGAATATACGTAACAATGTAACTTAGTAAGTCGAAGGGTGGTTATTGCCACCCACCTTCATACTAAGATGGTCTAATTTTTTTTGCTTACCCCTTGTCCCCTTTCTTTTTTTTTTCTCTTCCCCTTACCTCCCTGTTCTACATCTAAAATGTACCCTCTATATTTTTGTGTGGAAGTTAATTAATATGTATGTAAAAAGAGGCTTGAAATGGTTTGAGGAAAGGAAGGGGAGGGGGACTAAGGAGGGGAGGAGGGAGGAGGGGATGGGATGTGGATGAGAGGAATGTGAAATAATGTGAAAAAGTAGAGAGGAGGAGGGGAAGGGAGAGAGGAGAGAGGGATAAGAAGGGAGAAAGGTTGAGGAAGTTAGCCAGGAGGGCTTAAATTGTACTGGGAAGGGATGGAGGGATAGAGGTCTATGCTTGGCCCACTCAGGCATTTGCTAGTCACCCCCCATATCCATCACCTACGGGAAACTAAAGTACCCATAGGTAGGTGCTGGGAAGTTTAGTTTAGGGAGGAGTTTTTTTTTTTTTTCCTTCTTTCCCCTTTCCCCTTTCTCTCTCTCTTTCTTTCTTTGTCTCTCTCTCTCCCTCCTTCCTCTGGGCACCCATAGACCCAGAGGAAAATGGACGGGATAGGTATTACCTCACTGAATGCTAAAGGAGTAAACACTCCCGAAAAACGAAAAATGTTACTGAATGAGTTCAAGCGTCTAAAAACAGATGTGGGGATGGTACAAGAAACGCACCTGAAAGCAGGGGCCTTTTTATATCTTCAAAATAGACTTTTCCCCGATGTATATTATGCCTGTAATCAGGAATCTAAAACAAAAGGAGTAGCAATTTTGATCTCTAATAGAATTGCCTGGTCATTAGTGGAGAAATGTCAGGATGAAGGAGGAAGATATATCTTTCTTAAAGGATATATAGGAACAGTAAAGGTGACTTTAGCTACCATATACGCCCCGAACTTACATCAAGATAGCTTTCTAAAGAAGGCCTTATCTAAATTAATGGAATTTAAGGATGGAATCCTGATAATAGGGGGGGATTTTAATATCCCTCTTGATCCTAAATTAGATACATCTAAGGGAACCTCCTCAACATCGATTGGATTAAGAAAAAATATAACTAAAAAGGTAGTAGAATTCCAATTAGTAGATGTTTGGAGGGCCTTTCATGCAGAAGAGAAGGACTTTACTTTTTTTTCCAACCCACATCAGATTTACTCGCGAATTGACCTTTTTTTAATACCACAACAGATACTCTCGAAGGTTCGGGACACTCAGATAGGAAATATTACCTGGTCAGATCATGCACCGATTACAATGAGGATAAATCTGATAGGAGCGACTCAAAAGATGGAATGGAGATGGAGATTAAACAAAAGCCTGTTACAGTGTCCCGAAATTCGAGATGATCTAATTACAGAAATTAATTCATATTTTCAAATAAATGATGTTGGGGAGATGGATATGGGAATAGTCTGGGAAGCCCATAAGGTGGTAATTAGAGGTATCTTGATTAAGCATGGCACCCGAGTGAAGAGAGCCAGGGAGGAGAAAATGATGGGATTACTGGAAAGGATACAGGAAATTGAGAAAAAACATAAAAAGACTTTGGAAAAGGAAATAGGAATTGAGTTAGCTGATTTGAGAAGACAATTATCAGATCTTCTCAAGTATAAAGCTAGGGCAACTTTGCAACAAGGGAAAAGAGTAATATATGAATCAGGAGATAAGTGCGGTAGAGTTTTAGCTAAAAAATTAAAAGAACAACAGAAGAGGTCTTATATTCCTTGTATTAAAACAGAGGGCGTGTCACGTACCTGGTGGTGCGAGCCCGAAATTGCAGAGAGAGACCTCCCTTGCGTCTCCCACTCCTGGTTCCCTGGTGTGGGGACAGGAGACCCAGGAGTGAGGAGGAGCACGGGTGCCTGGCAGGATCAACAGACCGGTAGAGTGACCAAGTCAACTTAGCGGACACGGTGGAAGCCTGGATAGCAGGGGAGACTGGATACAGACTGATGAGCTGGAAACAGGTTAGCAGAGCTGGCTGGATCTGGACAACAGCTTAGCAGACTGGATAGCAGAGCAGGCCGGAACTGAACAGGTAAGCAGGCTCACAGGTAAACAGGATAGCGGAGCTGGCTGGATCTGGACAACGTCTTAGCAAGCAGGCTCACAGGTAAACAGGATAGCAGAGCTGGCTGGATCTGGACAACGGCTTGGCAAGCAGGCTCACAGGTAAACAGGATAGCAGAGCTGGCTGGATCTGGACAACGGCTTAGCAAGCAGGCTCACAGGTAAACAGGATAGCGGAGCTGGCTGGATCTGGACAACGTCTTAGCAAGCAGGCTCACAGGTAAACAGGATAGCAGAGCTGGCTGGATCTGGACAACGGCTTGGCAAGCAGGCTCACAGGTAAACAGGATAGCGGAGCTGGCTGTATCTGTACAACAGCTTAGCAAGCAGGCTCACAGGTAAACAGGATAGCAGAGCTGGCTGGATCTGGACAACAGCTTAGCAAGCAGGCTCACAGGTAAACAGGATAGCGGAGCTGGCTGGATCTGGACAACGTCTTAGCAAGCAGGCTCACAGGTAAACAGGATAGCAGAGCTGGCTGGATCTGGACAACGGCTTGGCAAGCAGGCTCACAGGTAAACAGGATAGCAGAGCTGGCTGGATCTGGACAACGGCTTGGCAAGCAGGCTCACAGGTAAACAGGATAGCAGAGCTGGCTGGATCTGGACAACGGCTTAGCAAGCAGGCTCACAGGTAAACAGGATAGCAGAGCTGGCTGGATCTGGACAACGGCTTAGCAAGCAGGCTCACAGGTAAACAGGATAGCAGAGCTGGCTGGATCTGGACAACGGCTTGGCAAGCAGGCTCATAGGTAAACAGGATAGCAGAGCTGGCTGGATCTGGACAACAGCTTAGCAGACTGGGAGCAGGAAACAGAACCACTGAATGGGCTGGAGACATACAGGTGATCAGGTTCATTACAGGGATCAGACTGCAGACCGGACAGAGACCATGCAGGTAACCAGAGTTCATCAAGGAAGTCAGGTCAGGAATCAAACTGGTAGCAAGGTGCAGTGGGTCAGGCAGAAGGATGGTCACAACAAGCCGGGGTCGGGTACAGGCAGAAAGCTGGATAGTCTATGGTAAGCCGGGTCAATAGGACAGATATATCAGGATCAGATTTCACACACCACAACGCTGTAGAGCAGACAGCAAAGATCGTCTGCACAGGTCAAGTTTAAATAGGCCGGCTGGTGCTAACTAGAGCGCGCGCCCGTCTCCCTGTGCACGGTTGCACACGTGCACGCGACCGAGCACGCATGCGCATGCGCAGTGGAATCTGAGGGCCGGGACGGCCCGGGTTTAGGTTTCTGGCAGGATCTTCATGACAGGGCGGTCAAAAAACTTATATGCCTAAAGATATTGTAAGGGAATTCAGAGAATTCTATAGGGCATTATATAATTTACCAATCCCTCCTGTACCCTCCCAGTTGATGGAAGAATATCTGACCTCCTCACAATTAACCAGACTGTCACCTTTAGCTCGCTCAGAGATGGAGTTGCCAATCACAACAGAGGAAGTGATACTGGCAATAAAGACGATGAAGAACGGGAAGGCACCTGGCCCGGACGGGTTCTCTTCACAATACTTCAAAAGCTTTTTTCCAATATTAAGCCCATATTTATCTAAGACCTTTAATACATGGGGCCAAACATCTACCCCACCAGTAGAGGCGTTGAAGGAACATATTGTAGTAATACCCAAAGAAGGGAAAGACCAGTCAGTGTGCAGTAGCTTCCGTCCAATATCCCTATTAAATGTGGACATGAAAATATTCACGAAGATACTTGCATCCCGTATACAACCGTACTTGATACAATTAGTACATTTGGATCAAGTGGGGTTCGTCCCCACACGAGAAGCTAGAGACAGTACTATTAAAGTGTTAAATCTGCTCCAATATGTAAATCAGAAAGAGATGTCAAGTGTCTTCGTGAATACAGATGCCGAAAAAGCCTTTGATAGGGTTAACTGGACTTTTATGAGGGGAGTGTTAAAACATATGGATTTTGGAGATAAAATGTTACATTGGATTGAAGGGATATATTCTACACCACAAGCCTTGGTAAAGGCTAATGGAGTTCACTCAGAGTATTTTCCTATATCAAATGGGACGCGCCAGGGATGCCCCCTATCGCCTCTATTATTTGTTTTGACTTTGGAGCCTTTATTAAATAAAATTCATCAGAATCCAGATATTAGTGGCATCTGTGTTGGAAAATACAAGTACAAAGTCTCTGCTTATGTGGACGACTTACTCTTTTCAATTACAAACCCACAGATATCACTTCCAAACCTTATAAAGGAGGTGGAAGATTATGGCGCCCAGTCGAATTTTAAAATAAACTACAGTAAATCGGAGGCGATGGGGTTGTTCCTGGAGCGCCCCCTAAGTAAGAACTTAGTAAATAGTTTCAAGTTCAGATGGACATCAAGTGCATTAAAATATTTAGGAATTCATATCCCACCGAAGCTAACAGATATTTATACTTTAAATTATCCACCTTTAATTAAAGAATTAACAGCATTACTGTAAAAATGGAGTAAAGCTTGTCACTCCTGGTTTGGGAGAAGCAATATTTTAAAAATGAGCATTGTAAAAAAAAATATTTTAATTGAAATTTTTTTTTTTTTTTTTTTTTTATTTATTTATTTTGGGGGAGGGGGTTTAGTTTTAGTATAGCAGATAAAGTAGGGGGTAATTAAGAGGGAGATGCAAAGAAAATACAGGTCTACAGATTTAGAATATAGAAAGGTAGTAGCATATATGTAACATGAAGATAATGTGAAACAATACGTAAATGCTATGCCGTACTTTTCTTTTACGCTTAAGTTGTATACTTCTGTTTCCCTGTAAAGAAATAAAGAATAAAAAAAAAAAGAAGGTACAGGAGGGTTACTAAGGCAGAAGACCAGCACACAGCCAGGATCAATCAGGGGTCTTGGGAAGTGGCAAGCAGAGGATGTTAGATAGTTTAGATCAGCAACAAGTTGGCACTAAATTGGGCTGGAGTTGGGAGAGTAGCCCAGTTCAGGTAGGGGTCTTGTCAAGCAGAAAGCAAAGGCTAACCAGGCAGTCTAGGCAGGCAACAAAAAGGCAGAAGATGAGAAAATAAACAGGCAATCTGGGTCAGCAACAACAGGTAACAGGCTTCACTTTTATAGTTCTATACCATTGGAATAACTGGCAGGGATCCTGTGAGTGCCATTGGAAATGTTGGCAAGGATTCTAGAAATCCCAGCAAGGATTCTGCATGTACCATTAGAAATACTGTGAGGGATTCTGTAAGTGCCTTTGGAAATACAAAAGTACAGTGATGCTGGAATTTCTGGCAGGAATTTCAAGCTTTCTAAATTGGAATATAAATACTAGGAATTTCCACCAGTGACTGAATATGATATAGCACAGATAGAAACATGGTACTGGTCCTTAGTATAGCAATCCTTAGAATCCTTAGAAAGCATCTGTGCACTGAGCAGTGGTCATTAGCAACTATGCCATAGAGATCTTGTTGTTACAGCACTTCTTCACTCAATGCCCTCTGCTTTGTTGTGTTACAAATGTGCATCAAAGGACATAGGGGCTAGATTGCAGCTGTGACCCCTACTCTTACACCATCTTAATTCATTTTACCATTCTTTTCTAGGTCTGTGCAATAAACAATGATAAAGCAAGAAAAGAAAGGACTGAAAATAGAGTAAACTTATGAATCTTAACCACTTCAGCCCCGGACCATTTGGCTGGCCAAAGACCAGAGCTTTTTTTGCAATACGGCACTGCGTTGCTTTAACTGATAATTGCGCGGTCTTGGGACGTGGCTCCTAAACAAAATGTACGTCTTTTTTTCCCGATTAATAGAGCTTTCTTTTGGTGGTATTTGATCACATCTGCAGTTTTAATTTTTTTGCACTATAAACAAAAAAGAGTGACAATTTTGAAAAAAACACAATATTTTTTACTTTTTGCTATAATAAATATCCCCAAAAAATATATAAAACATTTTTTTTCCTCAGTTTAGGCCGATACGTATTCTTCTACATATTTTTTGTAAAAAAAAATCGCAATAAGCGTTTATTGATTGGTTTGCGCAAAAGTTATAGCGTCTACAAAAGAGGGGATAGTTTTGTTGAAGAAATTTTATTAGTGTAAATTGTCAGATACAAAAATATTTAACAATAACATAAACAATTTTCTGGGGGGGGGGGGGAAACATTCATGGATATGAAGATAATTAAGGCAGCAAAGAGTACATACATGTACAGGAAAGTAGCGACAGGGGTAAGTCCCTGTATAGCGCATCGATTAGTATCATTGAAACCATAAACAGCAAATTATTCAGTTCCAAATAGGCAAGAGGCAAGAGCAATATGGACGAAGTGAGTATGGAAAGTATGAGGAAGGTATCGTGGATAGTGTAGACGGGTGTAGGAGTTCGTGTGTACAAGGTAAGTACAGGTAGTCTTCGTATTTGAATTGGTGTCTCCGCCCATCCACCCCGTGAGGGATCTTGCTGTGGATGGGTGTGGCCACCGATGGAGTATTGGTAAGTTAAGTGGGGAAATTGTTTGGGTGATTCGGTTCGGAGGTGAGATATATTAAACCATGGGTGTTTAATAAAGTTGGGGGGGGTTTCAAGGGGGGTTTAGTTGTGTGGAGGGAAGTTGTTTAAAGTGTTTCCAGCATGCCCATGTTTGTTCGTGGGTGGATGTATCGTCGTTGGATTGGTGGATCAGATTTTCCATTTCCTCAATCTTGTCAACCCTACGAATCCATTCTTCTGTCGAGGGGGGGGAGGAAGACCTCCAGTGTACAGGGATGCATTGGTTAGCTGCATTGATGAGGTGTATGGTTAGGGAACGTTTGTAGGATCTTGTGGATGTAGATGTATGATGTAGCAGGAAATGTGCAGGGGACGTCTTCCCATTCTTTGGGTGAGAGATCTATGTTAAGTTCTGATTCCCATCGTTTGACTAGGTCGTCATTTTTAACATCGTATGAGGAGAAGAGAAGGGCGTATACCTGGGAGATAACATGTTTTTGAGGTTCGGTCTGAGAACACAGATTTTCGAATGGTGTGTATTCAGAGTGCCATGGAGATTTGGGTTTGGTCATCCGAAGGAAGTGGGTGATTTGCATGGCCTTGAAAAAGGATATTTGATATGTAGGGAAGGATGCTGACATGGTATGGGGTTGCATTAATTCCCCATTGGTATAGAATTGTTTGGCTGTTAGACCATGACCGTTGGGTGGTACTGTCGGATCACTGCCTTGTATGTTTGTCGGGAAGGCCGGGTTGTCAGTCAAGGGGGTCATGGGGCCAGGGGTGTTCAATAAATTGGCATGTGTGCCGGCTAGGCGGGAACAGTGTAGTGTGGGGCCTATGAAAGGGTGGTGTGTAATGTGTCTGGGAATGTGAGATGGATATAACCAAGGAAGGTGTGAGAGGGGGATCGAGGTGAAAGATTGTTCAAGGTTGATCCAGTCCTTGTGGGTTTTGTGTATGCGCCAGTCGACAATTCTGGTTAGGTGGCAGGCCCAGTGATATTTAGCAATATCTGGTAGTCCCAAACCTCCTTTTAGTTTAGGAAGCGTCAAACGATTCCAACTCAATCTCGGAGTGTTGTATGACCATATGAAATTTCTACATATGCGTTTAAATGAGGAATGGAAGGACGGTGGGAGCTTGATTGGTATTGCTTGTAGTAGATATAGTAGTCTGGGCAGCACGTTCATTTTTATAATGGCAAGTCTACCGAACCAGGAAAAGGATCCAAGGTGCCACTTAAGGAGATCTGATTGGATGTTTTGTAGTGCAGAGTGGAAGTTGGAGGTGAATAGATCAGAGAGTTTTAGGGGGATCTTAATACCTAAGTAGGTAATTGTATGAGGTGCCCAGGTGAATGGGAAGTTGTCCTTGCATTGTGTCACTAGATTTGGTGGGAGGGATATGTTGAGGGCGTGGGATTTACTGAAGTTTATTTGAAGGTTAGATAGAAATTTGAAGAGGGCAAAATCTTTAAGAAGGTTTGGGATGGTGGTCACGGGGTCTGTCAAGAATAACAATATGTCATCGGCATACGCCGCAACCTTGTATGTCTTTTGACCAATTTGTAGGCCTTTAATATCCTGGTTACTCCTAAGTTTACAGAGAAGGGGTTCCAAAGTAAGTAGGAATAGTAGCGGGGACAGGGGACAACCCTGGCGGGTACCATTGGACACCGAGAAGGCGGGCGACAGGCGGCCATTAACCCTGATCTTTGCTGAAGGAGAGGAGTATAAAAGCATTATCATCTGAATCAGAGAGGCAGGTATTCCGACAAAGCGTAACGTGGCGACCATGAAGTCCCAGGCCACTCTGTCGAACGCCTTCTCGGCGTCAAGAGACAGAAAAAACCCTTTAGTACTGGATGTGGTGAGCCAGTGGTGAATATTCAAGGCCTTAGTGGTGTTGTCTCTGGCTTCCCTGCCAGAGACAAAACCAACCTGGTCTAAATTAATCAGTTTAGTTAGAAGGGGTTGTAAACGGTTGGCTATAATTTTTGCATATAGTTTGATGTCTACATTAAGTAGTGAAATGGGCCTATAATTTGAAACTATAGTTAGGTCTTTATCTGGTTTAGGAATTAGGGTTATGTGGGCTTCCAGTAGATCTCTCGATGTAGATGTGTTGGGAGAGGCTGCGCTAAAGGCCTTGAGGAAGTGAGGGAGCAGGACAGTAGGGAACGATTTGTAATAGCAAGTGGTGAGACCGTCAGGGCCCGGACTCTTTCCGGATTTTAGTTGTTTCAGGGCAGTCAGTGTTTCGTCCATAGTAATAGTTGAGGCTAGAGCTTCCGTGTCTTCCGGTGGGAGGGGGTTGGGAGAGTATTGTGTGAGAAAAGAGTCAATGGCGTCCTGTCGGGTGGTATCTCCGGAGGGTGGGTCATTAGTCGGTAGGTTGTATAGTTTGGAGAAATACGTGACGAAATGTTGGGCGATGTCTTCGGTTTTAGTCAGGGATTTACCGTTGGGATCCTTAAGCATATGTATGGTGTGGGAGGCTTTCTTGGTCTGTAGGGCTCTGGCCAGCATTTTGCCTGATTTATTGCTAAACTCATAAAACATTTTCTGTGAAAGAGCGTATTTCCGACGTAGCGATGTATTTATAGCAGTAAGAAGTTCCTCCCTAGCTAAAAGGAGTTCAGAGTAGGTGTTATGCGCTCTAGAAGCTTTGTGAGTCTTTTCCAGGGTTTGTATCTTTTGAGTGAGTTTGTCAATGTGAGCTCGTCTTAATTTAGCCCGTGCAGCTGCCAAGGAGATGAGATGACCCCTCAATACACATTTGTGGGCCGCCCAGACGGTGGATGGGTCGGTGTCAGCTGTATCGTTTTCGGAGAAGTAATTTGTAATGAGGGTCAGTGTTTTGGAGTGTGTGTCCTGGTCAGAGAGAAGCGAGTTGTCAAGGCGCCATATGTGAGAGGTGGGTGATGTGGGAGGTAAGGAAATGGTCATAGTAATTGGCCAGTGGTCCGACAGCACCATAGGTTCAATGGTGGCGTTAGTTAAGTGGGAGAGGTCGGGTTGAGAGAGAAAAAAGTAGTCCAATCTCGAATGTTTATTGTGAGGGGCAGAGAAAAATGTATAGTCTTTACCGTTAGGGTGGAGTGTTCGCCATGTGTCGTGTAACAGGAGTGTATGTAATTCTAATTTAATCGCTTTGAGAGCTCTGTACGGCAGGACTGAGTTACCGTTGGAGGAGTCTATGTTTGGGCAAAGAGTGACATTGAAATCACCCCAGACAATTAGTGTGCCTGATTGAAATGTAGTCAGGAGGTGAAGAGTGTTGCGGATGAACGTAACTTGATGGGAATTAGGGGCGTATAGATTCGCTATAGTGATCGGTTTATTGTGAAGTGTGCCTTTCAGGAATAGATATCTCCCTTTCGGGTCTTGTTGGGTTGAAACGTTTTGGATCGGGCAGTGTTTAGAGATGAGTATTGACACTCCCTTAGATTTGGCGTCGTCGTTGGATGCATGGAATACTAGCGGGTAGTGGTTGTTTCGTAATTTAGGAATAGAGTCTGATCTGAAGTGTGTTTCTTGAATTAGGGCAACATGGATTTTGGATTTGTGTAGTGAGGTGAGAAGTTGGGCTTGTTTTTCGGGTGTATTGAGGCCCTGAATGTTCACCGAGCACAATTTAAGTTGTGGGAGGGGTCTACCATCCGACGGCGGGGGGTTGGCGGGGTGCATTACGTCCGTAGTGGCTTGTTTGGTTGGAAACTATCAATAATATTTATTGAGCAGGGGATATGAGGAGTTAGTTGTAGTAATGTGTGTGAGTAATTATATAGTGGGGTAAACCCGCTAAAAATGCCGAAGAGGAGGAAGATAAGTACTGTCTTCCTACCTCGGGGAGAGGGGGTAATCGGAATGGGTGCAACCCTGATCACCACTGCATGGGGGTTGAAGCAAACCAGGCAAGAGAGGATGAGGGTGTAACGGTATGTTGAGGTATCTCCCGAATGCCTGACCATTTAGTATATGGGAGAGACAGAGCCTAGGGTGTATGGTATGGGGGTGGGCGATGTCAGGAAGAGGGGGGTTTAAGGTGATGTACCAGTAATGTAAGAGCCTAGTGTGGCATTAGAAGGAGTGCTTTTACCTCTGCTGCATAGCTAATACCAAAATCGTAAAAATTAAACATTCAAACATCAAACAAAACAAGAGTGGCCTCCTCGAGCTGTTGGATCCTGCCTGTCCACTTTGTTAGGTAGGTACGAGGGTGAAACTAGGATTCAGGAGAGAGAGATTATGAAGCGAGAGACCCAGAAGAAATAGGATGTGAGTCAGAAGTCACTTAGTATGCCATAGAAGGAGCGTTATAACCTTTAATGCGTAAGGTGCATCTCTCGTTCTTTAACTGGCAGTCGATCGTCGTCTCATTCATGGCAGAGGGATCTTTATAGGGAGGTAAGTTCATGGGGTGAGACGTGGTCTCCGAACACAGGGTGGTGTTGGTATTTGAAAGCGGGGTACAGTAGCAGAGGATCGTGCGGTTATGGGTGTGTCCATTGCATCTTGTACGTGTACAAGGGCTTTCAACGGGGGTAAAGACAGTAATAGTGTGATGGATGTGTGTTCCGGAGGACTTACGGCATCCATCGTTCCTGTGTGCAGACGTTGGAGGAAGATGTCGCCATATGACGCGAACGGAGATGTCGCGTAAGTCTCTCAGAAGCGGCGGAAGTCCGACGGGATGGTGTACGCCGGATGTCAGGCGGATGTTAGGTTCCGGTCGCGGTGTCTCCTGGGGAGTGTAGTCGAAGAGCGGTGAGTGGAGGTAAGCGGCATCAGTGGGTGGTATCTTTTTGCAGCTTCAAGGGGTCCATGGAGAGAACTATCGAATACAACAGAACAATGTATAAAGTCAAAGTGACAACATCACGATCTTGTAAATTGTAGATCTATGTAATAATAGGTGGGTTTGTCGTAGATTTCAAACATTAGTGGTCCCTCCTTGCTTTTCGAGTGTTCGGAGGGTGAAATGGGTTTCGGCCGTCCCTGGTGCCTCGGTCAGTAGCACGATGAGGTTGAGAGGAGGGAGAACGATTCCTTCTGCGGCTAGGCTCCTGGGCATCCATGGGTTCGGGTGTGGAGGCTGGTCTGCATACAGCCGATCGACGAAAGTCTGCAAACCAGTCCGGGACTGCAGTTAGCGGGATGTTGAGGGAGTGACAGAAGTGTGGAAGGTCTTCTGGTACCTTCAGGTATGCGGTACGGCCTTGCGCTGTGGCGGCAAGACAGAATGGAAATTTCCATTTATAGGGGATCCCATGGGCTTTAAGCGATTCCAATAACGGCCGCAGGTCTCTGCGATGTTGTAGAGTTATGGCAGAGAGGTCTTGGTAGATCTGTATTGTGTGCCCGGCGTGTACAATCTGCTGCTTCCCTCTGGCCTTCCTGAGTATTTCTTCCTTCAGCCTGAAATCGGGTAAGCAGCAGATTATATCTCGTGGGGGATCCGTATCCCGTCCTTTGGGCCGTAGAGCGCGGTGTATGCGGTCCATGGCTATCGGGGTGGGAGGCGGTCGTTCTAGGATATAGTTAAACAGGCCAGTCACCTCAGCTTGTATTTGCGGTCCCTCTATGGCTTCTGGAAGACCTCTAACCCTTAGGTTATGGCGCCTGCCTCTGTTGTCGATGTCTTCCAGATGCCTTTGCATGTCCCTTAGCTGGAGGGTGTGCGAGTCGACGTGGTGAGTCGTCTTCTTGATCTGGGTGTCATGTTTGTCCACCATCTCTTCTACGTGGAGCACTCTGTTGTTAAGGGTGCGGATGTCCAAGCGGAGTTCAGAGATGGCCGCCGACAGTGTGTCCTTTATGTCCGTGGCGATATTGCGGAGGTCTTGGATGTTGAGCTGGGGTTGTTGAGAGGAGGGCGATGTCACCGGTTCAAGCTCCAGGGTATGACCCGTGACATCTGGCGGCGGAGGTGTGGAGCGGGAGACATTGCGCGCCTGAGGCGAGTCGTGCGTGGTGGGAGGCGAAGCTTGTGAGGATCTGAGGCGATTCGGCGCCATGTTGTCCATCCGGGAGCGGAACATGTCCGGAATATTAGTCGATATTCCTCCGTCATTTCTCCGCGGAGAGCGGGAGCGGGATGTGGAGGAGTTCCTCGAGGCAGTCCCCATCTCTTAGGTTATTTTTGGAGGTTGAAAAGTCTCAGTTAAGCTTGAGGCAGGTCGTATGGCAATGGGAGTGAGGAGATTAAGCAGCCATCTTCATGCCCGGTCAGGCCACGCCCCCAAGAGGGGATAGTTTTATGGCATTTTTATTAATATAATATTTTTTTTTTACTAGTAATGGTAGCAATCTGCGATTTGTATCATGACTGCAACATTATGGTGGACAGATCGGACACTTTTGGCACTATTTTATACCATTCAAATTTATACAACGATCAGTGCGATTAAAAATTCACTGATTACTGTGTAAATGTGACTGTCAGTAAAGGGGTTAACCAGTAGGGGGCGCTGCAGGGGTTAAGTGTGTCCTAGGGATGTGTTCTGACTGTGGGGGGGATGGGCTACGTGTGTCACGACACTGATCACCGCTCCCGATCACAGGGAACTGTGATCAGTGTCCTGTCACTAGGAAGAATGGGGAAATGCTTGTTTACATTAGCATTTTCCCATTCTTCCTCTCTCCGTGAGACGATTGCGGGTATCCCCGCGGACATCGAGTCCGCGGGACCCGCGATCACACTCATGGAGCTTGCAGCGGGCGCGTCTTAAAGGGCAACGTACAGGTACGTTAATATGTCTGTACGTGCCCTTCTGTCGACATATATCGGCGTGAGCCAGTCGGCAAGGGGTTAAAAAATAATTAGTCTGCATTTTCTTCTGTCTTTTCCATTTTTTTTTCCTTTTATGAAGATAAAACAATGTCAGTGCACATGTAACCTTAAGAATATTGGGGGTTATTTATGAAAGCCAAATCCACTTTGCATTGAAAGTGCACTCGCTGGAGATCTGAAGGGGACATGCAAGGAAAATAAAAAACAGCATTTTTGCTTGTACATGATTGGATGATAAAATCAGCAGAGCTTCCCTCATTTCAGATCTACCCCTCAGATTTACAGCGACTGCACTTCCAAGTGCACTTTCAGTGCAGTTTCAAGTGCGCTTTACACTTGTAGTTTGCACTTGTAGTGCAAAGTGGATTTGCCTTTTGTAAATAACCCCCATTGTGTCCTATAATTTGTATTGTGGTCATATGGGAATTGTCACCTTAACAGGACAATTTCAGGCCGGGATCTGGGGGTCCCCTTGTTAAAGGGGGCTTCCAGATTCCGCTAAGCCCCCCTCCCGCAGACCCCCACAACCAACGGCCAGGGTTGTGGGGACGAGGCCCTTGTCCCCATCAACATGGGGACATGGTGCTTTGAGGGGTCACAGACCCCCAGAGCACCGTCCCAATGTTGAGGGAATGTGGCCTGGTACGGTTCAGGAGGGAGGGGGGGCCGCTCTCACCCCCCCTCTTTTCCTGTGGCCTGCCAGGTTGCGTGCTCGGATAAGGGTCTGGTATGGATTTTGAGGGGGACCCCCCTTAAAATCCATTCTAGACCTGAAGGGTCTGGTATGGATATTTAGGGGGAACCCCACGTAATTTTTTTTTAATTTGACGCAGGGTTCCCCTTAATATCCATAGCAGACCTGAAGGGCATGGTAATTGAATTTGGGGGAACCCCAACCCTTTTTTTATTTTTTATTTTATTTTTTTTATCAATGACTTTCAATGAATAACTGTTCTCTATATTACGGGAGCCGACAATTCATTATAGCCGTGAGTGATTTTTAATAGCTTTTTTTCCTGCAAAAATGACACTTTGTGCAGGGACAGTTCTAAGCACGGGAAACATGCGCCCTTTTACATGCATACTATACACACCCCCCAGGTACGAAATTTAAAGGAATATTACACTTTTATTGTTTCACTTTAAGCATTATTAAAATCACTGCTCCTGAAAAAACTGACGTTTTTAAAACTTTTTTTTGCATTGATACATGTCCCCTGGGGCAGGACCCAGCTCCCCAAACACCTTTTATGACAATAACATGCATATTAGCCTTTAAAATTAGCACTTTTGATTTTGAAGGTTCGAGTCCCATAGACTTTAATAGGGTTCTAAAGTTCACACGAGCTTTAGGTCTGTTCGGCTCATCCCTATGCATGACTAATAGTTGTCCTGTGGACAGATTCTCCCACCTGAGCTGTGGATCTCTGCAGCTCCTCCAGAGTTTCCATGGGCTTCTCGGCTGCTTTTCTGCTTAATGCTCTCTTTTCCTGGCCTGTCAATTTAGGTGGACAATCATGTCTTGGTAGGTTTGCAGTTGTGCCATACTCTTTCCATTTTCGGATGATGGATTGAACAGTGCTACGTGAGATGTTCAAAGCTTGGGATATTTTTTTTTTATAACTTAACAGTGCTTTAAACTTTTCCACAACTTTATCCCTGACCTGTCTGGTGTGTTCCATTGCCATTAATGGCGCTGTTTCTTCACTAAGGTTCTCTAACAAACCTCTGAGGGATTCACAGAACAGCTGTATTTATACTGAGATTAAATTACACACAGGTGAACTCTATTTACTAATTAGGTGCCTTCTGAAGGCAATTGGTTTCACTAGATTTTAGTTAGAGGTATCAGAGTAAAGGGGTAAATACAAATGCACACCACACTTTTCAGATATGTATTTACAAAACATTTTGAAAACCATTTATCATTTTCCTTCTACCTCACAATTACGTGCCACTTTGTGTTGATCAATCACGTGAAACCCCAATAAAATACAGTTACATTTTTTCATTGTAACATGACAAAATGTGGAAAATTTCAAGAGGTATGAATACTTTTTCAAGGCACTGTATAAGAGTGATTCATCTTGTATCCTACTAATACTCCTTCTTAAAAAGGGCATAACTTATAGATTCAGGGTGGATGAGTGGCATGCACTTTAAAAATCCATCCAGCCTCAGCTTGTAGAATGCATTTATCAAAAATCACCCACTCATGTGAGTTTGTATTCTCTCAAGTGCCAAAAAATCGTAGTGAATCTAACTGGTAACTGTGTTTTTCCATGAAATGCCTCCCAATGGGTCTTTCCAGGTTACCTCCCTTGATATTGGTTACATGATCTTTAACACGTTGCCAGAACACTTTTTTTTTTACTTCCAAAATATTTATTGTGGCCATTAAAAAGCACTGTATAGGGGAACTTTGGGACTGAGTGGCCCAAGACTTTACAGATGAGGTTGAACATTTTATTCCAAAATCCCCTAATTTTCGGACATTCCCACATACGTGAAACATTGAAACTAATATGTGACATTACCTGAAACATGACTGGGAGGAAGAAGGGAAGATGACAGCAAGCCTGGTAGGGACCAGAAACTATCTGGTAAGAACCTTTAGATTGGCTTCTATCAGCGAGATATTAAGCATAACTTTGAAGGATCTAGAAACCGATTATTGCCAATCCTCCATGTATGGGAATTTGGAGATGTATTTGGAAAATGACAAGTAGATTATAAATATGCCACCTTTTTGCCCTTTTACCTGTCTGCACCAACGCTCCTACTCTGTGAAGTTCGGGAGGGGGGGGGTTAAGTTTGATTTTTCAAATGGAAGACAAAAAGTGAGATAGTTGGTGAAATGGAAATCTTTCTGAATCAGGGAGATCTAATTTGTTTACTCAGTGTTTCAGTGATAAAGGGCCTGTGACGGAACTGAACTGTAAGTTGTGCAAAATGTGAGCTTGAGGTTGAGTTTCAGAGATCAGGGAGGGCAGATGTCTCACATTATCCCATAGAGACAAGGAGTGGGAGAGATTGGGGGACATTACTGAGGGTCTAGCTTTTCGGGGACACCAGAGCAGGAAGTCTAGTGTGTATGTTGGTACCACTTGCCTCTCTATATGTATCCAATCAGGCTTCTCTATTCTAGAGTAGACCGTGGATAGTTAGGCTAGCCTTGCTGCCTGGTAATACCAGAAAAGGTTGGGGAGTCCCAGTCCCCCCCTGTGACTTGGGACTAAAGAGAACACGTTGAGAGAGTCTATATCCAGTTTTTCCCCATATAAATTTGATTACTTTCCCCTGAAAGGATTTAATGCAATCTCTTCTGATCGCTACTGGGAGAGACCTAAATAGGTAGAGTAGTCTAGGTAACAGAGTCATCTTGACTGAGTTGATTCTACCTAAACATGACAATTTGAACTGTGTCCAAGTTTTAAGGTCAGTTTTAAGTTTGTGGTACATGGGAGGGTAACTTGCCTGGTGCAGTTGCTCGATCTTAGAGGAGAGGTTAATCCCTAGGTATCGGATTGTCCAGTCACTTTATTCGAGTTTGAAAGATTGTTTCAGTAGAGCTACTATTGGGGGCTGGAGGGATACATTTAATGCTTGAGACTTAGAAAGGTTTACGTGTAGGCCCGAGAGGCTTGCAAAGGAATCTAGAAGTTTATATAGGTTTGAGAGAGAGATAACTGGGGAGGTGACAAAGAGAAGTAAATCGTCCTTGAATAATGCGCATTAATGAACTGATCGTCCACATTGGACCCCCCTGATATCTGGACTATCGCGAATGGCTATTGCTAATGTTTTGATAGCTAAAGCAAATATCAAGGGTGAGAGTGGACAGCCTTGGCGAGTTCCTCAAGTGATTTTGATGGGTTCCGAATAATAACCTTGAAGCCTGACCCTGGCTTCTGGGTTAGAATAGAGAGATTCCAAGAGATCCCTTTGAAGTTCTGCCCGAAGCCCCATCGTTTTAGTACTGCAAAAAGGTAAGACCAGGATATTGAGTCGAAGGCCTTCTGTAGGTCAAACGAGAGAAGCAAACCTTCTTGATTGTAAGATTGATATTATGTCAATAGCTCTTCTCACTTGGTCTGGGTCCTGTCTGCCAGGGATGAATCCCACCTGATCCTTGTGTATGTAGCGACTGATAAAAGGACCCTACACAATTTGCTAAGATTTTGGTCAAAATCTTCAAGTCATTGTTAATCAACGAAATGGGTCTATAATTCCCTACTAATTCCATGTCTTTATCTGGGTTTGGGATTAGGGAGATAAACGCCAAGTTAAGATGACTGTTTAAGGGGTCCCCCTTTCTTTTGGAATTAAAGAATTTGGCTAAATGTGGGGCTAGGATTTCTGAAAACGTTTTGAAGTAAGGGACGGAAAAGCCATCCAGACCTGGGGCCGAGCCCCCTTTTTAGATTTTTGATAACATCAAGGAATTTGTCAGCAGAGATTGGGGCTTCCATTATGTCTTTGTGGTCATTCCTCAAAGTAGGGTTAGGGAGGTTGTCTAATGCCGCGTACACACGATCGGAATTCTCGTCGGAAAAAAGCTCTGATGGTTTTCCCGACGGAATTCCGCTCAAACTGTCTTGCCTCCACATGGTCACACCAAATTCCGACCGCCAAGAACGCGGTTACGTACACCACGTACGAAACGGGACTATAAAAGGCAAGTTCAATAGCCAGTACGACACCCTTTGGGCTCCTTCTGTTAATCTCGTGTTTATCTGATGTTAGTAGAAGTTTGGTCAGAGATGAATGCGCTTTTCGGCCTCGTGCTTTTCAGATCGGTGCTGCTCTTCAGTTTGTGCTTGTGGGTTCGTAGCTGTTCTTCAGTGCGTGTAGTCAGTTCGCATTTGTTTGTCAGTGCGTGCTATTTATAGTACCGTATTTGATTGTCAGTGCGTTCTTGTCCATTCATTTCTGATTTTCAGCTCGTTCTTTCAGGCCTTGCTGTTTTTCAGTGCTTTCTGTTTAGTTCGTTCTGACCAGCCGACCGTTTTGAAGCCATGTTGCGGGTATGTGCTCGTCGTACAGTTCGTGCTGTGTGGGGGCTTGGTGTTGGGCTTCTAGCTTTGACCCAAGCCCAGTCCATGAACAGGGCGAGGAAGAGTTCATGGACCAAGAATTGGTTGCTCCAGCATGACCAATTCTCTCATATGCCTTTGCTGCATGAGATCCGGGAGAATAACCCTGATGATTTCAGGAATGTTCTCAGGATGACAGACCCCGTTTTTCACCATCTGTTGGCTTTGCTGTCCCCTTATATTAGCAGGCAGGATACCTGCATGCGGCAAGCCATCACTCCGGAGCAGAGGCTAGTCGACACATTGCGGTACTTGGCGACTGGGAGAAGCCTGCAGGACCTCAAGTTCTCGACCGGCTTCTTCCCCCAGGCTCTGGGGATCATTATTCCAGAGACCTATTCTGCCATCATCCAGGTCCTGCAGAAGGACTATATTAGGGTAAGTTTTCTCCTTTAACATCACATTCTATGTATTTAATATATGCTAATGTATTGTATTTCTTTCATCATTCCCTAATTAGCATAATTGTAATATGCTGTGAATTTCCTCTTTGTCCGCATGCATGTTGGATTTTTTAATGCTCCCTTTTTGTCCTTCATGCATATTTTCCTTGACTAACCTCCCTAGCATGCTCTCCTGGGCCCATATACACCTAGTCTAGTCACTTAACAATGTATTTTGTCAGCTCCATTGTAGTGCTTTACCCTAAACAACCCCTAAAATGTGTCCAAATGTTATTGTTGTCCTTAAATTCATGCAGAGTGTCAGAGGCTTTTTTTGGGTGGGGCCAAAAATCATTTGGAACCCTCCCTCCCTCCAACCGCTAAGTCAGCTGATACCAATACTCTATCTGCTGACTTTGCCAAACTCATACACACTATATCTACCTCTTTTGTGGTCATATTTCTGTATGAATTCCCCAAAGCATGTTTCTTCTTCTATTATCTTGATAGGTAATTGCAGAAACTAAAAATGAGCTTCCATTTTTTTATTTTTATTTTTATTATGCCACTTCTTACCTGTCCAGTGGGCTGCCAATAGTGTAATTAAGGAGGGGCTGGCCACAGTAACAGACATTACTTTGTTACTCCATTACTTAGTGGAGAAGGTTACCTGTCCAAAACATACCCCCCCTAAAATATTTCCAAGGGGCCATCAGGGGGGGGGGGGGGGGATCTCATAAGTGGGCCTTATATTTTAGCCTTTAAATACTCTTTACAAGAAATGTTATACTGTTTTTGGCCAAGAATGTTTGTGTATAATCTGCTTGCAATGTTTATGTGCAAAATTACTAATTCAATTTGTCTTGTTTGACTCCACAGTTCCCTTCAACCCCACAGGAATGGCAGACTGTGGCCTCCCAGTTTGCCCAGTGGTGGGACTTTCCTAACTGCGGAGGGGCAATCGATGGGAAGCACGTCCACATCGTCCCACCACCCCATTCGGGGACATACTCTTTTAACTATAAGGGGTTTCATAGTATTGTGTGGATGGCGGTGGTGTCGGTGACATACGAGTTTCTGTATGTGGACATGGGGAGGAATGGCTGGATGTCAGATGGAGGAGAATTTGCCCGGACCGAGTTCTACCAATGTCTCAAGAGTGGTGGCTTGGTATTGCCACCCCTGGAGGAGTAAACTGAAGGACTCCCATTTGTGTTCATCGCAGATGAGGCATTCGGTCTGGGTAACCATGTCATGAGGCCATTCCCCCAGAGGACCCTCACCCCGGAGAAGAGGGTTTTTAATTGCCGGCTGGCCAGAGCAAGAAGAGTTGTGGAGAACGCGTTTGGGATCCTGGCCAGCGGGTTCCGCCTGTTTTAAACGGCCATAAATATGGCGGAGTACAAACTTAATACCATTGTGTTATCTTGCTGCAACCTGCACAACTTTTTAAAACAAAATAACCCAAATTATGTGGTCTCAGTTGGGCCTGAGGCTGGACTTCAGGAATCAATGACGGCCCTGGAAGCGGCCTGTCCTGGCTTGCCCCCCCAAAGTGCCCTTGAAGTGCGTTAAAATTGTATGGACTATTTTTCGGGGAGGGGGGCCATTGCTTTGCCAGCACATTTGGAATACATTTTATATTTAATCTGCTAAAATCTTGATTTTGATTTACTGCTTGTGTTTGTGTTTCTTTTTGCTGTCTCCTAGTGCACTTGTAGTGCCAAGTTGTTTTTCCATTATTAAATAACTCCCATTGTCACTGCAAACACCAATTTCAACACAAAAACTGATAGTGATCATTGAAAGAAGAAGCCACACATTGTTGAGTATAAATCCTTTTACTCCGTACACATTCACATGGGTGTTGATAAACCTTTTTTTTTTTAAAAGGTTACATAAACATTTATGTAACATTTTTGTTTTTTGAGGTTACATAGACAGGCATGTTTCAAAACTGAACATACACACCTCTGGAACTTACAAAGTTCAACATTGAAAAACTTAAGGCATAATCAGACATTATATTGTCCAAAATGTGTGGACCTTGCCTTCAACAGATAGGGTGAAGTCACCCCTGTAAAAAGCCTAATTTTAAAGATGATCACAAATTGGGAGTCAAACTGGGGATTTACATCCTGATCCCATGCATAATGTCAACATGTGCTAGCCCCCATCATGAGAGATCAATGGACGTGTTTTTAAACTAATTTTTTCAACCATCCACAAGGGGTTGAGTGGCAAACTAACTGATGATGACCACCTGTGTGCGCTCCCTCCTCCTCCTGCCACAAGTCCACCTCCAGAGCCACAGCCTCCAGGGAAGGCTGCAGTGAAGGGTGCACAGAAGGCAGCACGGAACAGTCGAAAGTGATTGCCTGGCTTCAGTCTGGTCTGACAGAACACGCAGCTTGTTGTAGGACCATAGCCTGGGTACTCTGGGAGTCCTGGACCAGATTGACCTCTCTTCTATATGGACTTCTCAAGATACCAAGTTTTTTAACCTCAAATTAGATGTCTGTCTTGGCACCAAAGGCTTGGCAAATTCAAGCAGTTTCTCCAACATTGCCTTCATCTTGCTTTTGTTATTATGATGGAAAATAAATAGTGATTTTTGTTTCAGAAAATACTTGCCTATGTGTTTTTCTTCAAATAGCAAATAGCTATTTTTTTGGGTGAGTAGGCAGGTACATTTCAAAAATACAATGTCAAAATTAACAAGGGACACTAACACCAAGCAACCTCCTTGAGGTTTACAAATACAAGATAATAATGGTGTGGTGGAAACGTGACATAAAAAAACAAAAAGGAGAGCACGAGAAAATAATAAAAAAATAAAAAATGTTGATTTAAAAAAAAAAAAAAGGACTTTAAAAATGTTTTTATATATATTATGGAGATCTGGCTTTAATTAAAATAAAGATTATTCAGGAGATCCATAGAAATAATAAAGAAATACGTTTGTGAGAACTCTGTGTGAATATGAGCAGCAAAGCAACTTCATTCTTCTAGCATTATAAAGAAGAAGAGAATGCGTGGCATTGATTGATTTAAAAATTTGCAGCGTGAAGAATCTGCTATCTCCATTACAAACGCTAGTTTTACCAGACTGAGCGGAATTTCCAATAGAATGTTTTTTCATCTGAAAAATTGAGAACATGCTCTCAAATTTTTGCTGGCGGGCATTTGGCCAACAAAATTTCGATGGAGCCTACACACAGTCGCATTTTCCGATGAAAAGCTCTCATCGGTCTTTTGCTGGCCGAAATTCCGATTTTGTGTATGCGGCATAAGAATGAGTTTATTTTGGTTACGTCAGCCGTCTTCTCTTCCTTGTATAACTTTGTGTAGAAAGCCTCAAAGGATTACAATATCCATTGGGGATTTAAAGTCATTGAATTTTTGTGAATCTTCGGCAGTGTGAATGAGCGTGATTTGGGGGACAGTTTAGAGGCTAGCATTGATCCTATGGTGTCCTTATGCTGGTAAAATCTTGCCCGCTCCATCTTATGTTCTTTTCGGCTGTAACCGACTGCACTAGGTTTAAGACACTGCAAGACGTATCTAGTTGGGCTAGAGAAACCTTTGAGGGGTCTTTTTTGTGTACCCTGCGCAAAGTGGAGAACTCTCCAATTTCTCTACTTTATCTGAGTTGCTATGTGGATCAGCTTCCCCTGGATCATAGCTTTGTGAGCAGCCCATAGTGTCTGAGCCGAGATTCCCTCAACGTCATTGAGGATTAAATATTCCTTCAACGTTTTTTCCAGTTGTAGGACTCTAAAAGGGTCACTAAGTATAGACTCGTTGAGTCTCCAGTGGGAGAGAAGTGGTCTTGTGAAGGTTCTGCACAAAATGAGCAGAACCATGGAGTGATCGGATAACACTAAATCCTTAATGTAGGATTTGATAACTGCGGTAATATGTCTCAATGAAAGAAAAATATGATCTATTCTGACATAGGATTGGTGTGGGCTTGAGAAGTGCATGTAGTCCCATTTAGAGGGGTTGATTTCCCTCCAAAT
The DNA here is from genome assembly GCA_028564925.1 of Lithobates sylvaticus. Taxonomy (NCBI): domain Eukaryota; kingdom Metazoa; phylum Chordata; class Amphibia; order Anura; family Ranidae; genus Lithobates; species Lithobates sylvaticus. Next base: position 137,779,367 of record CM053028.1, on the reverse strand, counting down.
ATCAGCAAGGCCATGTTGGAAGATTAGCCTGGCTATTTTGCAGCTTCCTTTAGTGGGGTGAGTGTGTTGCGTGACTGGAGACTATATTGGAATCTCCGCCAAGAGTCACTGTGCCCCCTAACAGTGGAGCTAGAGTTTGAAGCATTGAAAAAATTTGGGAAAATGGGCATGGAAGAAAGAGGGAAATGCACCTCTTGCAACATTGCTGTATCAATTTTTTGGGCACTATAGGCCTGGAGAACTTTCCGTCTCTTGATGGGAGAGTTTAGGCCCTGAACATTGTGAGATACTATGCGGAGGGGTGGGGAGAGTGTTTTGTCAGATGCCATGGGGATCACAGGATAGGTGTATATCATTACTACCACTACTTACCATGTCCAGCTGAGTGAAAGGAGGACCATGAACAAGCTGAGTGGTTAACCGGGGACCCAGAGTAATTGTGTTGGGTGGAGACGTCCGTATACTGGCTAGAATAGAAAAGAAGTTAAAGGAAGAAAAAAAGGGAGAAGATAATTGAGCACCAATTGGCCTAATATAGGCCTGGGATGAGAGGAGGAAAAAAGCCAACTCCCGTCATTCCGCAAAAACAAATGTTCATAGCCCTCTAGGAGGGCTTATGTCCTACTGTACTGGTATGGGTAGACGATAGCTGAAGGGTAGGTGGAGGCACACGACTACTTCCCCTAACCACAACCATCTCTGAAAAAAAGAACATTATCATTAACTAGTAAATGGATCATAACCATGGATCATAAGGGGAGGGAAAGGGTGAGGAGGGAAAGGGTAGGGAGGTAAAGGAAGGGGGGTATGAGGGGTGACTGAGGCAGGGGAGAAAGGGAGGGGGTAAACGGGAAGTTAACAGTGCTGGAAGGGAGTTATTGGAGGTACATGCTAGTTAACATTTAGGAAGTCCAAACTAACACGGAACCCCGTAACAGAGACTTAAGGTCATACTAAAACAAAGAACCAGGAGTTGCTTAAACACTCCCTCATCCCAGAAGGGGAATCCTTCCCACTGACCCTTGTACCATAGGGTGGTGGCCCAGAGCAACCCAAAAAAAACATGAAAAAGGTTGGTAAGGGGACCATTAGGGTAATCCTGGGTTAAGGAAGGTCTTGGCTGACCCCCCCCCCCCCACCAGGGGAGAAGGAAAATAAAAATAAAATGAGTCCCGGGGAAAGGTCATGAGGATCACTATCATCAGGCTTTAGGGGGGATAAACAAAAAGGGGCCCCTCACTGAAGTCAGGGGGGGGCATGTTGTCCTTCACTCTCTTGTTTTTAGCTGACTTCCATATCAGGTAGATGGGGCTCATAGGTGTGGGACGCTTGGAGGTCCCTGATTGTAGGTCTGAGATGTCCATTACTGAGTCCTGGGAAATGAACTTCAGATTTAGAAGAATTTGTTCACCTTCCGGAAAACTTGAGAAGGTATAGGCTTTACCCTTGTAGGCAAACTTCAGAGCAAAGGGGAAGGCCCACCATTACTAGATTTCCTTTTGGGAGATGATCTCCATCAGCTTCTTAAGGGCTCTGCGTTGTTGAATGGTCGTGGGCAAAATATCAGCGAGTGCTGGCATTATATTTTCATGATTTTCTCCTTGATTGCATAAAAGTGGGGTTTGACTACTACGTCTCTTGGGGAACCATCCTTCCTGGGGGGGGGGGGGGGGGGGGGGGAGGGGGGGGGGGGGGGGGCGGGGGGGGGGGGCAAGGATCTGTGAGCTCTATCTAACTCCAGTTTGTCAAGAGGGATAGAAGGGATGAGATTTTTGATGAGATCCTGTACTGCCTAAGTGATATATGTAATAGACTCTGGCAGGCTTCTGATCCTGAAGTTACATAGTTACATAATTAGATAGTACTGTAGGGGAGGTTGAAAAAAGACATAAGTCCATCAAGTCCAACATATGTGTGTGATTATATGTCAGTATTACATTGTATATCCATGTATGTTGCGGTCGTTCAGGTGCTTATCTAATAGTTTTTTTTAAACTATCGATGCTCCCCACTGAGACCACCGCCTGTGGAAGGGAATTCCACATTCTTGCTTTCAGTAAAGAACCCTCTACATAGTTTAAGGTTAAACCTCTTTTCTTCTAATTTTAATGAGTGGCCACGTGTCTTGTTAATCTCCCTTCCGCAAAAAAGTTTTATCCCTATTGTGGGGTCACCAGTACGATATTTATAAATTGAAATGATATCCCCTCTCAAGCGTCTCTTCTCCAGAGAGAATAAGTTCAGTGCTTGCAAACTTTCCTCATAACTAATATCCTCCATACCCTTTATTAGCTTAGTTGCCCTTCTTTGTACTCGCTCCATTTCCATTACATCCTTCCTGAGGACTGGTAACCAGAACTGGACCCCAGGTTCGGCCGGACCAGAGTCTTGAAGAGCGGGAGAATTATCATTTTATCTCTGGAGTTGATCCCCTTTTTATGCATGCCAATATTCGGTTTGCTTTGTTAGCAGCAGCTTGGCATTGCATGCCATTGCTGAGCCTCTTCTAGGACCCCCATGTCCTTTTCCATCCTAGATTCCCCAAGAGGTTCTCTACAAGAAACCTCATTTGCCATGTAGTTGCCCACCCCATTAATTTGTTCAGATCTTTTTGCAAGTTTTCCACATCCTGCGGAGAAGTTGTTGCCCTGCTTAGCTTAGTATAGTCTGCAAATACAGAGATTGAACTATTTACCCCATCCTCCAGGTCGTTTATGAACAAAATAAATAGGATTGGTCCCAGCACAGAACACTGGGGAACCCCACTACCCACCTCTAACCATTCCGAGTACTCCCCATTTATCACCACCCTCTGAACTCGCCCTTGTAGCCAGTTTTCAATCCATGTACTCACCCTATGGTCCATGCCAACGGACCTCATTTTGTACAGTAAATGTTTATGGGGAACTGTGTCAAATGCTTTTGCAAAATCCAGATACACCAACGTCTACGGGCCTTCCTTTAGCTAGATCGCAACTAACCTCCTCATAGATGGTTAATAGATTGGTTTGGCAAGAGCGATTCCTCATGAATCCATGCAGATTACTGCTAATGTTACCGTCATCTGGTCCCGGTGATTTATTAATGTTAAGTTTCCCAAGTCTAATTTTAATTCTGTCCTCTGTTAACCATTGAGGTGCTTCCTGTGATGTGTCAAAAGGATAAACACTGCAGTTTTGGTTACTGAAACCCCCCGATTCCCTTGTATTCCCTTACATTTCTTGTTGCTTTCTCTATAAAGTCTGAATGCTGACGATGAGCCCTCAACCCTGTATTTTTGAAGGCCTTCTCTTTTGCTTTTATATGCGATTTTACATTGGAGCTAAGCCGTCCAGGACTTTTGTTCGCTCTTTTAAATTTATTACCCAATGGGATGCATTGGCTAATGCCCTTATTTAATATGCTCTCTCTCCTCCATGTTCTTTGTTCCTAAGATTTTATCCCAATTCATGCCTTCTAACAAGGTTCGTAGTTTAGGGAAGTTGAAATTCAGTGTCTTTGTATTCCCCTTATGTTTCCTATTTGTGTGATTTATACTGAAGCCAATTGACCTGTGGTCGCTGTTTCCTAACTTGCCCTGTATTTCCACATCCATGATCAGGTGTGTATTGTTGGTAATCAGTAGATCCAGTAGCGCTTTATTTCTAGTTAGTGCATCTACCATCTGAACCATGAAATTGTCCTGCAAGAAATTTAGGAACTGGCGAGCCTTTAGACGAATGCGTGGTTCCCTCCTCCCAGTCTGTCTTGATAATTAAAATCCCCCATTATGATAACACTTCCCATCCTTGCTGCTAATCCAACCTGTGATAGGAGATTCATCTCCCCTCCTCCCCCAGGTTAGGGGGCCTATAGCAGTAATATTTTCCCCTTTAGCTTCATCGCTTTGGAGCTCTACCCATAAGGATTCGACCTCCTCCCTAGCCCTCCTTAGTGATGTCATCTCTCACATTCACTTATACATTATTCTTGATATATAGGCATACCCCCTCCCCTTGTTTAGCCTTTCTATCCCTGCAATAAAGGGTATACCCTTGAGTGGTTGCCAGTCAATCATGAGAGCTGTTTAACCAGGTTTCTGAAGTTCCCACAAAATCCAAATCCTCCTTGTACAACATTATCTCTAGTTCACCCATCTTGTCCGCCAGGCATTGTTGAACATACCATGTAATTTAGACCGGTCGCATACTATCCTCTTATTGTGTGTTCCAAGATTGCAAGTAGGACCTGTTACTATACTTACCTTGGGTTTATGTGCTTTAGTCAACCTACCACTAAAGCCCCAATACTACCCTCTGACTATCTCTACCTCTGGGCCCTCCCCTTCACCTAGTTTAAAAACCCCTCTAACTTCTTGGCCATCTTTACTCCCAGCTGATCTGCACTCTCCTCATTTAGGTGCACTCCATCCCATCTATAGTACTGGTGATCGACTGAGAAGTCGGCCCAGTCCTCCAGGAACCCAAACCCCTCCTTACTACACCAGCTCTTCAGCCACTTGTTTATTTCCCTGATTTCCCTTTCTGGTGTAGCTTGATGTACCGATAGTATTCCTGAGAATACTACCTTGAAGGACCTTTTCCCCAATTTAGCTCCCAAGTCCCTAAAATCGTTGTTTAGGACACTCCATCTGCCTCTGACTTTGTCATTGGTGCCAATGTGCACCATGACAGCCGGTCTTCCCCAGCCCTTCCCAGTAATTTGTCCACCAGATCCGTGATGTGCCGAATCCGAGCGCCCGGTAGACAACATACAGTTCTGCACTTCAGGTCTTTGTTACAGATTGCCCTCTCTGTTCTTCTAAGAATTGAGTCCCCTACCACCAGAATCTGTCTTTCCTTTCCCTTTGCTTCCCCCCCACTCTCACTGGAGGAGTTCTTCCCCCGGCAGCTAGGAAAGTCCCTCAGCTCCAGCAGTGCTGGTCCCTGACTGGTTTCACCAATGTCACTCAATGGAGCGTACATATTGGGATGCTCCAGCCCTGGATCGGCCTCCCTGGCACTTCCCCCTCTATCCTTCCTGACTGTCACCCATCTACTCTTTCCTAGTGCCTGCACCTCTTTGTCCCCACCCGCCTCTGTGCTGGCCCCTGCCGTGTACATTCCTGGCTCTCCTTTAGTATGGAGGGACTTCACAGTGCTGACTAGGGATGGGCCCGGTGCTCGATGCGAACCCACGTTCGCATCGAGCACCGGGCGTTCGCTCGCTCGGCGAGCCCAGAACTATTTTGGCCGCTCGCATCACGTTCGTGTGATGCGAGCGGCCCCGCAATGCATTGCGGCCGGCGCGGCCGACGCAGTGCATTGCTGGCTGATGATTGGCCAAGCATGCACTGTGACCCCGCATGCTTGGCCAATCACAGCCCCGGAAACTCGAAGAGCCATAATTGGCTACAGGCAGGACGCCTGTAGCCAATTACAGCTCAGGGGCTGTAGTACACGCCCCCCCCCCTATAAAACGCCGCCACGCCGTCTGCGCCGGTCACATGCTGTTCCGGCGCAGATTGAGCAGGCTGATTCTGTGACACTCTGCTGCATTTAGATAGTTAGAGAGATTCACTTACAGAGATTGAGTTAGATAGATTCAGTTACAAAGATTGATTGAGAAAGAGGGGCTTGTAGTGTGCTCGTGGCAGGCAGGCAGAGCTACTATATTTTGTTACCAGAAGCACCTATAGGACTTGTAGTGTGTTCGTGGCAGGCAGGCAGAGCTCCTATATTTTGTTACCAGAAGCACCTATAGGACTTGTAGTGTGTTCGTGGCAGGCAGGCAGAGCTCCTATATTTTGTTACCAGAAGCACCTATAGGACTTGTAGTGTGTTCGTGGCAGGCAGGCAGAGCTCCTATATTTTGTTACCAGAAGCACCTATAGGACTTGTAGTGTGTTCGTGGCAGGCAGGCAGAGCTCCTATATTTTGTTACCAGAAGCACCTATAGGACTTGTAGTGTGTTCGTGGCAGGCAGGCAGAGCTCCTATATTTTGTTACCAGAAGCACCTATAGGACTTGTAGTGTGTTCGTGGCAGGCAGGCAGAGCTCCTATATTTTGTTCCCAGAGGCACCTATAGGACTTGAAGTGTGTTAGTCCCATTACACACACAGAGCTATATTTTGTTCCCAGAAGCACCTATAGGACTTGAAGTGTGTTAGTCCCATCACACACACAGAGCTATATTTTGTTCCCAGAGGCACCTATAGGACTTGAAGTGTGTTAGTCCCATTACACACACAGAGCTATATTTTCTTCCCAGAAGCACCTATAGGACTTGAAGTGTGTTAGTCCCATCACACACACAGAGCTATATTTTGTTCCCAGAGGCACCTATAGGACTTGAAGTGTGTTAGTCCCATTACACACACAGAGCTATATTTTCTTCCCAGAAGCACCTATAGGACTTGAAGTGTGTTAGTCCCATTACACACACAGAGCTATATTTTCTTCCCAGAAGCACCTATAGGACTTGAAGTGTGTTAGTCCCATTACACACACAGAGCTATATTTTCTTCCCAGAAGCACCTATAGGACTTGAAGTGTGTTAGTCCCATCACACACACAGAGCTATATTTTGTTCCCAGAAGCACCTATAGGACTTGAAGTGTGTTAGTCCCATTACACACACAGAGCTATATTTTGTTCCCAGAAGCACCTATAGGACTTGAAGTGTGTTAGTCCCATCACACACACAGAGCTATATTTTGTTCCCAGAGGCACCTATAGGACTTGAAGTGTGTTAGTCCCATTACACACACAGAGAGCTATATTTTCTTCCCAGAAGCACCTATAGGACTTGAAGTGTGTTAGTCCCATTACACACACAGAGCTATATTTTCTTCCCAGAAGCACCTATAGGACTTGAAGTGTGTTAGTCCCATTACACACACAGAGCTATATTTTCTTTCCCAGAAGCACCTATAGGACTTGAAGTGTGTTAGTCCCATCACACACACAGAGCTATATTTTGTTCCCAGAAGCACCTATAGGACTTGAAGTGTGTTAGTCCCATTACACACACAGAGCTATATTTTGTTCCCAGAAGCACCTATAGGACTTGAAGTGTGTTAGTCCCATCACACACACAGAGCTATATTTTGTTCCCAGAGGCACCTATAGGACTTGAAGTGTGTTAGTCCCATTACACACACAGAGAGCTATATTTTCTTCCCAGAAGCACCTATAGGACTTGAAGTGTGTTAGTCCCATCACACACACAGAGCTATATTTTGTTCCCAGAGGCACCTATAGGACTTGTAGTGTGTTCGTGGCAGGCAGGCAGAGCTCCTATATTGTGTTCCCAGAGGCACCTATAGGACTTGAAGTGTGTTAGTCCCATTACACACACAGAGCTATATTTTGTTCCCAGAAGCACCTATAGGACTTGAAGTGTGTTAGTCCCATCACACACACAGAGCTATATTTTGTTCCCAGAGGCACCTATAGGACTTGAAGTGTGTTAGTCCCATTACACACACAGAGCTATATTTTCTTCCCAGAAGCACCTATAGGACTTGAAGTGTGTTAGTCCCATCACACACACAGAGCTATATTTTGTTCCCAGAAGCACCTATAGGACTTGAAGTGTGTTAGTCCCATTACACACACAGAGCTATATTTTCTTCCCAGAAGCACCTATAGGACTTGAAGTGTGTTAGTCCCATTACACACACAGAGCTATATTTTCTTCCCAGAAGCACCTATAGGACTTGAAGTGTGTTAGTCCCATTACACACACAGAGCTATATTTTCTTCCCAGAAGCACCTATAGGACTTGAAGTGTGTTAGTCCCATTACACACACAGAGCTATATTTTCTTCCCAGAAGCACCTATAGGACTTGAAGTGTGTTAGTCCCATTACACACACAGAGCTATATTTTCTTCCCAGAAGCACCTATAGGACTTGAAGTGTGTTAGTCCCATTACACACACAGAGCTATATTTTGTTCCCAGAAGCACCTATAGGACTTGAAGTGTGTTAGTCCCATCACACACACAGAGCTATATTTTGTTCCCAGAAGCACCTATAGGACTTGAAGTGTGTTAGTCCCATTACACACACAGAGCTATATTTTGTTCCCAGAAGCACCTATAGGACTTGAAGTGTGTTAGTCCCATTACACACACAGAGCTATATTTTCTTCCCAGAAGCACCTATAGGACTTGAAGTGTGTTAGTCCCATTACACACACAGAGCTATATTTTCTTCCCAGAAGCACCTATAGGACTTGAAGTGTTTTAGTCCCATTACACACACAGAGCTATATTTTCTTTCCCAGAAGCACCTATAGGACTTGAAGTGTGTTAGTCCCATTACACACACAGAGCTATATTTTCTTCCCAGAAGCACCTATAGGACTTGAAGTGTGTTAGTCCCATTACACACACAGAGCTATATTTTCTTCCCAGAAGCACCTATAGGACTTGAAGTGTGTTAGTCCCATTACACACACAGAGCTATATTTTCTTCCCAGAAGCACCTATAGGACTTGAAGTGTGTTAGTCCCATTACACACACAGAGCTATATTTTCTTCCCAGAAGCACCTATAGGACTTGAAGTGTGTTAGTCCCATTACACACACAGAGCTATATTTTCTTCCCAGAAGCACCTATAGGACTTGAAGTGTGTTAGTCCCATTACACAGAGCACAGAGCTATATTTTCTTCCCAGAAGCACCTATAGGACTTGATTTTCTTCCCAGAAGCACCTATAGGACTTGAAGTGTGTTAGTCCCATTACACACACAGAGCTATATTTTGTTCCCAGAAGCACCTATAGGACTTGAAGTGTGTTAGTCCCATTACACACACAGAGCTATATTTTCTTCCCAGAAGCACCTATAGGACTTGAAGTGTGTTAGTCCCATTACACACACAGAGCTATATTTTGTTCCCAGAAGCACCTATAGGACTTGAAGTGTGTTAGTCCCATCACACACACAGAGCTATATTTTCTTCCCAGAAGCACCTATAGGACTTGAAGTGTGTTAGTCCCATTACACACACAGAGCTATATTTTGTTCCCAGAAGCACCTATAGGACTTGAAGTGTGTTAGTCCCATCACACACACAGAGCTATATTTTCTTCCCAGAAGCACCTATAGGACTTGAAGTGTGTTAGTCCCATCACACACACAGAGCTATATTTTGTTCCCAGAAGCACCTATAGGACTTCTAGTGTGTTAGTCCCATCACACAGAGCTCCTCTATTTTCTTTGCAGAAGCACCCATAGGACTTCTAGTGTGTTAGTGGCATCACACAGAGCTCCTATATATTCTTCTCAGCAGCACCCACAGGACTTCTAGTGTGTTAGTGGCATCACACAGAGCTCCTCTATTTTCTTTGCATAAGCACCCACAGGACTTCTAGTGTGTTAGTGGCATCACACAGAGCTCCTCTATTTTCTTTGCATAAGCACCCACAGGACTTCTAGTGTGTTAGTGGCATCACACAGAGCTCCTCTATTTTCTTTGCAGAAGCACCCACAGGACTTCTAGTGTGTTAGTGGCATCACACAGAGCTCCTCTATTTTCTTTGCAGAAGCACCCATAGGACTTCTAGTGTGTTAGTGGCATCACACAGAGCTCCTATATATTCTTCTCAGCAGCACCCACAGGACTTCTAGTGTGTTAGTGGCATCACACAGAGCTCCTCTATTTTCTTTGCATAAGCACCCACAGGACTTCTAGTGTGTTTAGTGGCATCACACAGAGCTCCTCTATTTTCTTTGCAGAAGCACCCACAGGACTTCTAGTGTGTTAGTGGCATCACACAGAGCTCCTCTATTTTCTTTGCATAAGCACCCACAGGACTTCTAGTGTGTTAGTGGCATCACACAGAGCTCCTCTATTTTCTTTGCAGAAGCACCCACAGGACTTCTAGTGTGTTAGTGGCATCACACAGAGCTCCTCTATTTTCTTTGCAGAAGCACCCATAGGACTTCTAGTGTGTTAGTGGCATCACACAGAGCTCCTATATATTCTTCTCAGCAGCACCCACAGGACTTCTAGTGTGTTAGTGGCATCACACAGAGCTCCTCTATTTTCTTTGCATAAGCACCCACAGGACTTCTAGTGTGTTAGTGGCATCACACAGAGCTCCTCTATTTTCTTTGCAGAAGCACCCATAGGACTTCTAGTGTGTTAGTGGCATCACACAGAGCTCCTGTATTTTCTTCTCAGCAGCACCCACAGGACTACCGACTACAATGGCTGGAAGACCGCCAAGGGGAGGCAGAGCGTGCAGAGCCAAGAACACAGGGCAGGCAGGCTCTGTTTCTAGTGGACGTGGCCGTGGACGTGGACGTGGTCGTGCATCGTCATCAGCACGTGGCCATGGGACACGCGCGTCTTTGTTTTCGGCAGCTGGACATGTGGAGCCGCATCATGCTGAAGGCTTGGTAGAATGGATGACCAAGCCCTCCTCATCCTCCTCATCCTCTCTCACCCAGGCTCAGGGTACTGACAGAGCATCATCAGCCACCCCTTCCCTAGACCCACCATGTCCTCCTGAGGAGTCCCCCGAACTCTTTGAGCACAGTGTTGGGTACATGCTCCAGGAGGATGCCCAACGATTCGAAGGCTCGGATGACGATACCCAGCTTGAGGAATCTGGCAGTACAGTTCCACCAGCTGCAGCTTACTGCCAGGTTTGCTCTAGTGGTGAAGAGGGAGGGGATGATGAGGTCACTGACTCCACGTGGGTGCCTCAAGGGAGAGAGGATGAGGAGGAGGACGAGGAGGAGGAGGATGCGGCGTCACATGTCCAACGAGGCAGGATGCCCCCTGGAGGCCAGGTAGAGGCCAGCACAGCAACTGTACAACACCGCAGAGCTCCGCCTGTGCAGGGCGCTGCCTCTGCACGTTATCAGAAAAGTTCTTTGGTGTGGGCCTTTTTTGAGACGAGTGCAGCAGATCGCACCACTGCTATTTGCAATATTTGTCTCAAGCGTATCTCGCGTGGCCAAAACATCAGCCGCTTGGGCACGACAAGCATGACCAGACATATGGCGACCTGCCATGCAGCTCGTTGGCAGGCACACATAAAAGACCCACACCAAAGAACTAAGCGGACCTCTCCTTGCTCCTCCTCAGCTGGGATCTCCATCCCCACTACACCTTCAGTCCTCTCTGAAAGCTGCTCTGAGAGGACTGAAGGTGTAGAATTCGGTGTGTCACAACCAAGTACTTGCAGTACACCGACGTCCGATTGCAGCAGGCAAATTTCCCTGCCCCAGCTGCTGGACCGTAGAAAGAAGTACACTCCCAGCCATCCACATGCCCAGCGGTTGAATGCTAGCCTTGCTAAATTGCTAGCACTTCAACTGCTGCCTTTTCAGTTGGTAGACTCGGCCCCCCTTCCGTGAGTTTGTTCAATGTGCGGTTCCTCAGTGGCAGGTTCCCAAACGCCACTTTTTCTCGCGGAAGGCGATTCCGTCTCTCTACCGGCATGTGGAGGGCAATGTCCATGCCTCGCTGGACAGGGCGGTCAGCGGTAAGGTGCATATTACCGCTGACTCATGGTCCAGCAGGCATGGACAGGACGGTACCTTTCTTTCACGGCCCATTGGGTCACTCTATTGGCAGCTGGGAGGGATGCAGGACAAGGTGCAGTAGTGTTGGAGGTTGTTCCGCCACCACGCCTCCAAAACGCGACTACTGCTACTGGTTGTGACACACCTCTCTCCTCCACCCCCTCCTCTTCTTCTTCCTCCAGTGCTCTGTCCTTGGAACCAGCGGTGCTCCGTAGGCGTACAAGGGGCTACGCAAGTACGCAGGCAAAAAGATGCCATGCCGTGCTTGCGCTGGTGTGTTTGGGGGACAGGAGCCACACTGGCCAGAGGTTCTGGCAGCTCTGCAGGGGCAGGCCGAGAGGTGGTTGACGCCACGTCAGCTTAAGCCAGGAATGGTCGTTTCTGACAATGGCACCAACCTCCTCTCCGCCCTGCGACAGGGGCAGCTCACCCATGTGCCCTGCATGGCTCACGTCCTCAACCTGGTGGTGCAGCGGTTCTTGGGCAGGTTCCCAGGCTTACAGGATGTCCTGAGGCAGGCCAGGAAAGTCTGTGTGCATTTCCGCCGATCTTATAATGCCAGTGCTCGGCTGACTGAGCTGCAAAAGGAGCTGAACCTGCCCAAGAACCGCCTAATATCTGACATGCCCACCAGGTGGAACTCAACGTTGGCCATGCTGCAGCGACTGCACACGCAGCAGAGGGCCATCAATGAGTACCTTTGCGACTACGGCACCAGGACAGGGTCAGGGGAGCTTGTTTTTTTTTCCCCACGTCAGTGGAGCATGATCAGGGATGCATGCACTGTCCTCTCACCATTTGAGGAGGCCACGAGGATGGTGAGCAGTGACAGTGCATGCATCAGTGACACTGTCCCTCTTGTCCACCTGTTGGAGCATACGCTGCGTGGGATAATGGACAGGGCACTTGAGGCAGAACAGAGGCAGGAAGAGGAGGACTTCCTTGCCTCTCAAGGCCCCCTTTATCCGGACAGTGTTCCTTCTGTCCCACCCATCACACAGGAAGAGGATGAGGAGGAGGAGGAGGAGGAGGAGGATTGTGTGAGCATGGAGGTGGAGCCTGGCACTCAGCATCAGCAGCAGCAGTCTTTTAGGGATGATGTACAGTCCCAACAAGCCAGTGGACTTGTACGTGGCTGGGAGGAGGTGGCTGGTGATCATGTCATCCTCAGTGACCCAGAAGACTCCGGACCGAATGCCTCAGCTAACCTACGCTGCATGGCCTCCCTGATCCTGCAAAGCCTGCGGAAGGATCCTCGTGTTCTTCGGATCAAGGAGAGGGACCATTACTGGCTGGCCACTCTCCTTGATCCGCGGTACAAGGGTAAGGTTGCGGACCTTATCTTGCCGTCGCAGAGGGAGCAGAGGATGAGACATCTCAGGGAGGCCTTGCAGAAAGGTCTGTGCAACGCGTTCCCAGAAACTGGGAGGCTACAAACTCCTGGTCCTGGCGACGAGTTGCTGAGGCTTCGGTCAGTGGCAGAAGGAGCGGTGGGGAAGGTGGACGTCTGACCGATGCGTTCAGACAATTTTTTAGTCCGCAGCCCCAAGGTATGATCGGTTCCAGCAACCATCGCCAGCGTCTGATATACATGGTGCAGGAATACCTTGGGGCAAGGTCAGACTTGGACACCTTTCCCACCGAAAATCCTCTGGCTTACTGGGTCCTGAGGATGGATCACTGGCCAGAGCTTGCACAGTATGCAATTGAGCTACTGGCCTGTCCTGCCTCCAGCGTTCTTTCCGAACGCACATTCAGTGCTGCTGGAGGATTTGTGACTGATCATAGGGTGCGCCTGTCCACCGCCTCGGTTGATCGACTGACATTCATCAAAATGAATCAGTCTTGGATCACCACCAGCTACCAGGCACCTGAGGCGGATATAACCGAATAATTTTTAATGTCACATCCCTTCAAGACTGCCTATGCTGATGCTGAGTGACTGTCCTCTTATGTTCACTGACTATCCTCTTCCTCCTCCTCAATGATCCATGCCACCACACCAGTGCCTAAGGCACAATTTTTCAGCCCCTGTTTAACAGGGGCGTGTACTTACAATTTTTTAAAAAAAATGCTTCGCAACACGTGTGACTGCTGTGCTCCAAGTACAGTCTCTGTGAGGGCCGTGTTGCAGTGTTGTGGCACCAGCACCAGTGCCTAAGGCACAATTTTTCAGCCCCTGTTTAACAGGGGCGGGTACTTACAATTTTTTAAAAAAATGCTTCGCAACACGTGTGACTGCTGTGCTCCAAGTACAGTATCTGTGAGGGCCGGGTTGCAGTGTTGTGGCACCAGCACCAGTGCCTAAGGCACAATTTTTCAGCCCCTGTTTAACAGGGGCGTGTACTTACAATTTTTTAAAAAAAATGCTTCGCAACACGTGTGACTGCTGTGCTCCAAGTACAGTATCTGTGAGGGCCGGGTTGCAGTGTTGTGGCACCAGCACCAGTGCCTAAGGCACAATTTTTCAGCCCCTGTTTAACAGGGGCGTGTACTTACAATTTTTTAAAAAAAATGCTTCGCAACACGTGTGACTGCTGTGCTCCAAGTACAGTATCTGTGAGGGCCGGGTTGCAGTGTTGTGGCACCAGCACCAGTGCCTAAGGCACAATTTTTCAGCCCCTGTTTAACAGGGGCGTGTACTTACAATTTTTTAAAAAAATGCTTCGCAACACGTGTGACTGCTGTGCTCCAAGTACAGTATCTGTGAGGGCCGGGTTGCAGTGTTGTGGCACCAGCACCAGTGCCTAAGGCACAATTTTTCAGCCCCTGTTTAACAGGGGCGTGTACATACAATTTTTATAAAAAAATGCTTCGCAACACGTGTGACTGCTGTGCTCCAAGTACAGTCTCTGTGAGGGGTTGCAGTGTTGTGGCACCAGCACCAGTGCCTAAGGCACAATTTTTCAGCCCCTGTTTAACAGGGGCGGGTAATTACAAATCTTGATCTAATAGTTCACAGCAGGGCCCATTCCTGCGCCCACCAAGAGTAACTATGAGGGCCTGCAGTCTTGTGGCAACACCGTCCACCACCACCGCCAAAGGCCCAATTTTTCTGCCCTGTTCATCAGGTGCTTGCAATTACAAATCTTGATCTAATAACTCACAGCAGGGCCCATTCCTGCGCCCACCAAGAGTAACTATGAGGGCCTACAGTCTTGTGGCAACACCGTCCACCACCACCGCCAAAGGCCCAATTTTTCTGCCCTGTTCATCAGGTGCTTGCAATTACAAATCTTGATCTAATAACTCACAGCAGGGCCCATTCCTGCGCCCACCAAGAGTAACTGTGAGAGCTTACAGTCTTGTGGCAAAACCGTCCACCACCACCACCACCACCCCCAATTTTTCTGCCCTGTTCAACAGGTGCATGCAATTACAAATCTTGATCTATTAACTCACAGCAGGGCCCATTCCTGTGCCCACCAGTCTTGTGGCTACACCAACATCTAATAGGGCAAATTTCTGCAGAGTATATACGCCAGGCCCCTACTTTCAAACATCCAACTTACAAACGACTCCTACTTGCAAATGGAAAGAGAAAACAGGAAGTGAGAGGAAATCTACCCCTAGGAGGGGAAATTCTATCCTGTTAGATTTAATTTGGGAAAAAGGTATCTCCTCTCTACTGATACTTTATCACCAATCCTTGTTTCAATTAAAACCCCACTTTTCCAAAAACATTTGTCATTGGGACGGAAAGTGAGGTGACATGTTCTGAACAGATGTGCAAAGACAGCAAATGTTACAGGGGTGATAACCCCTCCCTATGTTCTCCAAAAAGCTTAAAAATAGATTTTTTTGGGATGGAGCTACACTTCATAATGTACCTGTTCAGATTCTACTTAAGATCAAACCTAAAGCCGCAAGTGGTTTTAAATGGCTTCTTTTTTTCCTTTACAAATGTCATTTTGTGCAAGGACAGTTCTAAACACGGGAAACACATGCCACTTCACAGGCATACTTTAGACACCCCCCAGGTACCATATTTAAAGGAAAATTTCACTGTTTTTTTTTCACTTTATGCATCATTAAAATGACTGCTCCCGAAAAAACGTTAGTTTTTAAAAAGTTCTTTTTGCATTGATATATGTCCCCTGGGGCAGGACCCGGGTCCCCAAACCTGTTTTATGACATTAACATGCATATTGGCCGTTGTAATTAGCACTTTTGATTTCGAACGTTCGCGTCCATTATAACGTATAGGGTTCGAAAATTCGCGCGAACTTTCGGTCCGTTCGAAGGTTCTGGTTCGAACCGAACCCGGGGGTGTTCGGCTCATCCCTAGTGCTGACAGTTGCTTCCCGAGATTCAGAACCTGGTCTTCCAGGCAAACAATGTGCTTATATTTTGCACAGCAGTATTTGCCCTTGATTGGATGATCGAGGAATGCTTAGATGCCGCAAGATGTACACCGAATCGCATCTCCACACCCACCGGGCATCATACCTACTAATTTAAGAATTGGGGATTATACTCTGTACAAATTACCTAACAACTAGCTTCCTGACACTAATACTCAACAAGACAATAAACAGGATGGACAGGGCAACATTCAGCTGCTCCTGAATAACAAGTATATGATCAGTATTCTGGTTAGCCCTGGAGACTGTGATGTCTAGTTTATGCTCGATTGCTTCCATTCTGAAGCTCAGATTTTGGAAGTCTGAACGAATGTCATTTGTGATTTTGGCAGCTGTTTGTCCTAGGCCTCTGTCCAGAAGTTCAGACAGTTTAATGAACAGGTCCCCTGCATTGAGGGGTATGTCCATGCCTGAACCTCCTGGGGTGGTGTGGGGGCTGCTCCCATAGGGAACAGCATATAGTTGTGGTGGGTGCCAGGGGGGTGTAGGCTACAAATGCAGGGGTCAGGACTTGCCTGTGCTCTGTCTGTCCTCCCGTGCTCTGATCTCGTGGCTGAGACACAGCCACCATCTTGGATTCGGCCGATTTCCCTCACGGGGGTTCCACTGCAGAATGCCGCTAAAAGCTACAATCCGGTGCTAGGATAAGTGGATGGCCTGGGCAGCACGGAGCTCCTAGCTTAAGCTGCCATCTTGGGAGCTGCTGGGCATGCACCTGTTGCCAGAACATTCTACGCGACTTGCCCACATAGAAGGCATCAAAGCCACAGGTAAGTAAGTAGACAATGCCCTTTTCATAATTCACGAAATGTCGCAAGGTAAATTTAATAGAACCTATTTCCACTGGACCCGACATGAACACATTTTCAAAATCCTGTTAGTCTGCCATCTGTCAACAGTTCACAATTAATGCAATGTACTGTGGGGAATTCGCTTTTGGTGCGCAGGTGAATTAACCCACAAGTTTGTCTGCTTGAACAGCAAACCCAAACCTTACTCCGACTCTATACAAGTTATACTACCCTTGTGCTCTTTTTTTTTCATATCCTGTAATCCTGTACCTTAATGCGGGATTCCACCCTAAAGTGTAACTTCCGCTTTTCGGAACCCTCCCCCCCTCCGGTGTCACATTTGGCACCTTTCAGGGGGGAGGGGGGTGCAGATACCTGTCTAATGCCCCATACACACGGTCGGATTTTCCGATGGATTCTGTCCTATCGGACAATGTTGTCGGAAATTCCGACCGTGTGTAGGCACCATCGGACAGTTTCCATCGGATTGTCCGACGGACAAAGTTCTATCTCCTGCTGGATAGATTTTCCGACAACAAAGTCCGATCACACCAATTCCGATCGTGTGTAGCGAATTCCGACGGACAAAGTGCCACGCATGCTCAGATCACATTACAAGACCAAAGCTATTGGCTACTAGCCTCTACGTAGTCCCGTCGTAGGCAACAAACGTCACCACGTTCAGAATGATCGGATTTTCCGACAACTTTGTCCGACTGTGTGTATGCAACACCAGTGTCGGACTAAATCCGTCGGACAAAATCCGATGGATTTTGTGGTCAGATTTTCCGACCGTGTGTATGGGGCATAAGACAGGTATCTGCACCTACTTCCGGGCATAAACTCCCACGTGAGTCTACGCCACTTCCTGTCCCGTCATGCTGTCTGCCGGGACACACAGTGCTGTCGATTCTCATTGCGCTGCGCGACTCGCGCATGCGCAGTAGGGAACCGGGAAGTGAAAGGCGACACTTCCTGATTCCCTCACCGAGAATGGTGCCGGCAGCAGCAGAGAGCCGAGCGATTGATCGGCCTCTGCTGCCGACATCGCTGGAACCTGTGACAGGTAAGTGTCCATTTATTAAAAGTCAGCAGCTGCAGTATTTGTAGCTGCTGGCTTTTAAAAAACAATTTTCAGGTACAGTCCTGCTTTAATGAATTGTAGACTAGCCTCTCACACCTAACCTCTTTTCTTTCCTCATGCGATCACCCAAGAAAGCAAGTTTTATACTGCATCTGGAACCTCACCAATTTTAAGTAGTGTTAGTTTTCCAAATACGTGTAGTGAGACAAACTATGAAACAATATTTCCTAAACTGTTTACTTTATGTGATCAGGGAAAACACAGTACATTGCTCAATGACAACAGCAGACGTTAAGCTAAACTGAAATTGCATTTACATTTGTAATGCAGGAAAGAATTGATTAATTTCCCCATCATGATTCTCTTGACTTCTAATTATAAAGATTCATGTTCATGCAGTTATGACACTATCATATCAATCTTTACAACCACAAGCTATGGAAATCTTTAGTTATTGAATATAAGAAGCCATAATATGAAACTGAGTGCAGTTTATAAAACTAAAAACAATGTAGTAAAGCCTGAAAACCTGATCATGAAATTTCCATATGGATGAGATAAAGTAAGTATTAGGTTAGGATTCTTTTTTAATTTGACAAAACAAACTACTCACATATTATTTGTAAGCCTTAATATACAATAGAAATACCCCCACTGATATACAGTATACTATATGACATGTATTGCTTATTATAGTTTTTTTGGGGGATAACTTATGTGACAAGCATGTAGGGTAGAATTTAACCACTTCAACACAGGGCACTTTTACCCCCTTCATGCCCAGACCAATTTTCAGCTTTCAGTGCTCTCACACTTTGAACAACAATTATTTAGTCAGGCTACACTGTACCCAAACAAAAAAAATAATACATAAATAGAGCTTTCTTTTGGTGGTATTTAATCATCACTGGGTTTTTTTGCCGTATAAACAAAAATAGACCGAAAATCTTGGAAACGTTTTTTTTTTTTTTCGTTTCTATTATATGTAATACATTTGTTTTAATAAATAAAACACATGTAATCAAACATAATAAAATTATTTCTAATCAAAACAGTGAGTGTCAAAAGAGGTCAGGGTGGGGGCGTTGCAGGTGGCAGAGCTCGGTGGCTGCATTCTAACTGAGCTCCGTATTCAGAGGCTTCTAAAAGTGGCTAGAAGGTATCAAAATTGGACCCGAAAATGCACACAGCCTCCGGGTCTAAACAAGGAACATGAGGAGGAATTGGGGGAAATGAAAATCCCAGAAGGGGTCCCACAAACTGACTAAACTAAACATCCCGCCCAAGAAACAGAAAAAACAAGATGGCACCGGCTCCTCCTCACACAAGCACATCGACAGGCAGACTGCCTGTACAGGAGATGAGAGGAAAGAACATGAGGTACAATACAATAAAAATTAAGGGTCTAACAGCCCTGTCAGACAAAAAATAAGAATTTTTTCTACAGAGGAACATGTAAGTGAAACTTACAATGACACTGAACAAATGACTGTAGGAAATCCCCATGAGGATAAACTGCATGCCTTTCCTACCTCAGGCCAGACAGTCATTGACACTGACATAAAAGAAATGCTATTGTCACTTAAAGGGGCAATACAACATGATGTGAGAGAATTCATGCAGAAATCTAAAATGGAGTTAGAATCATCAGGAGAGAGAGTGGAATGTGTTGAAAATAAAATGGGAGACTTTTCTGAGGCGCATAAAAAATATGTGGACGCTCACTTTGAACTAAAGTTAAAGGTCGCAGACCAGGAAGACAGGGCTAGATGTAATAATATTAAATTTCATGGCATCCCAGACAATTAAAAAAATACGGATTTAAAACAATTCTTATGCCAAATGTCCTTAGACCTATTGCCATCTACATTGCAACAGGAATTAAAAAATGATAGAGCTCACAGGCTCCTAAATCCCTCTCATATATCAGAGAGTCTGCCTTGTGACGTGATTGCAAGAATTCACTATTATCACATAAAAGAACAATTATTGCAATTTGCTCGTCAAAACTCTCCACTCTCAGACCCATATGCGACTATTGTAACTATTTGTTATTACAAAAACCTAATGTACCAATTTCTGTTAAAGAGACATGTAAAGTTATCCATTCTTTACCTCTTCACAAGACCCAAGGAGCAGATGTTTATCAAGTGAATACTACAAAGCTTTTATTGATATACTAAAAGAGGGGTCTATGGGACTTTATATGAGGAGATGACGCTGTCATCAGTCTCCATCCCTATTAAATATAGTAAATATACTGTAACCAAGGGGCGCATTTATTATTATTGTTATATATCGTGTAACCAAGGGGCTGCTCTATTATTACTCTAACCAAGGGGCAGATCTGTTATAGCGTGTAAGCAAGGGGCGGGTCTATTATTATTATATGGTGTAAGGGGCGGATGGCTACAGAAGAGGGCGAATGTTAAATTAATGGGCAGAGCTCGATATATAACAATAATAATAAATGCGCCCCTTGGTTACAGTAATACTAGACCCGCCCCTTAGTTACACGATAGACGCCCCTTGCAGAGTAGCACGAGCATCGGGAGCGTGCGGCATCGCCTCGTACAATTACATGTTAACTGCGCCTGCACGGTGTAGAGTTCACTCAGAGCTGTTTAGGTTCGGCAATTTTCGGGAAGCTCCGTAGTCCTTCGTACTGCGCAAGCCCTGCGCCTGCGCAGTACAGGGGGTCCTTATACGGCGGGGGAACTTTTTCGGCAAGACACCGGAATTACACTACTGCCATCTAGTGGCGGTAGATGTAATTGGGGTAACTAAGCCAAAGTAATGGTAACTGAGTTACCATGAGGGGAAAAGTAATTAGTTAGATTACTAGTTACCCTCTAAAGTAACTGAGTTACGTAACTCAGTTTATTTTTAACTCAGTTACTTACATCACTGAAGAGAACAAGGAAGCAGGACTTTAAATAAAGTACGCAGAGGGTCAAGTGTTGTGTGGAGTTATAATTAACATATCTATAATATGTGTAAAACAGTAATGCGGCGTACACACGGTCGGAATTTCCGATGGAAACAGTCCGATGGGAGCTTTTCATCGGATTTTCCGACCGTGTGTATGCCCAACGGTCTTTTTCTGTCGGAATTTCCGACGGACTTTGAATTAAGAACCTGTTCTCAATTTTTCCGACGGAAAACCTTTCTATCGGATTTTCCGATCATGTGTATGCAATTCCGACACGCAAAATTACGACGCATGCTCGGAAACAATTCGACGCATGCTCGGAAGCATTAAACTTCTCTTTTATAGTGCTGTCGAAAGTGTTTTTTCCGACGAGAATTCCGATCGTGTGTACGGGGCATAAGACATTTGTCTCATAATAATTCATATTCGATAGAAAATTAATATGCTACACACAGTGGCAGAACTACCGCCATAGCAACCCATGCAGGCGCTTTGGGGTCCGCAGCCGAGTGGGACCTGCTGCCGAGTGGGGCCAGCAGTAGAGTGCCCACATGTTCCGGATTTCCCAGGATTGTCCCTCAATTCAGATTTTTGTCCCGTGTCCCGGGCACCTTCATTTTTGGACAATACAGTGTCCCGGAATGAAATAAGGACACATAACCACCCTGATAAACACTGCCAAACTGGTTGCTAGGGCTGCCCCGCCTTGCGTCTAGCAACCAATGGCGTCATTGACAGAGTCAGTCAGAAGCTGAGCGTCGCAAGGGCCGCCTTACCCAGAGCTGTGCAGCGCTCCAAGTCCACCCACCTCCTCTCTTTCTCCGCCTCAGGCCGTAGCAGCAAAGAGAGAGCAGCATCCAAAGCCCAGTCCAGAGTGAGCATCTGTATCTCCTCCTCCAGTGGCATTCTGTGATGCATATCCACGGCAGCCTGTGTCCAGTGCCAGCCAGTCCTGGAGCCGACTCCAGCTGCCTGCAGTGTATTGCCACAGCCAGACTTCTCTCCTCCTCCCACCCGTGAGGGCCGTGACCCAAGCTGCCCAACTGAGTGCCTGAGGGAGGGCCCCCCAGCCAACTTCCAGGTTTGTAATGTGTTAGTAGGTGTGTGCTCACTATTCTATGAGAAGAACATACATGCTGAGCTCAGTGGAGTCCCTGCTGCTGGCCTATTTGTGAACTACATTTATAATCATTCCACTAGGTGTATGTTACATGTAACACTGTATAACAGTTAATATAATAATACCATATGTAAAGTTCATTTTTTTTGTCGGGGGAGCTGTTTGCAGGGGGGGGCATACAACATTTTTCTATGGGGCCCTGTGATTTCTAGTTACGCCACTGGCTACACATATAATTAAATACCTGCATAGCGTAAGATATTGAATGAAAAACTGTATTTCATACAGAAGTACATAATTCATAAATAATCCAAAAATTGGATAGCACATTATACATATAGAAAAGCTCGAAATTTGATAGCACATGATTGGAATATAGTCAAATGCATAATGCATGAACAGAATCCACAATAACGTGGATTTGAACAATTTGAACATGACATCTGTTAGCTCAACGTGTTTCGTGACTTGATGTCACTCATCAGGAGAAAGCGTGTATACGTGCAAGATATCCCTGTAATGATATATTATGTATTTCTAGTTGGTGTGAAAAATATAAAAAGAAATAGGGGGAAAAATACCCTATATAATACTTACAAGGTATCCATGTGCAATTGATACGGTACTGAGGGTCATGAGTATCCTCACATGAGGAACATCTTTTCTGGGTGCTGAGATGGTATGTTAGGCGACAGACAGTTCAACAGGCAATCCTCCAAAGGACAGTCATGCATCAGGCTGTGATGTATGAGTGAGCATGTGTGATTGCAAAAAACAAATTGGGGCTGTATAAAATAAAAAAAAATTATAAAGGTGAGTGATATGTGTATTAAATAAACTGTGCGTGAAAGGCGCATGCACAGGAGTCTCCAAGAGAGCCGCTTAAGCCAGGAGCTCCGCGATGCCACGGCCAAACGGGGTACCTAGCATGGGTTACATGTCTCCGGGACCCACCACACCGGCAGCAGAAGACAAGAAAAGATGACTCCCCAAGTGAAACTCCACTTCTTCTCCATCAAGGAGGAAGTAATGAAACTGTCGCTTCCAGTCTCCCCTGACATGCCAGGGACATGCCAAAAAAGGAGAACCATGAAGCCTCTCCTAACATTCCTATCCCAGAAGAACATCAAGTACAGATGGGCCTTCCCCTTTGCCCTAAATTTGGTTTGAAAGACAAGACGCACTCCTTCCACAGCTTCCCAGAGGGGAACTCCTGGACCTGAGACTCATCTCGCAAGAACCAGCAATGGACTTTGCTAACTCCAGCTCAGGATCAGCCAAGTGCCCCTCTCCTATGAGCCCCCTGACGACCGTCTAGACCAAGCCTAAACCAAAATGCTCCAAGGACGCTAGGCCCCCCTGATACTCTGAACTCCAAACCCTGACGTTAATGTCAATATTTCAGGGCCCGGTGATCGTAGTTTTTTTTGAACATTTCCTCCCACAGGTTTGAACTTTGTTACCTGAACCTTGTATTTGTGTTTCCCGTTGGTACATTTTATGCTACAATTCTGATACTTTGGGGTGTGTCCCTGGGGGCTCGGGTTTGTCCCCCACAAGAGTCTCCACCCCTCCTAGAGGGAGTTGATATTGTGCCTTTTTTTTGGGCAGCAGAACCCCCCCGCCTGTTAGAGGGCCTGAATATTATGTCCTTTTATCTTCATCTTCTTCTCTTTCTCACCTCTTTCTCTCTTCCAGCCAACCATCAGACCCCGCGCAGCAAGCCTACTTTCCGAGAGGTCACAGCTTCCGAATGTTTCCGAATCCAGGACCAGATCAATAACTCCCCACAGGTTAAGTGGCGGTGAATTGGGCATAGCCCTCTCTCCCAGCTCCATGAACTGTAACGCACCACCAGCTGCTCCCTCGAGAGTAGCCACTCACAATACCCAGGGGCTAAATTCCCATATTAAACGTAGAAAAGTCCTTGACTACATGATAGCACTCAAAATGGACGTAGTCTTCCTTCAAGAGATGCACTTCCCAATCCGGTACATACCTTCCTTCATCCACGCTCATTTCCCCCTATTCTTCCTGTCAAACGCAAAAGACAAAACCAGAAGGGTAGCAATTCTCATTTCAAAGAACTTCAGATTTTCTTTGAGATCGGAATATAGAGATCCCGAGGGTAGATTCCTTCTGATCAAGGGGACCATTGATGGGCATCTATACTCCCTTGTGTCCTACTATACCCCTAATACAGGCCAATCAAAATGCTTCCATACACTATTTGAGACCCTAATCCCCCAATTAGAGGGCTCTGTAATCTTTGTGGGGGACTCTAATATGGCATTCGACCAAGGCCTAGACAAATCAAAACCTACCAATGCTCAAAACATTCGCCCAACCAGGAGTAGCTCTAAGATTGCCAAAATTAAGTAACTATGCAAATATAAATGTTTTTCTTGTATATGCTGTAAAAGTTGTAAGTGAACAGAGCTTCTAGGAAATGCATTTGAGTTGAAGCATAGTTTCTGGAGCAGCTAGGAGCAGCATTGAAGCCAAAGATGGAGCTTCTGGAGCTGGAGAAAGGCTTGCTCAGGCGTAGGAGTAAGCCTGCAGCTGGAGCCACTCCAGAACTGAATATGGTAAACATATAGAGACCTGCAAATCTTAGAGACTCCTGATATGCAAATCCAGCAGTGTTGAAAACATAATTCTAACTCACAATAAATGTATATATAGTAGTATAAGAATTTCATAGAAATATATTCGCAGTCATGTTCTGTGTAAACAAGTACTGTTGTAAATCATGAGTGTTCAGCTTAGCAAGACAAGTTGAATAGGCTGCAAATGTTTTAAGAGATTTATTTTGTATCTAAAAAAAAACAGAAAAACAGGGAATTCATTTGAGAATCCACAGTGCTTGGAAACCAGCCTCTTAGTGTCACCTATACCATTTATTTAGCATCTATATTTAACACATTTATTTTGTCTCTGTTAGAAAGCCACTAACCAAAAACATGTCAGTGTGTTCCTCATTAAATAGACAACCAGAAATATATAGTTGATTTAAGTAGCATTTGTGAGTTAATATGTCCACTGCTAACTAAAAGAGATGACAAAAAATTGTAAATATTTAAAGTACTTATCCCACTGTACAAAGTTTATTTGACATTGAGAAATTCAGGGGGGAACTCGAGGACACCAAGTAAAAACACATTAGCTACAGCCCATAGATTTTCCCATGCTGAATAATGTGCACATTAGAAAAAACACGTCCTCTGGCACTGTCTATGGCTACTGCTTGGTTACAAATATAAACAAGTCAGGCACAAATTGCTGCTATATGTGTACTCAAAAGTACAGCATATATTTAAAGTGGTAGTATATTAACATGTTTTAACCACTTCAGCCTCGGAAGGATTTACCCCCTTCCTGACCAGAGCACTTTTTGCGATACAGCACTGCGTCCCTTTAATTGACAATTGCGTGGTATTTCATCACCTCTGCAGTTTTTATTTTTTGCGCTATAAACAAAGAAAAGCAAATTTTTATTTTTTTTAAAGTTATATTTTTTACTTTTTGCTATAATAAATAGTTTATTTGACTTAAACTCAAGAAAAGAAAATTTGTATGCACCTAATAAGCACCAGATTTGTTTTCTAAACAGATTGCTATGAAGAGTGGAGAAGGTAAAACAAGGCTCCTTACTAATATGTGTGGATTTCAATACTCTCCCAGAACCCAAATAATGACTCTACAACTTCACCCAAACGCTCTCCACTCCCTTTACAATTTCTTCCCTGTCAATATGGCCTTTATGATGTAAGGGGGTACCTTCACACAACCTTTTTTTCTGCGGCCCATACTACCTATTTAAGATTCTCTCAGAGGATCCAAGACTCTTCTATAAATTACATATCGGGTCAGACCATGCGTCCATTACTCTTAAGATCGCAGACTCTTGTGCATTACAATCCACATTTTTATGGAGAAACAACCACTCTCTATTGCTTGCGTACACACGAACGGAAATTCGGCCACCAAAAGACAGATGAGAGTTTTTGGTCGGAAAATGCGACCGTGGGTATGCTCCATCGGACGTTTGCTGGCCGAATTCCAGCCAGCGAAAGATTGAGAGCATGTTCTCAATCTTTCGGTCGTAAAAAGTTACGATCAGAATTTCCGATCGTCTGTAGCAATTCTGACAAGCAAAATTCTTATGCTTGCTCGGAAACAATTTGACGCATTCTTGGAAGCATTGAACTTCATTTTCTCGGCTCGGCGTATTGTTGTATGTCACTGCGTTCTTGACGGTCGAAATTTCAGCGAACGTTTGTGTGACCGTGTGTATGCAAGCCAAGCTTGAGCGGAATTCCGTCGGAAAAACCACCCAAGATTTTTCTGACGGAAAATCCACTCGTGTGTACGTGGCATAATGCCACGCACACACGATCGGATTTTCCAACAACAAAACCGTGGATTTTTGTTCGAAGGATGTTGGCTCAAACTTGTCTTACATACACACAGTCACACAAATGTTGGCCAAAAATTCTGAATGTGAGAACGCGGTGACG
Organism: Lithobates sylvaticus; assembly: GCA_028564925.1. Taxonomy (NCBI): domain Eukaryota; kingdom Metazoa; phylum Chordata; class Amphibia; order Anura; family Ranidae; genus Lithobates; species Lithobates sylvaticus. The sequence continues at coordinate 137,753,029 of CM053028.1, read as the reverse complement.
TACAACACGTACGATAGGACTATAAAAAGTTCAATAGCCAGTGCACCACCCTTTGGGCTCTTTGGTGAGAGACAATTCACGCTTTTCAGCCTCGTGCTTTTCAGTTTGTTTCTGCTTGTCAGTTTGTGCTTGTGGGTTCATATCTGTTCTTCTGTGCATGTTGTCAGTTTGTTCCAATCTTTCAGTGCGTTTTATTTATAGTTTGCTTCTGTTTTTCACTTCATTCTTGTCCACTCGTTTCTGATTTTCAGATTGTTCTTCTCAGGTCCTTTCTGATTTTCAGTGCGTTCTGTTAGTTCGTTCTGACCAGCCAACCGTTTTCTAGCCATGTTGCAGTTAAGCTCTCATCTGCGAGCTTGTGCCGTTGTTGGGCTTGGTGTTGTTCATTCTTGCGACTAAGCGCACTCCACCCCTGGTGGTGGTACAGAGGGTAAAGGGCACAAAGAGGCATGAGTCACCAGGCTGAGCAGGTCTTGCGTGAAGGTCACCGGGAATCTGGCAGCTGTGGAATTGGAATGCAATGGGGTAGATGAATATCAAAGTCCAACAGCAGGCCGAGGGTCAAACACAGGTGACAGGGAGCAAGTCTTTGAACAGGCTGAGGAGTCTTGCACAGGAGACTGGTAACAAGTCCATAAGCAGGCCGGGGGCCAAACACAGGAAGTTGATAGCAAAGTCTGTAGGTAGGCTGATGGTCAAACACTGGAGACTGATAGCAAAGTCCGTAAGCAGGCTGAGGGTCAAGCACAGGAGTCTGATAGCAATGTCCGTAAGCAGGCCAGAGGTCAAACACAGGAGACTGGTAGCAAGTCCATAAGCCAAGCCAAGGGTCAAATGCAGGAGAAGATCAGAGCAGGTCAGGGTAATCAGAAGGCAGGATACAAAGGCAGGGAACAAAGGAAGCTGAGAGATAAACCAGCAATCTAAACATTGAACTGAGCAGCCTTTTATAGGCCGGCAAGAAACTCACGTTACGCGAGCGCCGTTTATTTGGATTGCGTACAGGTATGCGCCTAAGCGGCACACTGCTGCGCATGTGCACAGGAACGTGGCGATACTGGCAAAGCTGGTTCCTGTTTCTTCCCTGACACCTTTGCTGTGGGAGATCAAGGAGAATAATCCTGATGATTTTCACCATCTATTGGCTTTGCTTACCCCCTATATTACCAAGCAGGGCACCTGCATGCAGCAAGCCATCTACCCGGAGCAGAGGCTAGTCACCACCTTGCAGTACTTGGCGATGGGGAGTAGCCCCAGGATATTAAGTTCATGACTGGGATCTCCCCCCAATCCAGAGACCTGTTCTGCCATAATTCAGGTCCTGCATAAGGACTATATTAAGGTAAGTTTAATCCTTTAACATCACATTCTATGTATTTAATGTTCTAATGTATTGTATTAATTTCATCATTCCCTAATTACCATGATTGTAATATGCTGTGAATGTCCTCTTTGTCCTCATGCATGCTGTAAAGCTTTTAATGCTCCTTTTTTGTTCTTCAAGCATATTTGCCTTCACTAACCTCCCCAGCATGCTATCCTTGGCCCATACACATCTAGCCTAGTCACTTAACAATGTATTTTGTCAGCTCCATTGTAGCTCTTACCCTAAACACCCCCTAAAATGTGTGCTAATGTTATTGTTGTCCTTAAATTCAGGCAGAGTGCAAGAGGCTTTTTTGTGGCCAAAACTCATTTGGAACCCTCCCTCCCTCCCCCTCAACCGCTAAGTCAACCGATACCAATACTCTATCTGCTGACTTTGTCAAACCCATACACAATATACCTACCTGTTTTGTGTTCATATTTATGGATGAATTCACCAAAGCATGTACTGAAAAGGCCTGCCTGAATACTTTCAAAATTGTACTGTTTAAAGTTTTGTTCTCCTATTATCTTGATAGGTAATTTCAGAATGTAAAAATGTGCTTCAATTTGGACAGTGTGTATTCATATTATTGTATTATGACACTTCTTACCTGTCCAGTGGTCTGCCAATAGTGCAAGTAAGGAGGGGCTGGCCAAAGCAATATACATTATTTATGCATTCAGTTCTCAATGAAGTGGAGAGGGTTACCTGTCCAAAACATCTACCCATCCCCACCCACCATAACATTTTTACAATGGGCCATCAGAGGGGGTGAGGAATCTGATAAGTGGACCTTATACTTTTGACTTTAAATACTCATCTCCACAAATGTTATACTTATGTTGGCCAATAATGTTTGTGTCTAATCTTCTTGCAATGTTATGTGCAAAAGTACTTTTTTTTTTTTCTTGGTTGACTCCACAGTTTCCTTCTAACCAACAGGAATAGCAGACTGTGGCCTCCCAATTTGCCCAGCAGTGGGACTTTCCCAACTGCGGCGGGGCAATAGATGGAAAACACGTCCGCATTGTCCCACCCCCAGCTCGTGGTCGTACTACTTTAACTATAAGGGGTACAGTAGTATTGTGTTGTGGTGGTGTCGTCGACTTACGAATTCCTCTATGTGGACGTGGGGAAGAATGGCTGGATATCGGATGGTGGAGTCATCGCCCTGACGGAATTCTACAGATGGCTCCAGAATTGCAACTTGGGCTTGTCTCCCCAGCATACCAAGTGGCGGGCCTCCCATTCTTGTTTGTAGCAGATGAAGCATTTGCACTGGGGGACCATCTGATGCGGCCATTCCCTATGAGGACACTCACCTCAGACCAGAGGGTTTTTGATTACTGGCTGGCCAGAGCCAGAAGAGTGGTGGAAAATGCCGTTGGCATAATGGCCAACCGGTTCCGCCTATTCCTCACTTCAATGAATATGGTGGAATATAAACTAAATCACATTATTCTTTGCTGCTGCACTTTGCACAATTTTTTAAGAAAAAATGAAGCCAACTATCTGGCCTCAGTTGCGACTGAGGCCGGCTAGCCCAAACAAAACATGCTGGCACTTGAACCTGGCTGTCCTGGCTTGCCCCCCCCCCCAAAGCGCCCGCAAATACAGGAAAGCTATCTGGAGTATTTTGCAGGTAGGGGGGCAATTGATATGCCAGATAATGTTTAAAACCTTTTTAAAATAAATTTGTTGGTAAAAACTGAACTCATATTTTATTTGATTTACCGCTTGTGTTTCTTTCATCTGGTTCTCCTATGGCCTTTTATTTTTGGCCATTTTCTTCAATAGTGCAAACGTAATTTATTTGATATGAGGTGACAATCTCTTCTTCAGCTAACTATTATGTTGTTCTGTGAGTCTGCTACACACACACAATGTTTTTGTTGTTAATTTATGTAAGGCATTAACATTAAAAATAATCATCCTTTTCAACTCCATGAATTAATTGCTTGGAGTCCCTAAAATGGCCTGATTGGGGCAAATTTTAGAGCACTGTGGTGTTATTTACTAAAGGCAAATCCACTTTGCAGTACAAGTGCACTGCGAGTGCACTTGAAAGGGCACTGAAACTGCACTTGTAGTGCAAAATTGATTTGCCTTTAGTAAATACCCCTGTTGTCACTGTAACTACAACAACTTACTCCAAAAACTGGTATTGAGCATTGAAAGAAGAAGCCACACAGTGTTGAGTATAAAACATTTTACTTCATGCACATTCACATGTGCGTTAGAAACGTTTTTTTTTTTAACAAACAACATCTTTGGTGTATAACATTTATGTGTGACAGTATATAGCTTTTTTTGGGTTAAACAGGCCTGTTTAAAACCATAAAACATACACAACTTAGGAACTTACAAAGTTTCACTTTGATAAATTAAAGGCAAAATGATGGGAGCTAGCACATGTTGACATTAGTATGTCCAAAAAACTGTGTAGATCTTGCCTTCATCAGATGGGGTGATGTCACCCCTGTAAAAGCCACATTTTGAAGATGCACATAAATTGGGAGACAACATGTGGATTTCCCTCCTGATCACATGCCTAATGTCAACATGTGCTAGCTCCCATCATGGGGGATCAATGGACGTGTTTTGGGGGTGCAACCCCTTCCTCTCATCTACTTTAGCTGCGAGGAAGGGGTTGCACCCACAAAACGTGTACATTTATATCCCATGATGGCAGATAGCACATGTTGACACACTGTCTGCATCTTCAAAATTTGGCTTTTAAATTACTTTAAAACGTTAGTAAAAATAAAAAATATAATGACAATCTGTAAAATTTGTGGGTGTTTTAGATTCTGCTTAAAATCCCCATTGCCACTGTAGCTACAACAACTTATCTACAAAATGGTATTGAGCATTTAAAGAAGAAGCCACACATTGTTGAGTATAAAACATTTTACTCCAAGCACATTCACATCAATTGCATTATAAAAGTGTAAAGTGTTTTTAAACAAACCAACATCTTTGGTGTATAACATGTATAATATGTTTGACAGTAGATATAGCCTTTTTTTGTGGCTAAACAGGCATGTTTAAAAACATAACATCCACATCCCCAACTCAGGAACTTACAAAGTTCAACTTTGATAAATTGAAGGCCATTTGAGACATTAGTATGTCAAAACTGTGTTGATTTAGCGTTCATCAGATGGGGTGATCTCACCCCTCTAAAAGCCACATTTTGAAGATGCACACAAATTGGGACTCAAAAGGTGGGTTTCCATCATGATCCCATGTCTAAAATGTGTGTCTTTTCCCTACATCTATTTTGATAAAGGCACAAAACACACAGTGTGTCAACATGTGCTATCTGCCATCATGCGATATCAATGTATGCGTTTTGTGGGTCCAACCCCTTCCTCGCAACTAAAGTAGATGAGAAGAAGGGGTTGCACCCCCGAAACACGTACATTTATCCTCCATGATGTGAGCTAACACATGTTGACACACTGTGTGCATCTTCAAAATTTGGCTTTCAAATTACTTTAAAAAAATTGGAAAAACATAAACAATAAGGACAACATTTATTTATTAAATTTTTTTTAGATTTTGGCTAAAACATCAATGATGTTGGTAAGTCTTTTTTCAACATCATTGATGTTTTCCTTGACCTTCTCTAAATCCCGATTGCACACCATTATTTTGCTGATGAGGATTTGTGCACTTGCACTGTTGAAGTGAGTTGCTTCTTTCACAACATCCACATCACCTAAAAATAAAATAAAACACCATGAATTATAAATATGCAGGCATACATCTATTACCTGAAGCTGTGGTCTCAGACACTGACCTGTTGTGGTCACCTTTTCGCCCACTTCCTGAACCTCGGAATCAACATCCCCCTTCTTCAGGAGTAGTGGGGTTTGTGGTGTCCTCAGATGTCCTGATTCTTTTGTCCCCTATGTGAATGAAAAAAAGGTATACTTAGCAGACAGATATTTGAGGCGAGAAATAGTAATATGAAACATTGCTTGGAAGTGTCGTAGTTCCAAGCTGAAGACATGATTTTTTTCCCTTTCAAAAGCTGGAAAACTTACCTGTTTTTTTACAAGTTTCACACATGGCAAGACCCCCAATATCCACTGGAGCACCTGCGTGGGACACAATAAAAAGGTTGTTCTAGTGTCCCACACTTGTGCTCCTTCGTCCAGATGTGTAAACAGCTGCTGATTGTCCTCTCCTTACACTGAATCTAGTTTGCATTTCATTATAATTACAAACACATCTAGACAACAATGTACTAAACTTCTTTTTCGAACAAATGTAGTTAACCTGCATCTGCCAAAAACTTTGTATTAGTAGTCGAACTAACAATGTTTATTACGAACGATTACTGTGCCCACGAACCTCAAACTTGCCATTTTAAACTGTACAACAGTAAAGAAAAGCACATGGAGCAGCACTAAAGTACTAAAAATAATAGGAACACACGACAAATACTTACTTTTTAGAAGCACTTTCCTGATCTTTCTTTACTCAATTTCAGGTCTGACCAGCGTTTACTTAATTGCTCCTTGGATCGTCGTACCCCAAAATTCTTGTGCAGACTTATCACAACTTTAGTCATGATCTTGGCCTCTCTCACATTTGGGTTGCTGTACGGTCCATACTTCCCAACATAGTCTGCCCTCCTAAAGATGTCCACCATCTCTACCATCTCTACAAAGGACATATTTGAGGCCTTATATCTTGTCCTGGATGTGGAACTGCCTTGCTCCGGGCTTTCCTCATCCTCGTCATTGCTGCTCTCTGCAGGCACCTGCTGTGTCTCCGCCATGTGCTCTCCCTCTGCCCTGAAAGAGAAGAGGTGGGGAATACACTAGAAAGAAGGACAGGGGCGGAGTTTCACGCGTGCACAGTGTAAATAAAGCATAAAACACGGGGGTCATACGTACGATCTTTGAGTGGAGGACGCAGGATCGTAAGCGCCGATCGTGCAAACAAAGGTACAATTTTAACTTGGGGCATCGGTGGTTAGTGGCCTATACTGCTTTAGAGATTGAGGCCTATATTGGGACAAGATTAGGAGAGTTTAGCCTGACATTAGGGTTTGTCTTGTGTTTGTGTTTTGTAGAGAAAATAGTTGATAAATTTACTGACCACAACTTCCTGCCCAGATTCCTGGACATGTACAGGGAGCTGCTATGTCTCTGGCAAGTCAAAAACAGTGACTGCTCCAAGCCTTTGTATCCCACGGCAGACATCACCTATTTGAAGTGCAAAATTGGTGGCCTGAGGAGCATGTATAATAGGGAGGGCAAAAAGGTCCAGGATTTCATGAGATCAGGAGCAGCAGCAGATGGCATATATGACCCCAGGCTGTGGTACTAATACAGACTGCGTTTTTTGTCAGACCAGAGTGAACCCAGGCCATCACTAGCTACACTTCTTCCACACTTCCTTCCACACTTCCTTCAACATCAGATGAGGCCCCTGAAGTCCAACCTGGGCCCTTTCACCCAGGAAGAATATGAGGAGGAGCCCAGCTTGAGCCAGGTATAGCATTGTTAAACATATTTCTTGTCAAAAATTGAATGATGTTAACTAGATGTTATTGATCACAAATTTCTGATTTAACAAAGTGGTTTACATATCAATAGACAATAGTAGCCAAAAATGATTGGGGCAAGAATGAAAAATGCTGGGGTCAAAAGGATAGTCTTTTCTATTTGTTAACATTCAATTTGCAACAGTCATGAGCTCAAAATTGTGTGTGACTGTTGAACAAAAAACTAAAACTATGTACCATTTTCATACACAGGAAAGTCACAGCCAGGAGGAGGCCATGGCAAGCAGCCTGACCAAATCCCAGGTTCTTCCCCTCTGCCTTCCAACCAAAAGGACCAGGAAGGCAAGGAACCTGGAGGAGTCAGTGACTACTTTAATTCGCTAGGCTACTGCGGTTCTAACAGCAACCCATGGTGGCCCCAAGTCGTATGGCTGTCTGACAGCAAGTAAATTGGAATGCATGGAGGAGGGCACACGCCTCATCTGTGAGGAGATCATTCTTCAGGCCCTAAACAAGGGGAAGAGGGGCCAACTCACAAATAAAAGCCACCTGTGTGGGTTGGACCATACACCTCCAGCAACACCACCAACAACACAGCCACCCAACCCATCACAGCAGCATGGAAGGAAGCATGGAAGGAAGCGTGGAAGGAAGTGTTGAGAGCGATGGCCTGGGTTTGGTGTGGTCTGGCAAAAGACGCAGCCTCGGGGCATATATGTTCTCTACTGCTGCTCCCGATCTCTCGGAGTCCTGGATCGTATTGTGCTCTCTATTAAATGGACTATAAATTTTGCCAGTCAAATAATTGATGTCTGCCCTGGGGTACAAAAGCTTCACCAATTCCAACTGTTTGTCCAGCTTTGCCTTCCTCTTTATTTTGTTAGGACCCCTATTAAATGTCACATTTTTTTGGGGACAAATACTTGGCTATGTGTTCTACTTCAAAAGGTTTGTTTGTGAGTAGGCAGGTGCATTTCAAAAATACAATGTCAAATTAACAAGGGACACCAACATAGTTGTATCTCTTTGAGGTTAAAAAATACAAGATAATAATGGAGTTGTGGTAACTTGACACACAAAACGACAAAAAATATTATGGAGATCACTAGAAAAGGAAAATGGAGATCACGAGAAAAAAAACAAAGATTAATTCATGAGATCACAAGAAATAATAAAAAAATCAGTTTGTTATAACTGCATTCAGAGATTTAAAAATTTGCCGTGTGACGAATGTGCTATCTCCATTACGAATGCTAGTTTTACAAGACCTAGCACTTCCAGCTCGTACTTGATTCAGAGCATGCGTGGACTTTTGTGCGCGGACTGGTGTACACACGATCAGACTTTCTGACAACAACGTTTTGTTGGCGGAAATTTGGGAACCTGCTAAGAAACGTTTTGTTGGTGGAAATTCCGACAGCAAATGTCCGATAGAGCATACACATGGTCGGACTTTCCAAAAACAAGCTCACATCGAACGTTTCCCGTCGGAAAATCCGATCGCGTGCACACGGCATAAAGGCTGCCTTGGAGAAGTACCTCTTGGAATTCTTTCAGTAAAATGATGGTCCTTTCACTGATCCATTTATACTGTGGAACACTCACAAGTTTTATATGCAAGGAATTTTTAAAGCGTTTGTTACCCTAAAACAAAATAGATGCTGCTCCCGTAAAACATGTTATGCAGCATAGTGCTTGTGCTGTGTCATTTGGCCCTTTCTATCACCTGAAATATCTGGCTGATCCGGCCTGGTTCTGTCCTCCCCCCTGTAAACTGACTACAGTTTATCATGGCTTCTGAGCCCCTGACACCATGGTCAGTTTACGTACCTCCGTCATCCGTAGCTCTCCCCCTGCCTATCAGCTAGTGACAGTGCCGCTCTGCTCCCCGCCCCTTCCTCTCCTGCTGCTATAATACCTGTGTTATATGTAAACAATCCCCTGTGTTTAATAATGATATGTGCCCCAATGTTTGTGTGTTAGAAAAAAATTAAAATTTCTACCTTTTTTCACCGCACCTCGCGCCTCCACATGACTCCTAGCCTTTCTGCTCCTCTCCTCCCCTGCTGATGTCAGTGGGAGTTCTCGGCCCCTTCTGCTGTAGTTGTCAGCCCAGGAGAAGAGAGAGGTGAGGAGTCACATAAGCGCCGGTAGGCGATGTGAAATAAGGTGAAAATCTGCATATTTTTTATAAAACACAATCACCGGGGAACATATCATTATTAACCACTTCCCGACCGCCCCCTGTATATATACGTCGGCAGAATGGCACGTACAGGCAGAACCACGTACCTGTACGTGCCATTCTTCCGGCGGGTGGGGGGTCCGATCGGACCCCCCCCGGCCGGCGGGGACGGTCGGGATCGCTTCAGGAGCGATCCGGGATGAGGGGACGGCCAGTGGTTTCTGGCCACCCCCTCGCGATCGCTCCTGGCGAATCAGATGCTTCCTCTGTCTGTGTCAATCAAAACACAGGCAGAGGAAGTGATGTCACGCTCGGTGCGCCGGTCTATGTGACCGGAACGCCGAGCTGTGAACATCTAAAGGTTAGTGCACCAACAGTACACTGACACCAGTACACATAGGCACACAAAACACCCCCCTGTCACCCCCAGATCACCCCCCAGATCACCCCCTCCCCCCCCAGTCACAGTGTCACTAATTGCAGTGATCATTTTTTTACTGATCACTGCATTTAGTGTCAGTGTGACTGTAATAACTGTCAGTGCAGTTAGTTTTAGGTCCAAGGTAGCCCCCCACCCCCCCCTAATAAAGGTTTAACCCCTTGATTGCCCCCCAGGTAACCCTTTCACCCCCTTTTGCCAGTGTCACTAAGCGATCGTTTTTCTGATCGCTGTATTAGTGTCACTGCTGTCGCTAGGTAACCATTTTTTTTTTTTAGGTAACCGCCATGTTTATATAGGTTCATAAATAGGTTTATAGGTCAGGTACCCCCATATTACAACCTAAATAAAGGTTTTAACCCCTTGATTGCCCCTAGAGTTAACCCTTTCACCAGTGATCACTGTATAACTGTCACTGGTGACGCTGGTTAGCCAGTTAGTTATTTCGTTATTTAGGTTCCCCGTCAGGTTTTTATATAGCGTCAGGTACCCCCATATATTACCTAATAAAGGTTTTAACCCCCTGATTGCCCCTAGTTAACCCTTTCACCCCCTTTGCCAGTGTCACTAAGCGATCGTTTTTCTGATCGCTGCATTAGTGTCGCTAGGTAACCATTTTTTTTTTTTAGGTAACCGCCATGTTTATATAGGTTCATAAATAGGTTTATAGGTCAGGTACCCCCATATTACAACCTAAATAAAGGTTTTAACCCCCTGATTGCCCCTAGAGTTAACCCTTTCACCAGTGATCACTGTATAACTGTCACTGGTGACGCTGGTTAGCCAGTTAGTTATTTCGTTATTTAGGTTCCCCGTCAGGTTTTTATATAGCGTCAGGTACCCCCATATATTACCTAATAAAGGTTTTAACCCCCTGATTGCCCCTAGTTAACCCTTTCACCCCCCTTTTGCCAGTGTCACTAAGCGATCGTTTTTCTGATCGCTGCATTAGTGTCGCTAGGTAACCAGTTTTTTTTTGTATTACTGTTACGGGTGACGCTGGTTAGTTAGCTTGTTTTTTATACTGTCAGGGCACCCGCCATTTATTACCCAATAACGGTTTAACCCCCTGATCGCCCGGCGGGTGATATCAATTAGGTTTTAGGGTCAAATAAGGTCTGCGTCGCCCCAGGTTAGTGCCAGTACCGCAAACACCCACGCGCAAAGCATACACCTCCCTTAGTGGCACAGTATCTGAACAGATCAATATCTGATCTGATCAGATCTATACTAGCGTCCCAGCAGTTTAGGGTTCCAAAAAAAAACGCATTGTTAGCGGGATCAGCCCAGATACCTGCTAGCACCTGCGTTTTCCCCCTCCGCCCAGCCCAGCCCAGCCCACCCAAGTGCAGTATCGATCGATCACTGTCACTTACAAAACACTAAGCACACATAACTGCAGCGTTCGCAGAGTCAGGCCTGATCCCTGCGATCGCTAACATTTTTTTTGTGGTAGCGTTTTGATTCAGTCGCTTCAGTCAGGAGCTTTTTTACCTGTGAATCTCAAAAAAATAAAAAAAAATAAAATAGTTGTCGTTTTATTGTTCTCTCTCTCACTCTATTCGCTCTCTATTGTTGCTCTTTTTTTACTCCATTCTATTCTGCAATGTTTTATTATGTTTTATTATGTTTTATTATGTTTTTATCATGCTTGCTTTTCAGGTATGTAATTTTGTTTACTGTGTGTTTTAGTGTTGAGCATTTTTTTGTTTTCAGGTGCGCCATTCAGTTGCAACGCGGATTTATTTATCTTGACAGCAACAGCGTTTGCTCCCACGATACATAAAGCCGCGACTCCAACGCTGTAGGAGGTGATTTCACCACCACAGTTAAAAAAAAGAGCATATATGCCGAAGCATGGGGGCAGCAGGGGGGGGGGAGGAGCGATTGGCTCCTAATGCCACGTACATACGGTCGAAATTCCGACCGTGTGTACACGGCATAACTTTTGCGGGAGGATGCCCCCATGCATCGGCATATATAAATGGTGCATGTATGCCCATCATTAGAAGTGGGTGGATGAAGGGAGGTATTCTAATGGTGGGCATACCCACCAATCAATCTCTTTTTTTCGTTCAGCCAAGAGGCTGCATGAAAAAAAAAAGATTACAATATATGTCCAGTATGTTGCTGGACTTTGAATGGTTATACCAGAATGATGCCTGCAGGTTTAGGTATCATCTTGGTATCATTCTTTTCAGCCAGTTATCGGCTTTCATGTAAAAGCAATTCTAGCGGGTAATTAGCCTCTAGACTGCTTTTACAAGCAGTGGGAGGGAATGTCCCCCCTCCCGGATATAAACCGCGCCATTGGGAAATTGGGAAAGCATTTTATCACACCAATCTTGGTGTGGTCAGATGCTTTGAGGGCAGAGGAAAGATCTAGGGTCTAATAGACCCCAATTTTTTCAAAAAAAGAGTACCTGTCACTGCCTATTGCTATCATAGGGGATATTTACATTCCCTGAGATAACAATAAAAATCATAACAAAGAAAAAAAATGGAAGGAACAGTTTAAAAATAAAATAAAAAAGCTAAATAAATAAAAAAAAAAACAAAAAAAAAAAAAAAAAGCACCCCTGCCCCCCCTTCTCTTGCGCAAAGGCGTACACAAGCGTTGGTCTGGCGTCATATGTAAACAGCAATTGCACCATGCATGTGAGGTATCACCGCGAAGGTCAGATCGAGGGCAGTAATTTTAGCAGTAGACCTCCTCCGTGAATCTAATGTGGTATCATGTAAAGGCTTTTAAAGGCTTTTAAAAATGTATGTAGTTTGTCGCCACTGCGTGTTTGTGCGCAATTTTAAAGCATGTCGTGTTTGGTATCCATGTACTCGGCCTAAGATCATATTTTTTATTTCATCAAAAATTTGAGCAATATAGTGTGTTTTAGTGCATTAAAATAAAAAAAAGTGTATTTTTTCCACAAAAAATGCGTTTGAAAAATCGCTGCGCAAATACTGTGTGGAAAAAAAAAATGCAACACCCACCATTTTAATCTGTAGGGCCTTTGCTTTAACATTATATATAGTGTTTGGGGGTTCAACGTAATTTTCTTGCAAAAAAAAAATATGTTTTCATGTAAACAAAAAGTGTCAGAAAGGGCTTTGTCTACAAGTGGTTAGAAGAGTGGGTGACGTGTGACATAGGCTTCTAAATGTTGTGCATAAAATGCCAGGACAGTTCAAACCCCCCCCAAATGACCCCATTTTGGAAAGTAGACACCCCAAGCTATTTGATGAGAGCAATGTTGAGCCCATTAAATATTTTTTTTTTTTTGTCCCAAGAGATTGAATAATGAAAAAAAATATATATATATTTTTTTTTTACAAAAAGTTGTCACTAAATGATATATTGCTCAAACATGTCATGGGCATATGTGGAAATACACCCCAAAATACATTCTGTTGCTTCTCCTGAGTACGGGGATACCACATGTGTGGGACTTTTTGGGAGCCTAGCTGCATACGGAACCCCAAAAACCAATCACCGCCTTCAGGCTTTCTAAGGGTGTAATTTTTTTATTTCACTTCTCACTGCCAATCACAGTTTCGGAGGCCATGGAATGCCCAGATGGCATAAAACCCCCCAAAATGACCCCATTTTGGAAAGTAGACACCCCAAGCTATTTGCTGAGAGGTATGGTGAGTATTTTGCAGATCTCGCTTTTTGTCACAAAGTTTTGAAAATTGAAAAAAGAAAAAAATTTTTTTTTTTTCTTTACTTTCTTCATTTTCAAAAACAAATGAGAGCTGTAAAATACTCACCATGCCTCTCAACAAATAGCTTGGGGTGTCTACTTTCCAAAATGGGGTCATTTGGGGGGTTTTTGTGCTATTTTGGCATTTTATGGCCTTCGAAACGGTGATAGGTAGTGAGGAGTGAAATCAAAAATTTGCACCCTTAGAAATCCTGAAGGCGGTGCTTGGGTTTCGGGGCCCCGTACGCGGCTAGGCTCCCAAAAAGTCCCACACATGTGGTATCCCCATACTCAGGAGAAGCAGCAAAATGTATTTTGGGGTGCAATTCCACATATAACTATGGCATGTGTGAGCAATATATCATTTAGTGACAACTTTTTGAAAAAAAAAAAAAATCTTTTTTATTTTTGTCTTTATTCAATCACTTGGGACTAAAAAAAAAAAAATATTCAATGGGCTCAACATGCCTCTCAGCAAATAGCTTGGGGTGTCTACTTTCCAAAATGGGGTCATTTGGGGGGGTTTTGTACTTCTCTGCCATTTTAGCACCTCAAGAAATGAAATAGGCAGTCATAAATTAAAAGCGGTGTAAATTCCAGAAAATGTACTCTAGTTTGTAGACGCTATAACTTTTGCGCAAACCAATAAATATACGCTTATTGGCATTTTTTTTTTACTAAAGACATGTGGCTGAATACATTTTGGCCCAAATGTTTGACTAAAATTGAGTTTATTAGATTTTTTTTTAACAAAAAGTAGAAAATCTCTTTTTTTTTCAAAATTTTCGCTCTTTTTCCGTTTATATCGCAAAAAATAAAAATCACAGAGGCAATCAAATACCATCAAAAGAAAGCTCTATTTGTGGGAAGAAAAGGACGCAAATTTCGTTTGGTTACAAAATTGCATGACCGCGCAATTACCAGTTAAAGTAGTGCAGTGCGAAATTGAAAAAAGACCTCTGGTCCTTTGGCTGCCAAATGGTCCGGGGCTGAAGTGGTTAAACACAGGGGATTGTATGTTATTGAACAAGTGGCTTTAAACCACTTTAATAAACCTGGGGCCAGGACTAAGAGGAAAGAGCTGCCGCTTATAGACCATTTATTAACATACGACAGCATGAAGTAGTAAACAAATCTAATCCTGACCCTGTCCTAAGCACTAATAAAACAACCTAGTGCACAAGGCACGGTATAACCCCTCAGGATATTAAATGACGGACCAAATGTGTAGTAAAAAATATATGTTTATTCTTCACAACATATAATTCAAATAACATTCAAGATTTAAAAAGTTAGTCATAAAAAATGTAGACATTACAGACATTATGGACATGAAACTTAGCTGCCCTGTACAGAGTTTCTGGGCTAGCAGAGATCAATGCTGAAAATGACGCCTGACATGTTTCGGACGATGACGTCCTTCTTCAGAGGCTTAATCTCACTTATAACAATTGTTTAGTTTTTCTACAATGTAAATATAATAGAAATTAGTACAACAATGATCATAATAAAGGATAGGTTTCCCATTAGAATTACACCTTAAACAATGGTCTACATGCTAAACCTGAGTTAAAAATACTTACACAAGCAGATCAGCCAACACCGGACACATGGGGGGATGGAATTAACGTATATACTACTCTAGGGTCCACAGACAGTCAAAACCACTCCAAGATGGAACAAAGGGGCACAATGGCCAGGCACAACAGCACAAATCTGGAAGTGGGAGAGTTCACTATGAACTCATTTATCATGCAAAGAAGAGGCTTTGCATAAGTGTTTAATAGTTGGGTAGAGACAAATGGCGCTAGTATGGTGTCCATGCTGAGCAAATGCCAATAATTTTTGTAGGATGGCCCTGATCTGTTGTTGACAATATAAGGTAATAACTCTTGTGGGTGCAGAGTCTTTACTCAGTTTTTTGTGAAAAAGAAGATCACTACAGGTTTTACTTTTATCTTTTTTGTATGCCTTTTTGAGAATACTATTAGTATAACCACAAGCTCGTAGTTTTGCTCCAAGTAGATGCGCTTCCTTCTCGAACAAATCATCGCTAGAGCAATTGCGTCTAGCTCTGATATATTGTCCGAATGGAGCAGACGCCAATAGAGGTTTGGGATGGAAACTGGAAGCTGACAAAATGGTATTCCCAGCTGTGGGTTTTCTGTACATCTCACTTTAAAGGGAGTCGTCTTGATGTTTAGTAATTGTTCAATCTAAAAAAGAGATTTTACATGCATCATAGGTCATAGTAAATTTTTAATTGAATGTATTGGTTGCATTCATATGTTCCAAAAATTCAAAAAGGATAGCGCAAGTCCACTCCACAGTAAGATAACATCATCTATGTAACGGTACCAGGCCTTGACATGCCCAGAAAAGACACCAGCGGCAACATCAGATAGTAGTAATTTCTCCCACTCCCCAAGGTACAAGTTGGCGTATGCCAGGGCATAACACATCCCCATGGCAACGCCTTGTACCTGGAGGTAGTGGGAGCCATTAAATAAAAAGTAATTTTGTTTGAGTATAAACTCAAGAGATGCTATAGTAAATTGGACCAAACGGTCAGGGTACATTTTTGAGCAAATTAGCACATGCTGCATTACAGAGAGTCCCAGATCATGAGGGATTGAGCTATATAGGGCCTCCACATCTATGGCGACCAAGTATGTGTCACCGTCAATATGGAGGAAATCCAAAACCTGAAGCAAATGAATCGTATCCTTATGTATGTGCCATGTGCGATGGGAGGGCCTCAACTAGGGGTTGTAAGAGTCTATCAACAAATTTGATGTGGTTGTCTGTAAGACTGCCTCTGCCTGAGACAATTTGTCTTCTGGTGGGTGATGAGTATTTTTATGTATTTTGAGGAGTGCATAAAAAGTTCCCTCCCTGGGGAAGCTAGTTCTTATATATTCCCAAGTATTGATATTGATGACATTGTGATGATAGGCCTGGTCAACTAACACATACAATTCTCCTATAAAACCATCAATGATAGATCTAGGTATAGATCTATACCATTGGGGGTTCTCCAAGATTCTATTTCACATTTCAACATCAATCAATCAAAACTCTTTTGTACCACAATGTTCCCGCCTTTGTTGGCCAGTTTAATTGTAATTGCTGAGTTGTCACTCAGTGATTGGAAAGCTAATTGTTCATTGTGGGTAAAATTTTCATATTCGTTAGAAGAGACGTTACGTATAGAGTTGAGCAGACACCTGGATGTTCGGGTTCGGCGGGTTCGGCCGAACTTCGGAAAAAAGTCCGGGTTCGGGACCGAACTTGACCCGAACTTGACCCCAAACTCCGAACCTCATTGAAGTTAATGGGACCCGAACTTTTGAACACTAAAATGGCTGTAAAAAGGTCATGGAAAGGGCTAGAGGGCTGCACATGGCAACAAAATGTTGTTAAGAGCATGGCAAGTGATCTGCAAACAAATGTGGATAGGGAAATAACTTGAAATAACATAAAAAAATAAAAAATAAAAATAAAATGCTGGAGGCCCCCTTCTCAGCAGAAGAGGTACAGGAAGTCATTAAGAACCTCAGAAACTCAACGGCACGATGCCGCACATATGGTAGGAATACCCCAGAATATGCGCTTTCTGGAAAAAATTATTAACTTTCATCAGGAGACTGGGTGGGAGACAATGTGAAGGAACCGGAGGCACTGTCAGCAACCCAATCTACTATCGCCTGTACTTGTCCTGGCCTCAACATTCGTACAGCCTCATTAGACACGCCAAAATACCGCTGCAGGCTCTGTCGCCTACTCGCACCTGAGGAAGGTGTTTCACTAGTGCGTGTAGCTGGCACAGATCGACCACGTCCTCTTCCTGCAACAGGAGCGCCACCAGCAGCACCACGACCCGGGCCACGTCCCCTTTTTGATGATCTCCTCATATTTTCAAAGTTTATGATCTCACCCTAAACGGGTGTTTTCGGCAATAGCAGAATACACGTACAGTGTCTAAAGCGTTTATGAACACGCAGAAAATGCTATTGGGAAGAAAAAAAAACACTGCAAAATTAAATTTTTTTTTGCAATGTTTTTCCAATATCAGAATACACGGATAGTGTCTACAGCGTGTATGTATGAAAACGCAGAAAATGCTATTGGGGGAAAAAAAACACAGCAAAATAATTTTTTTTTGCAATGTTTTTTCAATATCAGAATACACGGACAGTATGTAAAGCGTTTATGAAAACGCAGAAAATGCTATTGGGAAAAAAAAAACACTGCAAAATTAAAAATGTTTGCAATGTTTTTGCAATATCAGAATACACGGATAGTGTCTACAGCGTGTATGTACAGTGGTGTGAAAAAGTGTTTGCCCCCTTCCTCATTTCCTGTTCCTTTGCATGTTTGTCACACTTAAGTGTTTCGGAACATCAAACCAATTTAAACAATAGTCAAGGACAACACAAGTAAACACAAAATGCAATTTGTAAATGAAGGTGTTTATTATTAAAGGTGAAAAAAAATCCAAACCATCATGGCCCTGTGTGAAAAAGTGATTGCCCCCTAAACCTAATAACTGGTTGGGCCACCCTTAGCAGCAACAACTGCAACCAAGCGTTTGCGATAACGTGCAATGAGGCTTTTACAGCGTCCTGGAGGAATTTTGGCCCACTCATCTTTGCAGGATTGTCCTAATTCAGTTACATTAGAGGGTTTTCGAGCATGAACGGCCTTTTTAAGGTCATACCACAACATCTCAATAGGATTCAGGTCAGGACTTTGGCTAGGCCACTCCAAAGTCTTCATTTTGTTTTTCTTCAGCCATTCGGTGGTGGACTTGCTGGTGTGTTTAGGATCATTGTCCTGCTGCAGAACCCAAGTTCGTTTCAGCTTGAGTACACGAACAGATGGTCGGACATTCTCCTTCAGGACCTCTTGGTAGACAGCAGAATTCATAGTTCCTTTTATCACGGCAAGTCTTCCAGGTCCTGAAGCAGCAAAACAGCCCCAGACCATCACACTACCACCACCATATTTTACTGTTGGTATAATTTTCTTTTTCTGAAATGCAGTGTTCCTTTTCTGCCAGATATACTTGGACACACACCTTCCAAAGAGTTCCACTTTTGTCTCATCGGTCCACAGAATGTTGTCCCAAAAGTCTTGGGGATCATCAAGATGTGTTGTGGAGAATTTGAGACGAGCTTTGATGTTCTTTTTTCTCAGCAGTGGTTTTCTCCTTGGAACTCTGCCATGCAGGCCATTTTTGCCCAGTCTTTTCCTGATGGTGGAGGCATGAACGCTGACCTTAACTGAGGCAGTGAGGCCTGCAGTTCCTTGGACGTTGTTGTGGGGTCTTTTGTGACCTCTTGGATGAGTCGTCGCTGCGCTCTTGGGGTAATTTTGGGCGGCCGGCCACTCCTGGGAAGGTTCACCACTGTTCCATGTCTTCGCCATTTGTGGATAATGGCTCTCACTGTGGTTCGCTGGATTCCCAAAGCTTTGGAAATGGCTTTATAACCCTTTCCAGACTGATAGATCTCAATTACTTTCTTTCTCAATTGTTCCTGAATTTCTTTGGGTCTCGGCATGATGTGTAGCTTTTAAGGATCTTCTGGTGGACCTTACTGTGTCAAGCAGCTCCTATTTAAGTGATGCCTTGATTGTGAACAGGTGTGGCAATAATCAGGCCTGGGTGTGGCTAGAGAAATTGAACTCAGGTGTGGACAACCACAGTTATAGTATGTTTTAACAAGGGGGGCAATCACTTTTTCACACAGGGCCATGATGGTTTGGATTTTTTTTCACCTTTAATAATAAACACCTTCATTTACAAATTGCATTTTGTGTTTACTTGTGTTGTCCTTGACTATTGTTTAAATTGGTTTGATGTTCCGAAACACTTAAGTGTGACAAACATGCAAAGGAACAGGAAATGAGGAAGGGGGCAAACACTTTTTCACACCACTGTATGAAAACGCAGAAAATGCTATTGGGGAAAAAAAACACTGCAAAATTAATTTTTTTTGCAATGTTTTTCCAATATCAGAATACACGGACAGTATGTAAAGCGTTTATGAAAACGCAGAAAATGCTATTGGGAAAAAAAACACTGCAAAATTTTATTTTTTTGCAATGTTTTTCCAATATCAGAATACACGGATAGTGTCTGTAGTGATCTAATCTATAATCGTCGTTCCTTCCTCGTAGATGGTATATGGTTATTAAAAGTATTGTCCGCAGCAAAACCCGATTCTCCCAGAGAGAGATTTTATTGACTTCCAAAACAGAACATTCTTACAGACGACAAAATCCACCAGAGTACATGACAAAGAATATCTTCTCCTAGACCCGTCTTTCTCTCTAGACTAGCTGACAACCTGCCTGTCTTCTCATATACTGATCTGACACTGGGGGGGGGGGGGTCAACCAAATGTTTACCATGAATACCCCCCTCAATTCTAATTACCATCAGTAAATACTAGATTAAAAGGCTATCCCTCACACACACAACTTGCATAAGATTTACACATCAAAGGGTAACAGATAACATTGTCTTTGATGTGTGCGACTACTGATTAGATTAAGAGATGACACCTGGACACCCTTTTGAGGTGTAGAATAGACTTGAATCCCCAATCTATATTCTTGCATAATGAATTTGTCTTAGAATGCCTAAATAGAATGTCTATACGAACTACATAAAAAACACTACATATATATATATAAATATGTATATATATAATATATATATATATGTATACGTATATATATATATATTAGATATAATATACTACATATACCCCCACTTGGGTCGTTCTAACTACTAGAACTGACCCATAAATCGAGCAACAAACATAGCATTACCGACTTGAGGTATTGGATGCTTCACAATGGCTCATATGAAATATAAAGTTGAAACTGGTTACATCTCTCTTCACCAGCCTCTAAAATATCCCCATGAAACAGTCATTAGATAATATAGCTTTAGACCATGACTGGAAAAGGATTCGGTAAACATCCTTATTATATCACATCAAGATCTTGAATATTGCACAAAAACGAGCGGATGTCGCAGTTCATTCTTCAATTTTCAACTTCATCATAACTCTCATTGAAAGTAGACTTGGTGTGCTTGGTGTGCTGGGAGCTCCGATCCACATAACTCCAGGATTCCTCTCCAGGCTCAAGGTTTTCATTTTCTTAAAGATGCTTTTGCACAAACACCAGCAAATCCCGAAATTCTACTTCCATCTTTATAGTAAGAAGAACCATCCATGTACCAGCATTCGCTTTCAAGTTCAAAAGGCTGAAAAAAAACTGCTATTGCTGTACTTTGTAATTTGCTGTAGGCCGACTCCTCATTTCCATCCTTAATAGAGCAGTTGCTTGAATCATTCAGTCCATAATTCCACCTGAATGGTATACCAATCTATATACCAATCTATAATTCATATATCCATATAATCCATATATAATCCCCCACTTTCAGATAGAATCAGCTTGACATCAGCGTTTATCAGATCTTCTATCCAGACAAAGCAGCAGTGGAAAATCTTGCCAGTAAAGTTAGGTCTTTTTTTCATCCATATGTCAATAATATTAATGACTGATTCAACAAAGTTTCAAATCATGACTGGAGTGATGAACTTCACTCACCCCTCTTATAAATTTAGGAAAACCACCCAACATACTATAATTTATGCTATGCCAAGCCATTGTGCAGCATCTCACCTTAGATATCAAATATATTGATCAATATGCAATATGTAATATGCAACATGTAATGTAACATGAAAAATTATTTTCGGTTTAAATGTTTCGCTCTGGGTTTAAGATAAAGTTCAAGAAATAAAACATAATAAAATAAAAAAAATAAAAAAATAAAAATAAAAATGGAAAAGGGTGAAAAATAAAAATAAAAAATAGGGCTTGATGAATAAAAAATGGGAAAGGGTGAAAAATAAAAAAAAAAAAAAAATATAGGGAAAAGTCCATTGTCCAAGTCAAAAAGTAAAAAAAAAAGGTCAATTGCTTGATGAATATTGAGAGAGTCCATGATATTGTTTATTCAGTGTTTCTCCCCCACTAGCCAGAAATTTCAGCTTGCAGTTCACATGCTATGCGGATGCAGTATCTTCAATATCTGAAAGACAAAAAACTCTCCAACAAAACTAATTAGCAAGATCCTTAAACATTCTTTGAAGTTAAAACAAAGGACTATTTACACATCCACAGGTTGAAACTAAACCACCCCCACTGCTAGCGAAATGTCATTTGTATTCAAAAACAGATCTGGATAATGTAATCTGTTTAGCTGTCCCAGCAATGTGTTATGTTCCATTTTCATTTTATCGTACTCAATCTTCAAGTGGTCATATTTCTGTTTTAACTGAGAAAATGGTATCCAAGCCTTAGATACCTTTTTATTATGATTTTGGTCAGCTCTGCTTTTCATATTAATATCACCTATATTTGACCTGGTGTCTCCTCTTTGATTGTTATCATAAGACATTATCTTTTGATCTTTATGTTCAGTATTTGTCCTAAACAATGTGGCTAAATCAATCTTGACAGCTTGCTCATTTGACTTTCTCCATAAATTGTCTGCTTTCAACAATACATCTTTTAAATCATGGGGATTTGGGGTAACTAGTAAAATATTTTGTCTAATCTCTTCGTTCAAAGCATGTAGAAATATACTCATATGTAACAAGCCACCATGCTCAAATGCAAGATTATTACTGACCAATATTTCCATAATAGATTTTATCCTTCCTGACAACTCGTAGGGAGATTCATTTTTCATTTGTTTGATCTTCCCATGAACAGTAACATCAGAACGTACACCATACAAAACACATAACAATTCCATCAATATGTCCCTTGTCCTCATTGGTTGAGTACAGATCTGCTTAATTCTCACCCAAAGACTATTTCCTATAGAATGTTGCATAACTCTGTCTAAATCAGATGGGTTGAGATTGTACATATCTCTGACATTCTGCAAGTCACAAAACCATTTTAAAAATCTGTTTAAATCATGGCAGGGAATCATTCCTATTTCTTTAAGAATTGCATCTAATTCTTTTGGTTTCAAAGGCTTCATTACAAGCTGAACTTCACCTGCATTATTATTATTGTTATAAACTGTGGTGGTCACAGTGGGTGCGGCTGGCAATGAATTATCAGATTTAATATGAGGTTCTGTTTCATTTGATAGAATGTTTGTATTTGCATTTTGCTGCAGATTGCTGAATCCACGATTCGATGCATATCTGCATTCCTGAGATCTCTTCTCTAATTCCATAATTCTTAATTTCAATCTCTCATTTTCCTCTGATAATTCATTACAACGTTTAGACTTCTCAAGCAGAGCTTCCCCAATGGTGACTGCATGCAATTTTAAATTTACAGTCTCAGATTCTGATTGGTTTTGTAACCTCTGACAAACCTTGTTGCTATTATCAACTGCACTCTGTAACTGGGTAATTTCCTCAACCTTATCTTTCAAAGAACTTTCCATTGTTAAACAGCAAGATAACAAGCCCTGTACAATACAACCTTTTCTTTTACTTTCTGAAATTTTGCTCTCAAAAACAGTTTTTTCTAAAAATTCATTCATCATAGTCCATGTCTGCTTATATTTTTCTGGCACTTCATAAGGACCGCCATGACGCTTAATACATTTTAACACCCATCTGTTAACTTTATCAGAACTGACACTAGCTTCACACTGAGTAAGCATTTTTACTATATTATTAATAATTTAAAAAGAGAGAAATATTTTACTCACCGCATTAATTACTCCTTCAGCTTCCAGCTCACGTCTTCTGGTACACGATGCAGTCCTTTTTCTTCGTTTCCAGTCTCCAGAGAATAATTCTGGGGTTCCAAACTTGTTTGATTTTGTAGATCAGACTCTCTTATGTCACAACCAGACGTTAGAGTCACAGCACAGGTCTTGGGTCTCCATCAGACTTCTGTCCAACTCACGGATTGTTATCACCACGATTTCTAATACAAAGTCCTGAAAATGCTCTTCTGGTCGCTTGAACGGCACCAATGTAGTGATCTAATATATAATCGTTCCTTCCTCGTAGATGGTATATGGTTATTAAAAGTATTGTCCGCAGCAAAACCCGATTCTCCCAGAGAGAGATTTTATTGACTTCCAAAACAGAACATTCTTACAGACGACAAAATCCACCAGAGTACATGACAAAGAATATCTTCTCCTAGACCCGTCTTTCTCTCTAGACTAGCTGACAACCTGCCTGTCTTCTCATATACTGATCTGACACTGGGGGGGGGGTCAACCAAATGTTTACCATGAATACCCCCCTCAATTCTAATTACCATCAGTAAATACTAGATTAAAAGGCTATCCCTCACACACACAACTTGCATAAGATTTACACATCAAAGGGTAACAGATAACATTGTCTTTGATGTGTGCGACTACTGATTAGATTAAGAGATCACACCTGGACACCCTTTTGAGGTGTAGAATAGACTTGAATCCCCAATCTATATTCTTGCATAATGAATTTGTCTTAGAATGCCTAAATAGAATGTCTATACGAACTACATAAAAAACACTACATATATATATATATAAATATGTATATATATAATATATATATATATGTATACATATATATATATATATTAGATATAATATACTACAGTGTCTACAGCGTGTATGTATGAAAACGCAGAAAATGCTATTGGGGAAAAAAAACACTGAAAAATTTAATTTTTTTGAATGTTTTTGCAATATCAGAATACACGGATAGTGTCTACAGCGTGTATGTATGAAAACGCAGACAATACTATTGGGGGAAAAAAACACTGCAAAATAAAAAATTTTTGCAATGTTTTTGCAATATCAGAATACACGCATAGTGTCTACAGCGTGTATGTATGAAAACGCAGAAAATGCTATTGGGGGAAAAAAAACACTGCAAATTTAAATTTTTTTGCAATGTTTTTGCAATATCAGAATACACGGATAGTGTCTAAAGCGTTTATGAAAACGCAGAAAATGCTATGGGGAAAAAAAACACAGCAAAATTATTTTTTTTTGCATAATGAATTTGTAAAGCGTTTATGAAAACGCAGAAAAATGAAAAAAACACTAAAAAATTTTTTTGCAATGTTTTTGCAATATAGAATACACGGATAGTGTCTAAAGCGTTTATGAAAACGCATAAAAAAAAAACACAGCAAAATAAAAAAAATTTGCAATGTTTTTGCAATATCAGAATACACGGACAGTATGTAAAGCGTTTATGAAAACGCAGAAAATGCTATTGGGAAAAAAAAAAACACTGCAAAATTAAAAATGTTTGCAATGTTTTTGCAATATCAGAATACACGGATAGTGTCTACAGCGTGTATGTATGAAAATGCAGAAAATGCTATTGGGGAAAAAAAACACTGCAAAATAAAAATTTTTTGCAATGTTTTTCCAATATCAGAATACACGGACAGTATGTAAAGCGTTTATGAAAACGCAGAAAATGCTATGGGGAAAAAAAAACACTGCAAAATTACATTTTTTTGCAATGTTTTTCCAATATCAGAATACACGGACAGTATGTAAAGCGTTTATGAAACCGCAGAAAATGCTATTGGGAAAAAAAAACACTGCAAAATTAAATTTTTTTGCAATGTTTTTGCAATATCAGAATACACGGATAGTGTCTAAAGCGTGTATGTATGAAAACGCAGAAAATGCTATTGGGGAAAAAAAACACTGCAAAATTAAATTTTTTTGCAATGTTTTTGCAATATCAGAATACACGGATAGTGTCTACAGCGTGTATGTATGAAAACGCAGACAATACTATTGGGGAAAAAAAAACACTGCAAAATAAAAAAATTTTGCAATGTTTTTGCAATATCAGAATACACGCATAGTGTCTACAGCGTGTATGTATGAAAACGCAGAAAATGCTATTGGGGGAAAAAAAACACCGCAAAATTAAATTTTTTTGCAATGTTTTTGCAATATCAGAATACACGGATAGTGTCTAAAGCGTTTATGAAAACGCAGAAAATGCTATTGGGGAAAAAAAAACACTGCAAAATTAAATTTTTTTGCAATGTTTTTCCATATCAGAATACACGGACAGTATGTAAAGCGTTTATGAAAACGCAGAAAATGCTATTGGGAAAAAAAAAAACACTGCAAAATTAAAATTTTTTGCAATGTTTTTGCAATATCAGAATACACGGATAGTGTCTAAAGCGTGTATGTATGAAAACGCAGAAAATGCTATTGGGGAAAAAAAACACTGCAAAATTAAATTTTTTTGCAATGTTTTTGCAATATCAGAATACACAGATAGTGTCTACAGCGTGTATGTATGAAAACGCAGAAAATGCTATTGGGGAAAAAAAACACTGCAAAATTTTATTTTTTTTTGCAATGTTTTTGCAATATCAGAATACACGGATAGTGTCTACAGCGTGTATGTATGAAAACGCAGACAATACTATTGGGGAAAAAAAACCACTGCAAAATAAAAAAAATTTGCAATGTTTTTGCAATATCAGAATACACGGATAGTGTCTACAGCGTGTATGTATGAAAACGCAGAAAATGCTATTGGGGGAAAAAAAACACTGCAAAATTAAATTTTTTTGCAATGTTTTTGCAATATCAGAATACATGGATAGTGTCTACAGCGTGTATGTATGAAAACGCAGAAAATGCTATTGGGGGAAAAAAAACACTGCAAATTTAAATTTTTTTGCAATGTTTTTGCAATATCAGAATACACGGATAGTGTCTAAAGCGTTTATGAAAACGCAGAAAATGCTATTGGGGAAAAAAAAACACAGCAAAATAAAATTTTTTTGCAATGTTTTTCCAATATCAGAATACACGGACAGTATGTAAAGCGTTTATGAAAACGCAGAAAATGCTATTGGGGGAAAAAACACAGCAAAATTTAATTTTTTTGCAATGTTTTTGCAATATCAGAATACACGGATAGTGTCTAAAGCGTTTATGAAAACGCAGAAAATGCTATTGGGGGAAAAAAAACACTGCAAAATAAAATTTTTTTGCAATGTTTTTCCAATATCAGAATACACGGACAGTATGTAAAGCGTTTATGAAAACGCAGAAAATGCTATTGGGAAAAAAAAAACACTGCAAAATTAAAAATGTTTGCAATGTTTTTGCAATATCAGAATACACGGATAGTGTCTACAGCGTGTATGTATGAAAACGCAGAAAATGCTATTGGGGAAAAAAAACACTGCAAAATTAAATTTTTTGCAATGTTTTTCCAATATCAGAATACACGGATAGTGTCTAAAGCGTGTATGAAAACGCAGAAAATGCTATTGGGGAAAAAAAATACTGCAAAATTAAATTTTTTGCAATGTTTTTGCAATATCAGAATACACGGATAGTGTCTACAGCGTGTATGTATGAAAACGCAGAAAAATGCTATTGGGGAAAAAAACACTGCAAAATTTATTTTTTTTGCAATGTTTTTGCAATATCAGAATACACGGATAGTGTCTACAGCGTGTATGTATGAAAACGCAGGCAATACTATTGGGGAAAAAAAAACACTGCAAAATAAAAAAAATTTGCAATGTTTTTGCAATATCAGAATACACGCATAGTGTCTACAGCGTGTATGTATGAAAACGCAGAAAATGCTATTGGGGGAAAAAAAACACTGCAAATTTAAATTTTTTTGCAATGTTTTTGCAATATCAGAATACACGGATAGTGTCTAAAGCGTTTATGAAAACGCAGAAAATGCTATTGGGGAAAAAAAAACACAGCAAAATTTATTTTTTTTGCAATGTTTTTCCAATATCAGAATACACGGACAGTATGTAAAGCGTTTATGAAAACGCAGAAAATGCTATTGGGGAAAAAAAAACACAGCAAAATTTAATTTTTTTGCAATGTTTTTGCAATATCAGAATACACGGATAGTGTCTAAAGCGTTTATGAAAACGCAGAAAATGCTATTGGGGGAAAAAAAAAAACACTGCAAAATAAATTTTTTTTGCAATGTTTTTCCATATCAGAATACACGGATAGTATGTAAAGCGTTTATGAAAACGCAGAAAATGCTATTGGGGAAAAAAAACACTGCAAAATTTTATTTGTTTGCAATGTTTTTGCAATATCAGAATACACGGATAATGTCTACAGCGTGTATTTATGAAAACGCAGAAAATGCTATTGGGGAAAAAAAACACTGCAAAATTTATTTTTTTTGCAATGTTTTTGCAATATCAGAATACACGGATAGTGTCTAAAGCGTGTATGTATGAAAACGCAGAAAATGCTATTGGGGAAAAAAAATACTGCAAAATTAAATTTTTTGCAATGTTTTTGCAATATCAGAATACACGGATAGTGTCTACAGCGTGTATGTATGAAAATGCAGAAAATGCTATTGGGGCAAAAAAAACACTGCAAAATTAAATCTTTTTGCAATGTTTTCTCAATATCAGAATACACAGATAGTGTCTACAGCGTGTATGTATGAACACGCAGAAAATGCTATTGGGAAAAAAAAACACAGCAAAATTAATTTTTTTTGCAATGTTTTTGCAATATCAGAATACACGGACAGTGTCTACAGCGTGTATGTATGAAAACGCAGAAAATGCTATTGGGAAAAAAAAACACTGCAAAATTAAATCTTTTTGCAATGTTTTCTCAATATCAGAATACACAGATAGTGTCTACAGCGTGTATGTATGAACACGCAGAAAATGCTATTGGGAAAAAAAAAAACAGCAAAATTAAAGTTTTTTGCAATGTTTTTCCAATATCAGAATACACGGATAGTGTCTACAGCGTGTATGTATGATGTATGTATAAACACGCAGAAAATGCTATTGGGGAAAAAAAAAAAAAAGCTAAATTAAATTTTTATGCAAGGTTTTTCCAATAGCAGAATACACACAGACTATGGTGTATCGCTTAGTATATGCAGTGTTGGTCCTAATGGTGAACTGAGCTTGCAGGTAAAACTTTTATATTTTGTCTGGCACTGTCCTCATGGCACTGTTAAAAGACTGTGCACTGCACCCCAGCCAGGGTACAATTGATTTAGGAATCTCTTTAATAATTCTTTCTGCCTCTTCCTTACTAAAGAAACTCCCTGGTACGGTTCAGGAGGGGGGCACTCACCCCCTACTTTTCCTGTGGCCTGCCAGGTTGCATGCTCAGATAAGGGTCTGGTATGGATTTTGGGGGACCCCTACGCCATTTAAAAAAAAAAAATTGGCACAGGGTTCCCCTTAATTTCCATATCAGAACCGAAGGGCCTGGTATGGATTTTTTTTTTTTTCAAAACGTTTTATTAGTAGAAAAACAGAATATACAAGAACAGAGAGTAACATCATCAAACAGTGTCACGGTTATAGCATGAGGTTCATCGAAGGGCATAAAACCAACAGTGTCAGTATAATACAACATATTACAAGAAACCACCGTTGACAGAGGATCAGTGGGGAACCACTAATGATAAGATATGTCCTAGGTGAGATTAATATCCAAATAATAAAAGAAAAGAGAAAGAAAGAAAAAAAAAGAAAAAAAACAAGCAAAACAGGGTAAGGGCATGGTCAGTCTTGAAGTCTAAGAACAATCCAGGGGTTTCATTTTGCATCAAAAGATGGAATTGTATCGTGTAGGGTATGAAAAATATTTTCTGCCAGCATCGTGTGGTCAATACGTGCTATAACTTGTGTCGGAGTTGGGGAGGTGGTATAGGGCCTGCATGCTCTGGAATCAGACAGATTTCCCTCCGGCGAAAAAGTTGCCAAGTGTAGTCAAATTTTGATCCGTCCAGAGGTGGAAAGATTCCGGACTATGTAGTGAAAAAGGGAATCTGGGGTCCCCTAGGAAAGTGGCTCCTAGGGGAGAGGTAGAGGTCAGGCCGTACTTGAACCTGTATTGAGTCCAGAGCCGCAGGCCTTATGGCCACAATCCTGTTTCTCTTTTCAAGTTCTGGGTAGGTTGAAAGATAGGACCACAGCAATCCTGGGAGGTGTAAGGGAATGATTGATTCGTATGTACATGCACTCATGTGCGTCTAAAGGCCACCATGCACACTTGAACAAAAGCACCCAAGGTTTAATACATGCCTAAACCAGCTAGTAGGGATTATGCTATGTTATACTGGAGAAAAAAACACACTGATGCTGTTCACTGTATCTACCTGATTAGATCATGCTGCTGCATAAAGTGATAAATTGGGTGTTATTAGATCAATCCAATGTCTGTAAGATGCAAAAATAATCACTATTTAAAAACGTGTACCATAAATTGTATACAGTGGAAAATGTTCGTGCTTTACATGAGCTCGTCAATGTGGACTAGCATCAGTCTCACAAAATCATGTAATATGCACAGTTTAATAGAAAAGACTCCTCAGGGTATAGTGATATATCTATCAATGGCGCTAGTCACCATACACCTTACGGGTCTTCACCCCTCACTGGGGTATAGTGAGTGCTAACAAAGAAAAAAGCCTATGTTATAATTATGCACACGTATATACATCTATGTGCATGCTTAAATAAACGTGTATAATATCACCACAAAAACCATAAGAATATAAGTAATAATGTGCACAGATATATAGTGAACCGGCATGTATGATCATATGGCGTACAAAAGGTAGATGTTACAGTCTACGGGTTATGGCGTAAACGTGAAGTTGTTACTGCATGTCGAACACAGTCTGATATATGGTACAGGCAATATATTCATATATGATGTAAACCAATAGAGAAAGAAAAAAGAAGAAAAGTCCAAAGTGTGTGATGTTGAATTCGAAAACTCCAGACTCTGTGTTCACAGTTCATACAGGTGACTTTAGGTGCTCCCCCCGGTGGTATCCCACTCACCAGCTCCCTGCACCCCTACAGGGGCTACAGGCACGTAGTTCACACTTTACCCCGTCCGAGTCACAGCTCCAGGTCCTCTAGTTCCTATGCCAGGATTTCCAAAGTAGTGAAAAAAACACACTTCAGATGTACCGGTGTGTTATAGAGTCCTCATGGAGGGGGAGACAGAGAAAGAAAAAACTCTGATAGTACGTTATATTTTTAAGACCAGAACTCCCTTTATTGAAATAAAGTTCTGTATATATTAAAAAATAGAAATGGACTAACACATCGCTTGCAAAACAGAGAAGTAAATAAATTAAAAAAATGTTTTATATAAAAAATATTCGAAAAAGTAAAAACAGGAAATATTGGCAATGAAAATAAACCCCCTGCTAGATGCTTGTAAGGCAGCTAGGCTTAGTGGGGCATAACCATACGTTTTCCAGGGAAAGAGGAACACACGGCGCTGTGAGCGAGCGGTTTGCGTTCCAGCTGCGCTCCAACAGCCCGTGTTCCCGGAATTGACGTATTGGCGTGATTGCGTGGCTCCGTCGTACGCGTTTCGTCATAGACGCCGCTGAAGACGTCTATGACGAAACGCGTACGACAGAGCCACGCAATCACGCCAATACGTCAATTCCGGGAACACGGGCTGTTGGAGCGCAGCTGGAACGCAAACTGCTCACTCACAGCGCCGTGTGTTTCTCTTTCCCTGGAAAACGTACGGTTATGCCCCACTAAGCCTAGCTGCCTTACAAGCATCTAGCAGGGGGTTTATTTTCATTGGCAATATTTCCTGTTTTTACTTTTTCGAAATTTTTTTATATAAAACATTTTTTTAATTTATTTACTTCTCTGTTTTGCAAGCGATGTGTTAGTCCATTTCTATTTTTTAATATATACAGAACTTTATTTCAATAAAGGGAGTTCTGGTCTTAAAAATATAACGCACTATCTGAGTTTTTTCTTTCTCTGTCTCCCCCTCCATGAGGACATACCCTATAACACACCGGTACATCTGAAGTGTGTTTTTTTCACTACTTTGGAAATCCTGGCATAGGAACTAGAGGACCTGGAGCTGTGACTCGGACGGGGTAAAGTGTGAACTACGTGCCTGTAGCCCCTGTAGGGGTGCAGGGAGCTGGTGAGTGGGATACCACCAGGGGGGAGCACCTAAAGTCACCTGTATGAACTGTGAACACAGAGAAGTCACCCGATATGTGGAATTACTAGCCTGGAGTTTTCTAATTCAACATCACACACTTTGGACTTTTCTTCTTTCTTCTTTCTCTATTGGTTTACATCATATATGAATATATTGCCTGTACCATATATCAGACTGTGTTCGACATGCAGTAACAACTTCACGTTTACGCCATAACCCGTAGACTGTAACATCTACCTTTTGTACGCCATATGATCATACATGCCGGTTCACTATATATCTGTGCACATTATTACTTATATTCTTATGGTTTTTGTGGTGATATTATACACATTTATTTAAGCACGCACATGGATGTATATACGTGTGCATAATTATAACATAAGCTTTTTTATTTGTTAGCACTCACTATACCCCAGTGAGGGGTGAAGACCCGTAAGGTGTATGGTGACTAGCGCCATTGATAGATATATCACTATACCCTGAGGAGTCTTTTCTATTAATCTGTGCATATTACATGATTTTGTGAGACTGATGCTAGTCCACATTGATGAGCTCATGTAAAGCACGAACATTTTCCACTTTATACACTTTATATCATTTATGGTACACGTTTTTAAATAGTGATTATTTTTGCGTCTTACAGACATTGGATTGATCTAATAACACCCAATTTATCACTTTATGCAGCAGCATGATCTAATCAGGTAGATACAGTGAACAGCATCAGTGTGTTTTTTTTCTCCAGTATAACATAGCATAATCCCTACTAGATGGTTTAGGCATGTATTAAACCTTGGGTGCTTTTGTTCAAGTGTGCATGGTGGCCTTTAGACGCACATGAGTGCATGTACATACGTATATATATATATATATACATACAATTCTACTATTGACTTGTGGTATAGGTAGCACCTGAACTCAGTATCTTTACACATTTTCTCTAAGCATTGGGGCCCCTCATTGAGGCAAGTGCCTTTCCTTTTTTCCTGGGGTGGCAGCAACCTGGTGATATCCTACCAAAGCGCGGTATCCAACATACAATCCTTTTGAATGATTGATTCGGCTTCAAATTTAACCCAGGGTACCTTGGAGTTCCTTATATTCCATTGTGCTTGTTGTGTAAACCTGCAGGACAGGTAATACAGCCATAACTGAGGAACTCCAAGGCCGGCTACGTTTTGTGGAACGAGACAAAACTGCTCTAGAAAATCTAGATGGTTTATCCCGCCATCAAATCGGTTAAGATGTGCTTGAAATCCTAACAGGTAAGATTTTGTTAGTCTTATGGGAAGAGAACGGAAAAGGTATAATAACCTAGGGAGAATGACCTTCAGGGCCGTGATCCTGCCTATGAAAGGGATATGAAGAGGTGCCCATAGCTTGAGAGTCTTTTTAAGTTTTGTGATCATCGGGGGGTAATTCCATTCGAAGAGTTTGTCATAGTCACTGGTGAGTCCAATACCCAAATATGAGAGATGAGTATCGGACCATGTAAAAGAGTAGGCTTGTTTTAAATGGGAGAGTTCAGCCTGTGGGATACCCACTGGGAGGGCTGCCGATTTTGTAACATTGACCCGAAAGACCAGAGACCTTGGCAAAGTTCGAGAGGGTCTGTAAAAGATTTGGTAGTGATATAAAAGGGTTGGTGATAAACATCAATACGTCATCGGCGTACATACAGAATTTATAGGTGGAGGGACCTTTGGTGTAGCCTGATATATCTGGGTTGTTTAATAGGGCAATAGCTAGGGGTTCAAGGGCAAGAGCAAAAATGAGCGGGGAAAGGGGGCATCCCTTCCTGGTGCCCTTTCCTAGTTGGAAAAAATCTGAGTTGCAACCCGGGAATTTAATGCGAGTTTTGGGGTTTCGATAAAGTGCCCTGGTATGGATTTAAGGGGGACCCCCACACTTTTTTTTTTAATTTTGGTTCGGGGGTTCCACTTAATATTCATACCAGACCCAAAGGGCCTGGTAATGGACTGGGGGGATCCCATGCTCTTTTTTTCAATTAGTTTTATCTGTAGCAAACCCCCAAGGAAGCTTCTTGGTA
The DNA here is from genome assembly GCA_028564925.1 of Lithobates sylvaticus. Taxonomy (NCBI): domain Eukaryota; kingdom Metazoa; phylum Chordata; class Amphibia; order Anura; family Ranidae; genus Lithobates; species Lithobates sylvaticus. The sequence goes on along the minus strand of CM053028.1, from coordinate 137,719,730 downwards.
TTATTCCGTTGAATAATCCGTTGTTCTGCCTCTCAACCCCAGCGAACTATCCCAGCCCATCTGGCACACCTAGCTCTGTGGTAAATAGAATAACCTGATAATAATACACAACACAGTGCTGTATTTTTAAGTTTACTTTGAAAATTAATAAAGTTCAAATTAACACCAGTCAGCCAGGACCTGTATAAGTATCCAGGTCTTGGTTGAAACAGTTTAAAGGAAAAACAGTCAGTAACACTATGCAACCATAAACAAGAAAATAAATGAAAATATGCATAGATTCAATAGGCTCCGAAAACCAGCTTTTCATATGTATGAAATACTATGAATAAAGGGGAACCCCAGGCCGGCCTATGATGTCTCTATTACACACAATGAAGTAATTTCAATACCCGCGGTGTGTCCCCTTTAACCGCTTCCCGACCGCCTAACGCCGATATACGTCGGCAAAATGGCACGGGCAGGCAAAATCACGTACCTGTACGTGATTGTGCATGTGCCTGCCTGTGGGTCGCGCGCGCGCTGCCAGCGGCGCGCTCGTGACCCGGTCAGGAGCTCCGTGACCAAGGCCGCGGGACCAGCGGACCCGATCGCCGCTGGTATCCCGCAATCGGGTTACGGAGCTGAAGAACGGGGAGAGGTTTGTGTAAACAAACCTCTCCCCGCGCTTCCTACTCTGCCTGTCATTGATCGGCTGTTCCCTGTCATCGGGAAAGCCGATCAATGACGTCAGACATACAGCCACGCCCCCCTACTGTAAAAAATCACAACACGTCACACTGACTCCTCCCCGCCCCCTAGTGGTTAACTCCTTCACTGCCACTGTCATTTACATAGGAATCAGTGCTATTTAAATAGCACTGATTTCTGTATAAATGACAAATGTCCCAAAAATGTGTCAAAAATGTCCGATGGAGTGCGCATGCACGGGAGCTCCAAGATGGCTGCTTAAGCCGGGAGCTCCGCGCCACACGGATCCTATTGCGCCCGCCGAGACCCACCCAGCGCTGTTTACCGGCATTAGATATGCCATCCGGGACCTCCGCCACCCGGTGAATCTCCCCACAGGCTTTTCCGGCCGCCCGCGCCGGCCGTTGTCGCCGCATACAAGGCCCAGTACACGAGAGGTGTACCAAGATGGCCGCCGGATCTTTCTAACGCCAGAAGGAGCTCTTTAATCCTGCTGATCTCGGCATAGGAATAGCCATCCGAGACCTCCGCCACCCGGTGACCCTCCCTACATACTTTTCAGGCCACAAGCTCTGGCCGTTGGCCCCAAACAGTAACCGCAGCACACGAGGGGTGTTCCAAGATGGCCACCAGATCACACTAGAACAAGAAGGGACTCTTTTATCCCGCAGATCGCAGCAGGAGGTCACTGGTACAGGTATATCCCATCTCCTATAGGAAGCCCTCTATATGCAGAAGTTTGGGGTCAGGAGGAGCCTAAAACCTGAATTCTTAGCCGCCTCACAAATTGGGTGTCCCAAGATGGCCGCTATGGCTGCTGCAGTCTCTATGCCCTCACATCTACATCTGGAAACAACTCCAGATCACATTTCTCTGCTTTACCACATTTATCCCCAGGGTCATGTGGCATTGGACCTCATTCTCAGAATCCCTCCCCTGCTTCCACAGAGTCCCTGCTCAGTCACTCATTTGGGGATCAGGCCCTATTCCCTGCAGGCCCACAAGGCATATCAGCTTCTGACCCTCATGGACCCATCTCACAACTTCCTCAGATCTCAGTTGATGATCTTTTCCTCAAATTCTCTACACTTCTCACTGCTAACGCAGCTGCCATCACGGGAGAAATCAAATCAGACCTACAGAACATTGGCTCCAGGATGGACGTCATTGAAGACAAACTGGAACAGACAGCCACAGTATCCTTTCAGAATTCAGGCCTCATCCAAACCCTACAAGACCAACTGGATACAGCGTTTTCACGTATTGACGACTTGGAAAATAGGTCACGGAGATTGAACTTCAGAATCAGAGGCCTGCCTGAATCGATTACTGACGTTTCCACTGCCACACAAGACTTGATTAAGTCGCTTGTGCCGAACATTCCGCCGGCCCGCCTTGAATTAGACAGGGTACACAGAGCCTTAGGCCCACCCAGGAAAGACGGCTCTCCCAGGGACATCATTGCCAAACCGCTCTACTACGCTGTGAAGGAGTCCGTGATGAAACAGGCCCAAGTTCTTCCCCAGATCACCTGCCAAGGTCATCCCGTCCAGATATTTGCAGATCTCTCCCCCTCTACCATTCAACGGAGAAGAGCTCTCAAACCGCTTTTGACGACCATGACCCAGAAGGACATTAAGTACAAACGGGCCTTCCCTTTTGCGGTTAAGTTTGCTTACAAAGGCCAGCAACACTCTTTTTCCACCTTCGTATCGGGTGAACAACTACTTCTTAATCTAAAAATCATCTCAGAGGAAATGGAAACGGAAGCCTCTTCATCCCTCCCAGGAGCCAACAAACGCCTGCTCCCGACGAGCCCGCCGAATCCTCTATGGAACAAGACCAAGTCCAGAAGATCATCACACAAGGGCCCCACCTGAACAGGATCTTCCTTTAACACCTAAAACTGGTTTACACCCTGGCCACTGGACCATTCCTCTTTTTTTTTTTTTATCCTTTATGGTCTGCAGGCAGTGTTGTCTTTCTATGACTAGGAACGGACTTCTCCTGTATCTTCTGTTAATCGGGGGTGGTTCTGGGCTCCCATGGGGTCTACCTAGTCTCCCTTGAGGACGAAGGTCCTAGCTCCTCCCATTATTCCTTTTATTTTATTTATACGTATATATATATATATTTTTTTTTTTTATTATTATTTTTTTTTTTTATCCTCTCTTCCCTCTCATGAGGGGGGGGGGGGGGGCTTTACTGTTTTTGGGGTTTGGCGAGCCCTACGGGTGGTATGTATGTTTAACCACTTCCCGACCGCCCCATGTAGATATACGTCGGCAGAATGGCACGTACAGGCAGAACCACGTACCTGTACGTGCCATCCCTACCCCCCCCTAATAAAGGTTTAACCCCTTGATTGCCCCCCAGGTAACCCTTTCACCCCCTTTTGCCAGTGTCACTAAGCGATCGTTTTTCTGATCGCTGTATTAGTGTCACTGCTGTCGCTAGGTAACCATTTTTTTTTTTTTAGGTAACCGCCATGTTTATATAGGTTCATAAATAGGTTTATAGGTCAGGTACCCCCATATTACAACCTAAATAAAGGTTTTAACCCCTTGATTGCCCCTAGAGTTAACCCTTTCACCAGTGATCACTGTATAACTGTCACTGGTGACGCTGGTTAGCCAGTTAGTTATTTCGTTATTTAGGTTCCCCGTCAGGTTTTTATATAGCGTCAGGTACCCCCATATATTACCTAATAAAGGTTTTAACCCCCTGATTGCCCCTAGTTAACCCTTTCACCCCCTTTTGCCAGTGTCACTAAGCGATCGTTTTTCTGATCGCTGCATTAGTGTCGCTAGGTAACCATTTTTTTTTTTAGGTAACCGCCATGTTTATATAGGTTCATAAATAGGTTTATAGGTCAGGTACCCCCATATTACAACCTAAATAAAGGTTTTAACCCCCTGATTGCCCCTAGAGTTAACCCTTTCACCAGTGATCACTGTATAACTGTCACTGGTGACGCTGGTTAGCCAGTTAGTTATTTCGTTATTTAGGTTCCCCGTCAGGTTTTTATATAGCGTCAGGTACCCCCATATATTACCTAATAAAGGTTTTAACCCCCTGATTGCCCCTAGTTAACCCTTTCACCCCCTTTTGCCAGTGTCACTAAGCGATCGTTTTTCTGATCGCTGCATTAGTGTCGCTAGGTAACCAGTTTTTTTTTGTATTACTGTTACGGGTGACGCTGGTTAGTTAGCTTGTTTTTTATACTGTCAGGGCACCCGCCATTTATTACCCAATAACGGTTTAACCCCCTGATCGCCCGGCGGGTGATATCAATTAGGTTTTAGGGTCAAATAAGGTCTGCGTCGCCCCAGGTTAGTGCCAGTACCGCAAACACCCACGCGCAAAGCATACACCTCCCTTAGTGGCACAGTATCTGAACAGATCAATATCTGATCTGATCAGATCTATACTAGCGTCCCAGCAGTTTAGGGTTCCAAAAAAAACGCATTGTTAGCGGGATCAGCCCAGATACCTGCTAGCACCTGCGTTTTCCCCCTCCGCCCAGCCCAGCCCAGCCCACCCAAGTGCAGTATCGATCGATCACTGTCACTTACAAAACACTAAGCACACATAACTGCAGCGTTCGCAGAGTCAGGCCTGATCCCTGCGATCGCTAACATTTTTTTTGTGGTAGCGTTTTGATTCAGTTGCTTCAGTCAGGAGCTTTTTTACCTGTGAATCTCAAAAAAATAAAAAAAAATAAAATAGTTGTCGTTTTATTGTTCTCTCTCTCACTCTATTCTCTCTCTATTGTTGCTCTTTTTTTACTCCATTCTATTCTGCAATGTTTTATTATGTTTTATCATGTTTTATCATGCTTGCTTTTCAGGTATGTAATTTTGTTTACTGTGTTTTAGTGTTAAGCATTTTTTTGTTTTCAGGTGCGCCATTCAGTTGCAACGCGGATTTATTTATCTTGACAGCAACAGCGTTTGCTCCCACGATACATAAAGCCGCGACTCCAACGCTGTAGGAGGTGATTTCACCACCACAGTTAAAAAAAAGAGCATATATGCCGAAGCATGGGGGCAGCAGGGGGGGGGAGGAGCGATTGGCTCCTAATGCCACGTACATACGGTCGAAATTCCGACCGTGTGTACACGGCATAACTTTTGCGGGAGGATGCCCCCATGCATCGGCATATATAAATGGTGCATGTATGCCCATCATTAGAAGTGGGTGGATGAAGGGAGGTATTCTAATGGTGGGCATACCCACCAATCAATCTCTTTTTTTCGTTCAGCCAAGAGGCTGCATGAAAAAAAAAAAGATTACAATATATGTCCAGTATGTTGCTGGACTTTGAATGGTTATACCAGAATGATGCCTGCAGGTTTAGGTATCATCTTGGTATCATTCTTTTCAGCCAGTGATCGGCTTTCATGTAAAAGCAATTCTAGCGGGTAATTAGCCTCTAGACTGCTTTTACAAGCAGTGGGAGGGAATGTCCCCCCTCCCGGATATAAACCGCGCCATTGGGAAATTGGGAAAGCATTTTATCACACCAATCTTGGTGTGGTCAGATGCTTTGAGGGCAGAGGAAAGATCTAGGGTCTAATAGACCCCAATTTTTTCAAAAAAAGAGTACCTGTCACTGCCTATTGCTATCATAGGGGATATTTACATTCCCTGAGATAACAATAAAAATCATAACAAAGAAAAAAAATGGAAGGAACAGTTTAAAAATAAAATAAAAAAGCTAAATAAATAAAAAAAAAACCAAAAAAAAAAAAAAAAAAGCACCCCTGCCCCCCCTCTCTTGCGCAAAGGCGTACACAAGCGTTGGTCTGGCGTCATATGTAAACAGCAATTGCACCATGCATGTGAGGTATCACCGCGAAGGTCAGATCGAGGGCAGTAATTTTAGCAGTAGACCTCCTCCGTGAATCTAATGTGGTATCATGTAAAGGCTTTTAAAGGCTTTTAAAAATGTATGTAGTTTGTCGCCACTGCGTGTTTGTGCGCAATTTTAAAGCATGTCGTGTTTGGTATCCATGTACTCGGCCTAAGATCATATTTTTTATTTCATCAAAAATTTGAGCAATATAGTGTGTTTTAGTGCATTAAAATAAAAAAAAGTGTATTTTTTCCACAAAAAATGCGTTTGAAAAATCGCTGCGCAAATACTGTGTGGAAAAAAAAAAAATGCAACACCCACCATTTTAATCTGTAGGGCCTTTGCTTTAACATTATATATAGTGTTTGGGGGTTCAACGTAATTTTCTTGCAAAAAAAAAATATGTTTTCATGTAAACAAAAAGTGTCAGAAAGGGCTTTGTCTACAAGTGGTTAGAAGAGTGGGTGACGTGTGACATAGGCTTCTAAATGTTGTGCATAAAATGCCAGGACAGTTCAAACCCCCCCCAAATGACCCCATTTTGGAAAGTAGACACCCCAAGCTATTTGATGAGAGCAATGTTGAGCCCATTAAATATTTTTTTTTTTTGTCCCAAGAGATTGAATAATGAAAAAAAAATATATATATTTTTTTTTTTTTACAAAAAGTTGTCACTAAATGATATATTGCTCAAACATGTCATGGGCATATGTGGAAATACACCCCAAAATACATTCTGTTGCTTCTCCTGAGTACGGGGATACCACATGTGTGGGACTTTTTGGGAGCCTAGCTGCATACGGAACCCCAAAAACCAATCACCGCCTTCAGGCTTTCTAAGGGTGTAATTTTTTTATTTCACTTCTCACTGCCAATCACAGTTTCGGAGGCCATGGAATGCCCAGATGGCATAAAACCCCCCAAAATGACCCCATTTTGGAAAGTAGACACCCCAAGCTATTTGCTGAGAGGTATGGTGAGTATTTTGCAGATCTCGCTTTTTGTCACAAAGTTTTGAAAATTGAAAAAAAGAAAAAAAAAAATGTTTTTTTCTTTACTTTCTTCATTTTTCAAAAACAAATGAGAGCTGTAAAATACTCACCATGCCTCTCAACAAATAGCGTGGGGTGTCTACTTTCCAAAATGGGGTCATTTGGGGGGGTTTTGTGCTATTTTGGCATTTTATGGCCTTCGAAACGGTGATAGGTAGTGAGGAGTGAAATCAAAAATTTGCACCCTTAGAAATCCTGAAGGCGGTGCTTGGGTTTCGGGGCCCCGTACGCGGCTAGGCTCCCAAAAAGTCCCACACATGTGGTATCCCCATACTCAGGAGAAGCAGCAAAATGTATTTTGGGGTGCAATTCCACATATAACTATGGCATGTGTGAGCAATATATCATTTAGTGACAACTTTTTGAAAAAAAAAAAAAATCTTTTTTATTTTTGTCTTTATTCAATCACTTGGGACTAAAAAAAAAAAATTCAATGGGCTCAACATGCCTCTCAGCAAATAGCTTGGGGTGTCTACTTTCCAAAATGGGGTCATTTGGGGGGGTTTTGTACTTCTCTGCCATTTTAGCACCTCAAGAAATGAGATAGGCAGTCATAAATTAAAAGCGGTGTAAATTCCAGAAAATGTACTCTAGTTTGTAGACGCTATAACTTTTGCGCAAACCAATAAATATACGCTTATTGGCATTTTTTTTACTAAAGACATGTGGCTGAATACATTTTGGCCCAAATGTTTGACTAAAATTGAGTTTATTAGATTTTTTTTTATAACAAAAAGTAGAAAATCTCTTTTTTTTTCAAAATTTTCGCTCTTTTTCCGTTTATATCGCAAAAAATAAAAATCACAGAGGCAATCAAATACCATCAAAAGAAAGCTCTATTTGTGGGAAGAAAAGGACGCAAATTTCGTTTGGTTGCATGACCGCGCAATTACCAGTTAAAGTAGTGCAGTCCGAAATTGAAAAAAGACCTCTGGTCCTTTGGCTGCCAAATGGTCCGGGGCTGAAGTGGTTAACAAGTATCACTACCTGCTTTTCTGTGAATGTTTTCTGTCTGTTCAGCCACAAGTTTAGTAGGTTTTAGGGCGCTCAGGGGCGGTGTGGTTTACATGCGCCTCCTTTTCCCCCTCTCTTTACTACTTCGGTTGTCGAAGCGGTAGGATGACCGACCATTGCGGTTGGTATTTGGATTTATCCTCTAATCTCACGGTTTATGGTGAGATATTCCTCAAGGATGTTGCTCTCTCCCGGGCCTTATCTCGCCTGGGTGGGAGTAAACTCCTTTATCTCTGCTTTTTCTTTTTCTCTCTCTCTTTCCTCTCCCCCTTTCTGGAGCACTACTTACCCGTTCTCTGTTTTTCAGACCCATCTAGCAGAGGTCAGTACCGAAAGAACGCTACCAGCAGGAATGGTCCAACGCTCTTCCATATGACATCTCTACACAAATCCCTAAAGAAGGTAAGTGATGCGGGTTCGGGCAGCTCCTCCCCCTCCCAGGTCCATGGCTGATCATACATGTAAGGTTTGGAGGGTAGCCACCCATAATGTACAGGGATTGAATTCACCCCTAAAACGCAAAAAAATATTTAACACATATAAAACGTCTAAATTGGACATCGTTCTTCTGCAAGAAACCCATTTCCCCACTAGCTTTAGCCCCAAATTGATTCTCTCACATTTCCCTACATTTTTTTTGGCCAATGCGGAAAATAAAACCAAAGGAGTAGCAGTGGCCATAGCGAAGAGATGTAATTTCACTTGGATCTCTGATATGAAAGATCCACAGGGTAGATACCTATTAGTCAAAGGAACTATTGAGGGTCAGCTGTATTCCATAATTTCCTACTACTCTCCTAATAAGGGACAAGCAGCCTTTTTCAGAGACCTCCTTCAAACCCTAACCCCACTGCTTGAGGGTACGGTCATATTTGGGGGGGACTCCAATGTGGTCTTTGATCAAGGACAGGACAAGTCTAGACCCCTGAATGCACAGCTTACCCGCCCTTCCAACGAAGGCCTTAAGATTGCGAAACTGATACACGCACAGGGATTGGCAGACGTTTGGAGGGAGTTGAACCCCAATAGTAGAGACTACACCCATTTCTCTCACCCACACAACACATACACCAGGATTGATCATCTCCTGGTACGATCACAAACTATCCCGCTCATTTTGAAATCTCACATTGCTGACTCTAGCTTATCTGATCACTCCATGGTGATTATGACTCTTCAATCCCACTACAACAGACCGGATCAGAGACAGTGGAGACTCAATGAGTCTATCCTCTCGGATCCCACTCGAGTAACAATGTTGACAAAATCAATTGAGGAATATTTCAAATTCAATGATCAGGGGGCTGTTTCTGCTGAAACACTATGGGCAGCTCATAAAGCCTTCATTAGAGGGGAATTCATCAGACTAGCTTCTTCCATCAAGAAAGAGAGGGAAGCAGACATCAAAAGATTAGAAAATGAATACACTACACTCAAGGCACAGCACAAACTGAACCCTTCCCCCTTTTTGATTCCTCAGCTTGACAAGACCAGGTTAGAACTCAACCTTGCTCTCACAGCTAAAGCCGAAAAACAAATCCGTTGGTCCTAAAATCAGTTTTACACACAAGGCGGCAAGATGGACTCCTTGCTGGCTTCCAAATTGACACCAAAACTAAAAACGTACACAATGCCGAAAATATGCATCCCAGGCCAGGGCACCACAGCTAATCCCTCCAAGATTACTGACTCATTTTATGAGTTTTACAACAAACTTTATTCACCGTCTCCCCCCTCAATTGACTCCACCATTCACACTTTTCTTGACAATCTACCCATCCCCCATCTTTCCACCGACCACAGAGATAGTCTAGAAGCCCCTTTCACAGAAGGGGAAGTCCTAGAAGCAATAAAAGCCCTGAAAAACGGCTCTGCCCCTGGGCCAGATGGTCTGTCGAACCCTTACTACAAAACATTCGCTGACATTTTAGCCCCATACTTATCTAAATTCTTCAACTACACAACGAAAGGTAACCCACTTGATTCTCAGCTTAATGCTGCATTTATCGCAGTTATCCCAAAACCGAACAAAAACCCGGAAGAAGTTGGGAACTACTGCCCCATATCCTTAATTAACTGCGACGTCAAGACCCTGACCAAAATTATCGCCAACTGCATTGCAACCTTTATTAGTACTTACATTCATAAGGATCAGGTGGGTTTCATTCCGGGTAGACAAGGCCCAGACCAAATACGGAGGACAATAGATGTCATGTCTATCCTCCAAACTAATTGGGTTGGTGGCCCCAAACAATCGGGAATGCTTCTATCTCTAGATCTACAAAAGGCCTTTGATTCAGTTTCCTGGCCCTACATCTTCATCATATTACAGCGATGGGGATTCGGTCCGCGATTTATGGGTCTCATACAGGCGCTTTACTCCTCTCCCTCCGCAAAAGTTAGGATCCAAGGCTTTTATTCTAAACCCATATCGATACGACAGGGAACCAGACAGGGTTGTCCATTGTCACCACTAATTTTTGCGATTGCAATAGAGACGCTTGCCATAGCAATTCGTCAAAACCCGGACATTAAAGGGGTTTCATGTGGTCTCCAAACTCATAAATGTGGCCTCTTTGCGGACGACATTATGCTTTTCATAACATCTCCCATTATATCTCTTCCCAATCTATGCTCTTTGCTTAGCACCTTTTCTAAGTTATCGGGCCTTCAGGTGAACTACTCCAAATCGCAAGCCCTTAATGTCTCCCTGGACTCCCCCACAGTAGATCTCCTAAAACAATCCTTTAAATTTCAATGGAGTGAATCTTCCATAAGTTACTTGGGTATTAACCTCACAGCTAAAATTGAAAGTCTATATAGTCACAACTATCCTCCCATGTATCGTAAATTAGAAACAGACATGCACAACTGGGCACAACATACCATTTCCTGGCTAGGAAAGATAAATGCCATCAAGATGACGTTACTTCCTAGATGACTGTATCTATTTCGATCCCTCCCCATTCCCATTAGGAAGGACCACATCAAAACCTTCCAATGTAAGCTTCTGAAGTTTGTTTGGGGCAAGGCAGGGTACAGATTGGCCCAAGGAATCCTTTTTGCGCATAGGAAAAGAGGGGGATTGGGTCTTCCTCATTTATATAGATATTATCAAGCAGCCAGGCTTGCCCAAATATCAATGGTTTATTCCAAATTTGAAAAGCCGGATTGGATCCAAATTGAAAAACACGCTGTTCCCCACTTTACTCTGGACTTCTTATTGTGGTCCCCTCAAAAGAATAGGCCCCGATTCTCTCCCCTACACTGTCTCACTCCTTCGCCTTATGGGACTCTTTACATTCTTCACCTTCTCTTGTCTCTTCTTACAAACCCTTGACCCACATATTTAACAACCCACAATTCCCCCCAGGTAGGAACGTTCCGGCCTTTAAATGGTGGGTCGATAAAGGTCTATATAGAATAGGTCACTTCATTACAGCTACGGGACCGCTCACTCTTAAACAATGCATTAAAAAATTTGATCTCCCCAACTCTGAACTATTTTGGTTCTATCAAATTCATCACTTTCTGCAATCCCTATGTAAAAACAATTCTAACACGCCAGTATTCACAGACTACGAAATATGGTTGCGGTCAGGCCATGGACCAGAGGGTCCACGATCTACACATCACTTACTGCTCCTGTCTCCAAGACGTCATTTATGGTCGCCTGGGAGACAGACTTCAATTTCCTCTGGACCAAAGAGAAATGGCATTCTGCTTGCGCTAAATCATTCCGGGGAATTCTTAATACCACACTGATGGAAGCTGGTCTAAAAGTGATGACCAGATGGTACTACACACCTGTCAGATTAGCCTTAATGTATCCGGCTACCAGCCCCCTTTGCTTCAGAGGGTGCCAGCTTTTAGGTACAATGTCACATATATGGTGGGAATGCCCGAAGATCCGATCCTTCTGGAAAAAAATCTTCAATATGATGGATAAATTGGTAGGCTCTTCAGTTCCCAGGTCCCCCTTGGTGGCCCTTCTTCATGAAACCATCCCACACATATCTAAACCCTCTAATAGATTGTCTCAGTTTGTGCTTTTAGGAGCTAAGCTCACGATTGCTAGGGCCTGGAAAACACAGACCGTTTCTCTCTCAATGGCTAAAAGAAAAATTTTGTGGGTAATGTCTCAAGAAAAACTAACCAGTCTGCTACAGGACTCATCTGAAAAATTTGAAGCCACCTGGGAACCGTGGGCCCGACTAATGGGACTGTCCGACTTTCCCTCCTTGTCATGAACATAACTATTCATGTGGACGGGTAATGGTGCTCCTTTCCCTTTCTTATTCTATCCCCTTCTCTTTTCCTCTCTCTATGTTTCTCTTCTTTTCTATTCCCTTTTGAATTATGATATTCCAATATGGACGCAATTCCGGTCAGAATTTCTCAGGGACAATGTCCAGACACAGGTGCCCCTAATTGGCTCAGGTGAATATAGCCGGGTCTCAGATGGTGGATCACGCAGTGTTTGGTCTGCTGCCTGACACCCGAACATGGTTGCCTTGTCCTCGCGGTTTGAGATGATGCGAGTTACTGGTGAGAATTGGTTCCGGCCCCCTCTGACACAGTATGATCCCCATGGGGGTGTCGGAGAGTACTGAGGCCGTAACTATTCAGCTCAATCTTCTTCTCCAGCCTAATGGCAACCAGTCAAGATTTATACCTAGACCTTGATGCCTTAGTTGAGTACACAGTATGCTCACTCTTACCATGGTCTATTATTCGGCTCAACTTTTTTATCACCATACGTTTGTCACTATGTTGGAGATGCCGTAACTCTATATTGTTGCGTGCACTTCTGTTTATTCAATTATACAACATTTTGGGAAGCATAATCAACTGAATAGTACGTCCGGGACACCAACAATGAGGCTACTTTATGTTGAGCAGACGTATTCTCCACTCACACACAGTTAGATCCCGACAGGGGTGTGTGGGTGTAGAGGTGGAATACCCGATCTTTCCGGAAATTTTTTGGTGCTAGTCAGTATAGAGTTCTGCATAAGACTCAAACTCCTTCTAAGGTCGTAAACACCTCTAATAGTCTTCCAGTCTTAATGGCTCTAGCATAGTTATGCAGTTTTTACTGGATTGTTTGTATTTCTTTAGCATTTTTTATACGTGCTGATGTCACTATTACAATGCAATAGCAAGTTTTAAGTCTGTATTGGAATGTGAAGATATTTTGATTTATGCTTGATTATATGTAATGTGAAACTTCTTCAATAAAAATATTGAAAATAAAAATGTCCGATGTGTCCGCCATAATGTCGCAGTCACAATAAAAATCACTGATCGCCGCCATTACTAGTAAAAAAAAAAAATATTAATAAAAATGCTATAAAACTATCCCCTATTTTGTAAACGCTATAACTTTTGCGCAAACGAATCAATAATCGCTAATTGCGATTTTTTTTACCAAAAATATGTAGAAGAATACGTATCGGCCTAAACTGAGGAAAAAAAATGTTTTTTTATATATTTTTTGGGGATATTTATTATAGCAAAAAGTAAAAAATATTGCATTTTTTTCAAAATTGTCGCTCTATTTTTGTTTATAGCGCAAAAAATAAAAACCGCAGGGGCGATCAAATACCACCAAAAGAAAGCTCTATTTGTGGGAAAAAAAGGACGCCAATTTTGTTTGGGAGCCACGTCGCACGACCGCACAATTGTCAGTTAAAGCGACGCAGTGCCGAATCGCAAAAAGGGGCCTGGTCCTTTGGCTGCCAATTGGTCCGGGGCTGAAGTGGTTAAGACCCACAGCAACAATGTTCAATGAGCAAAGCTTGGCATTTATTATCTTCATCTGCAATGAAGGAGCTCTGTGTGATCCAGCTAACAGGCGCCTGTGCACGTTATTTAGATGTGATGTGTTAGGAAAAGCAATAAAGGCTCCTAGGTACAGCCCTCTCACCAAATCCTGTATACAGTCAGCGGTCCTCAGACATGCAATCGATTGTCTCTTCCGGGATGCAGGTGTGTCGCAGTGGCGTTCAGTCTCTGAGCTGCTGCAACGACCTCTCCTAGGACATACCGTATGGCTGCAGGGTGTCCTTCTCCAGCTTGGTCCATCTGTTCCTCTGGACTGGAGTTGTAGATGGTGTGCCCCTTGGTAAGCCTTTAAAATTAGCACTTTTGATTTTCCATGTTAGTGTCCCATAGATCCCAATGTTAGTGTCCCATAGATCCCAATGTTCCGGCGGCTTTCGAATTTGCCCCGAACACCGCATATTGTTCGGTGTTCGCAGAACATCCAAACAACCAAAGTTTGGCCCATCCCTAATTGTTATAAGTGACATTAACCCGCTGAAGAAGGATGTCATCGTCTGAAACATGTCAGGCATCCTTTTCAGCATTGATCACTGCTAGCCCAGAACCTCTGTACAGGGCAGCTAAGTTTCATGTCCATAATCTCTGTAATGTCTACATTTTTATGACTAACTTTTTAAATCTTGAATGTTATTTGAATTATATGTTGTGAATAAAAAACATATATTTTTTACTACACATTTGGTCCATCATATAAAATCCTGAGGGATTATACCGTGCCTCGTGCACTAGGTTGTGTTTTTGCTGATATATTGGATTGGGCCGACCAAATGTTCATGCACACACTGCCAATCCCTGTCTCATTATCCTAAGTAGAGATGAGCTTCGTATTCGAGTCAAACCCATGTTCGACTCGAACATCGTCTGTTCGTCCGTTTGGTGAATTTTGAACATTATGGGCCGTTAACGACAAATTCAAGTGGCGCGTCATGGCCCATAATTCACTGCGGCATCGCAGTGCATTGCTGGCTGATGATTGACCAAGCATGCACTATGACCCGCATGCTTGGCCAATCACAGCACCATCTGTCTAGCGAGCCGTAATTGGCCATTGGGAAATTATGGCTCAGGGGATTTAGTACATGCCCCACACTATATAAGGCCGCCTGCGTGGCGGTCTTATGTAGTGTGTTGCGGTGGCAGAGAGAGATAGACAGAGAGACAGTGTGATTTAATTTAATTAAGAGTTAGATAGAGCAGGCTGGAGGCTAGTCAGTTAGCTGCAGTCAGTGTATTGTGTATATATATATATATATATATATATGCATCCTAGGTGTTGTGTGTGTGTGTGTGTATATGTGGAAGGCCAACATGGTGGCCTGAATTTATGGGAGGAGCCCGGGAGGGTATTTAACCGGCCCCCGTTCCGGTGCGCGATATACTACGTCACTAAGCCGACTACTCGATTCGCTAGCGTTCGTGAGTGCCAGACGTCTCGTGGAATGTTCCCGTTCTAAGGTTTTTGTACATTGTATCTGGCTCGGCTGCCGCAGGTAGGGGTCTCGTTTGACCACCATTTCACTTATGAACGTTACTTACCTTGTCACGAATCTCGTTGTCCACATACGCACGAGTCATTTATTAGTACCCGTACGTTGCACCCGTACCGCTATCTGCATAACAGTAGCCGGTCGCTTACGCATCACCTGATTCGGAATCAGTCGCAGTAACATTTCACATGGTCACATTTCAGCCATTTCACCATTTCAGTCATTTCACCATTTCACGGTCCTGCACCGACACGCTGGTTCGAATCTAGCCAAAAAAAAAAAAAAAAAGTATATATGCTCAGACGGGGGACACACCCCACGAGGCACACCTCACCAGTTGTCTTTATTTTTCTTCCCTAGGTCAGTCCAAGTTCAGTAGGTCCACCCTGCAACAGGTTGGACGGTGTTTCTCCAGGTAAAATATAGAAACTCACCGTGTACACATGTCCACGTACGTGCGCACACTTGTCCTTTCCAGAGCACAGCAGCTGGGTACGTATGTTTACACAAGGAAAGAAACAGTCTTGGCTTATCTCATCCCCTTAACAGGTCCGGTCGACCTTCTTACGACCTCAGACGCCACAAGACATCGCCTCAGGGTACAGCCCATCCGAGGACCATGTCGCAAGCGGGCAGCAAGGATCTCACCGCCCCCTTGTCACCTTCCCCAGTGTCTGTGAGCGACAGCAACCAGTCCCTCAGGGGATGGACCATCCCCAGGCTGACGGCAGAGCTTAGACGCAGGGGCGTGCCGTTCCCCGCCACAGCCAGGAAGGCGGAGCTCTTCAGGCTCCTGTTCCCTCCTCCTGCCATGGTCGGGCCCAGCACTCAACAAGCTTCCCTCCAGTCTATATCTGCGGCCATAGCACAACTCCACACCATGGTGTCGTCCTTGGCGAACACAGTCACGGACGTCCAAGCCAGAGTGACTCTCCTGGAATCTCACCCGGCCCCGGCCGTCCCCGGCCCCGCCGCAATACAGCCTCCAACAACAGTCGCCACAGGTACCGCAGGGACAAGTCCCGCCATCTGCCCAGCACACCTGGTTCCAGCCAGCATTAAGAAGGACATACTGGATGGCAAGGACGTCAACCTCGCCTCCCTACTCATATCAGTCCACGACCTAGCCGAAAACAAGGCCTATACCTGGGGAGATGTCTCGTGGTCCTCAAAGCTAAGGACCCCAGACTCAACCGCAAATTGTCCGTCCCAGAATTCGCGTTGACATTCGGGATGCTTAGAGACATCATATGCTCAGCTTCCCCCGGCAGAAGGGAAGAGCTGGATTTATATCTCCACACCGTGGTAGATTTGGGCTACAAGTACGGCGGGTTCTCATTCTATGACTACCACCGCTCCTTTTCCGCAAAAGCAGCCGCCAGGATGGCGCAGTTCCAGTCACCCACGGATTGGAGCCTAATGGACACAGAACTATTCTGTCGCCATTTTGCCGGTCTGCGCTCACCATTGTGCGCAGTCTGCCAATCCTCCACGCACACCGCCACCTGGTGCTCCAGTGCAACAGTCCGCCACTCGGTCGAGTTTCCCTCGACCTCAGCTCCAGCTCAAAACCCGCCAGCACCGACACAGACACCCCAGGTCGACAAACTCGGACGCCCCGTCCGGACCATGGGAGGAGCGGCCATCCGTAATAATTACAACTACGGCTCGTGCAACTTCAGCCAATGCAGGATGCTCCACGTGTGCGTCGTATGCCACAGGGCGCACCCGAAAAATGTATGCGAGGTCAAGCCGAAAAACCTGTGACTGAGCCGCATAAACGTCCTATGGTTAGGAGTCTATCTAGACTCACACCCCATCCCCTCACTAGCCACGTTCCTCATACAAGGATTCACGGCGGGCTTCCACACCGGCCTTGTCTCCCTGCCCCACACTACCTAGGAGTGTAGGAATCTCAAGTCAGCGGCCACCGACGAGCAAGCCATAGACCAACTACTCCTAGCTGAGCTGGAGCGAGGTTTCGTCATAGGTCCCTTCACACAACCCCCCTTCAACACCTGGAGAGTCAGCCCTATTGGGCTTGTCAAGGGCAAGTTCTCGAATAAAGTCCGTTTGGTGTACGACCTGACTGCGCCTCATTCTTGCCACGTCCCCAGCCTCAACTCCCTGATTCCCTCCGAGGAGTTCTCCTTAAAATACGCCTCCATTGACATGGCGATCCAGGCCATCCTCAAAGCAGGCACAGGGGCCTGGCTGTCCAAAGCCGACATATCGGACGCCTTCAAACTTCTGCCGATTCACCCGTCTCTCTGGTGTTGGCACGGTATCAAGTGGAGAGACAGGTACTACTTCGCCACCAAGCTCACGTTTGGCTCCAAAAGTAGCCCCTGGCTCTTCGACACTTTCGCTCAATCCCTCACCTGGATTCTCCTACACAAGGCCCAATGCACAGAAGTCATCCACTACCTGGATGACTTCCTACTGATAGAGCAGCCCAACGTGTCACCAGTAGACCTCGACAAGTTGAGAGTCGTCTTCCAGAACATCAATGTCCCCATAGCTGAGCACAAGGTTGATGGACCCGCACACTCCATCACCTTCCTCGGAGTTGTCTTGGACACATGCTCCATGCAGGCCAGCCTACCCCTCGACAAGTTGACCCGCATCAGGGCAGTTGTTAAGGACTTCACCCGCACGAGAGGGTGCACAAGACGACAGCTCCAGTCACTACTTGGCATGCTCAATTTTGCCATGCGGATCGTCCCTCAAGGTTGTTCCTTCATCTCACGGCTCTTAGTCCACCTGTCACAGGCACAAGACCCCGATCAGATCCTCAACCTGGACGTCGCGGCCATAGCAGACCTAGAGATGTGGGAAGAATTCCTTTCCTCATGGAACGGAATATCCATGTTTATCCCGGCCATCTCACCCTTCTCACCACAGGTGGTGACAGATGCCGCGGCCTCCACGGGCTTCGCAGCCATATTTGGCCTCCGTTGGTTCGCTGGCCCTTGGCCCCCGCAGATACTCTCAATCCCAGGTTTCAGCCGGACTTCCCCCCTTTTCGAGCTCTACCCAATCGTGGCAGCCACCAAACTTTAGGGTCACAACTGGACCGGGCAGACGGTAAACTTCACGACGGACAACCAGGCCACGGCAGACATCATCAACAAAGGCAGGTCCAAGTCACTCCAGGTGATGTTCTTCTTACGCAGGCTGGTCCAGCTGTCGCTACGGCTCCAGTTCAACATCCATTGCTCTCACATCCCAGGTAAATACAACGGGGCAGCAGACGCGCTGTCACGCTTTAACTTCGTCTCCTTCTTCCGACAGATACCAGAGGCCGATCGGGTGTCCGCCCCTATCCCCGCTTGGTCTCAGCTGACCCTAGACTAGACCGATACCTACGTGGGGCCACCCAGCTCATCAACCAGTCCCTGTCTCACAACACACTCAAAGCCTACCACGCAGCCTGGGACACGTTCAACAAGTTCCTAGCCACCAACGCCGTGTCAACACCCACAGACACCAGGCACATTCTGGCCTTCGTCTCACATTGTCACACACACAGTTAAACCTATCCTACAACACCATCCACCTGTACCTGGCCGGCGTACAGCACTTTTTGGCCCTTCAAGATCCCACTAGACCGTCTGTCTTCTCGTCCCACGCCGTCCGAGCCGTCCTACGCGGCGTCCAGAAGCAGCAACCAGCAAACAGAACCAGACATCGCCCCATCACGAGTGCCATCTTCCGCGAGATGTCCGCCATACTCGCTGGTTCCCCCTTTGGTGTCCTCCTCAGCCAGGTCATACAAGCCGCCATCTACCTGGCCTACTATGGGTTCCTACGTCCCAGCGAATTCACCCGTAACAGCTCGACCAGCCAAACCCTGTGCAGACGCCACCTAGTTCGCCATCAAGACCACTTCGTACTCCACCTCAGCGTCTCCAAGACTCAGCAAGCTGGCCACGGGGTGGACATCCATCTATACAGAACCGGCAATTCCTGGTGCCCAGTGACGGTTCTCAACCGCCTGCTCTCACTCCTGCCAGAACAAAGGGACACCGATCCCCTTCTGCCTTCTCCAGTCAAACCCCAAGCACCTGCCAGTTCATGACACACGTAAGGATTCTCCTCCGCAACCTACGCCTCAACCCCAGCGAATACTCCGGTCACTCTTTTCGGATCGGGGCCGCCTCAACCGCCTCACAGCATGGGGTCCCAGGCCACATCATCCAGAGACTCGGCAGATGGAAGTCAGCCTGCTTCACCCGGTATATACATGACCCACAGGTGGAAATGTCACGGGCCTTCGCCCAGCTCACGCAGTAGACAATGCTAAAAGTCAATAAACATCTTCAAACCCTACCTCAGTTTTTGCCCCCTTATTTTTGGCGTACCGTCCATAGACCAAGGCACACTTCAGGTCCCCCTTTTCATGTTATAGATCTTATTGGTTAAGTTATTCCTCTTCAGACACGTATCGGCCATAGGGCTTCAACCATAAGTGGAAGGCCAACATGGGGGCCTGAATTTATGGGAGGAGCCCGGGAGGGTATTTAACCGGCCCACTCGCCTGTGGTCTTCGTCGGTTCCGGTGCGCAATACCCACCCTCCCATTCAAGGGCATTTCTCACAACATCACCCTCATCAAATACTCATTTCTAATCAGGGTATGCCCCCTTATTTTTGGCGTACCGTCCATAGACCAAGGCACACTTCAGGTCCCCCTTTTCATGTTATAGATCTTATTGGTTAAGTTATTCCTCTGCAGACACATATCGGCCATAGGGCTTCAACCATAAATATATATATATATATATATATATATATATATATATATATATATATATATATATACTGTATTCAGTTTAGCTAGATTTGTTCCTGTCTACTGTGTCCTTTGCACAGTGTGCCCCAATTGCTGGTGTTCTGCTGATCCTATCTGCAGGCAGCTGTAGCAATTACAGTCAGTGTATTGTGACACCTGCACAGTGTGCACCTAAAGCTACCCCAATTGCTGGGGTTCTGCTGATCCTATCCGCAGGCAGCTGTAGCAATTACAGTCAGTGTATTTTGCCACCTGCACAGTGTGCACCTAAAGCTACCCCAATTGCTGGTGTTCTGCGGATCCTATCCGCAGGCAGCTGTAGCAATTACAGTCAGTGTATTGTGCCATCTGCACAGTGTGCACCCAAAGCTACCCCAATTGCTGGTGTTCTGCTGATCCTATCTGCAGGCAGCTGTAGCAATTAAAGTCGGTATATTGTGCCATCTGCACAGTGTGCACCTAATGCTACCCCAATTGCTGGTATTCTGCTGATCCTATCCGCAGGCAGCTGTAGCAATTACAGTCGGTGTATTGTGCCATCTGCACAGTGTTCCCCATAAAGCTAGTAGAAAAATGGAAAAGAAACTGCGCTGCGGTAAATACACTTAATGTGTATATATATAACTAGTATGTAGGCTTTAGAAAGCCTTACTGGAAACTGCGACTCTACTGTAAAACATAACTACAGTGAAAATGAATAGAAAAATGGAAAGAGTAGCGCTTAAACCAAAAATTGATGCGCACATGGTCAATTGACCATGCCTCAGCCATAGTCATAGATGTACTAAAGTGAGCCTAGAACCTATATGTGTGTACAACACAACTAAAATAAAATAGAAGGACCACAAATAGATCCTTAAACAAATAAACGGGTGTATAGTGACAATATGATGTACCCCCACAAACATGTGAATATTATAAATCGTGATTGAACCATATATGATACATTAGGTATTGAAATTAAATAAACAATACAAGAATAAATAGTGAAAGTCCAACAGAAAAATCCCAAACATTGAATGTGTCTTCAAAGATAATTTCACCCATGCAGCATATGATTAAATGAATCAGAAAGAGTCCATCTATCCAAAGGAATCTTCAAATAAATCGCAGGTAATCCACCACCAAGGAAAAAAGATGAGATTTACTTCTTACCAGACATATATGGCACCCCATTACAGAGTGTCACAATAAGCTTTCATAGAAATGGCCCTCCTTTTAACTCCTTGGTATCACAGCAGATGTCCACAGCCTTGGTAAACCACTTCACACTCCTCAGTCCAACTCTCATGGATAGACACTCATTGATGTGTACCAGCACATAAAAGAGATAAGGGGCTCCAATAGTGTAAAACCCAAGACTTTATTCAAACATTTAAAAACTGGTTGCACTTACATAAAATAGATGAATCCGAGCCTTAAGTGTAGTGCGCCGGCCGGACGCACTAAGCACTAACCCGTCCTTCCTAGAGTTTCCGATACCAAGACAAAGGTGACGTCAGCGCGTCGCTCCGCCCTACCAGTTTCGCAATAGAATTGAGTCGTCCTGGGGCTCGTGCCCCAATATAATCTCTTGCCAATAATAAATCACTAGGGCCCAATAGATATAGCAAAGAATACTTCAAAACATTTAAAACCATACTGGGTCTTCTTACCCAACTTCCATAATTAATTCTGCTGCAGCCTATTCTTGTTTTCCCCAAGAATTGTTTAAGGCCCTTATCATCACACTGCCGAAACTGAGGAAAAACTCTGATTCCCCTCAAAACTTTAGACCTATTTCATTACTGAATAATGATCTAAAGCTGTGCATGAAACGTATAGTCTTCAGACTTGTGGATATATTGCCTACTTTGATTAACCTAGATCACTTCGGGTTGACTAAAGGTAGACAAACCTCAAAAGCCACGAGATGGGTTATAAATGTTATTTATTATGCTAAGATCTCAAAAATGCCTTCTCTGCTCTTAGCGATTGACGGAGAGAAGGTGTTTGATTGCATTCACTGGACCTACCTCAATGAGGTTCTGAAGAAATGTGGGTTTTTCAGGACATATACTATCCTCTATCATGGTGCTCTACACATGCCTATCAGCCCAAGTATTTATGATTGGCATGTTATGCCAACCCTTCTTTATCATGAATGGAACTATACAGACTGCCTCCTGTCCCCTTTAATCTTTAATCTCTTAATGGAGCCCTTGGCCTTATATATTCGTTCACACCTGGTTATCACTGGCTTCAAAATTGGAAGTCATGTCCACTCTGTAAGCCTGTTTGCCGATGACATTATACTAACGCTGACAAATGTGGCAACCTTGTTGGGTGCGGTCCAGGATGCTCTACATTTATTCCACACTGTTTCATATTATAAGGTGAACACAACTAAATCGTACATTTTAGATTTGGGTATAGAATCTCCCCTGAAACAGAAAATGCAGCAAAACTATCCTTTGTATGGAAGGACGATCGCATATCTTACCTGGGTAACACCCTTACTAGCTCGACCAAACCCCTGTTCATTGTGAACTATGTTCCTTTTCTGCAAAGGTCATGTAAATCGCTGTCACAAATTTCCAACTATGAGCTCACATGGTTAGCTGGCTGTTAGCCTTTAAACTTCTGGTCTTGCCCATTGTGGACGCTGACTCTTACTTTACATATTTGCAAGCCATTGTAAACAAATTTGTGTGGAAGAACCAAAAGGCACGATGTGCCCTTGTTAAACTTATTAAGAACAGAAAGGTGGGTGGTCTTGGTCATGTTGATCTTAGAGATTATTACCTAGCTTCTATCCTAATGCCGCAAACACACGACTGGACATTCCGACAACAAAATCACATGTTTTTTTTCAGACGGATGTTGGCTCAAACTTGTCTTGCATGCACACGGTCGCACAAAGTTGGTCGGAAATTCCGAACGTCAAGAACGTGGTGACGAACAACACGTATGACGTGCCGAGAAAAATTAAGTTCAATAGCCAGTGCTGCTCTTCTGCTTGATTCCAAGCATGCGTGGCACTTTGAGCGTCGGAATTGTCTACACACGATAGGAATTTTACGCAAACGGATTTTGTTGTTGGAAAATTTGAGAACCAGATCTCAAATTTTGTGCAATGGAAATTCCTATCCCATTTGCTGCATGCCAAGTAGCTATTCCTAATATTTCACAGACTGAATGGTATAATATAAATATTTGCTGGGTGAATGATTTGTATCATATAAATTACATCAAAACCTTCCCAATTCTTCAATCTTAATACCACCTTCTGAGGAGAAGAGTGCTATTCTTATCTACAAAAAAGTATCTCTTCTTTTCCACAGGCCTGGGAGGATAAGCCATCCAAAGGCAGTATTTCTCTTATCTATCGGAGTATACATGATACAAACTGCTTCCTTAAATCTGAACCCTTTCTTGCCTGGGAAATGGAGTTAGGTCAAATCTTCAGTCCCTACCAGTGGGAAAAGCATATATCTTCCACCTACAAATCTACTAGAAGTGCCAACCTGTGGTAGCTAATGCATAAACATTGGCATTTGACCGCATACAAATTGTCTAGATTTCAACCACACACATCCAATCACTGGTGGAGAGATTGCAGACAGGTTGTTACACTTTTCCACACTTTTTGGGCCTGTAAAAAACTAGCAACATTTTTGCTCTCCATCTTTAGTACCATCTCAGAAATCATTGCTATTCCTGTGCAGATATCCTCTAGTTTAGCGTTATTGAATATAGGCATTGATACCATTTATATTTTTCACCACCATATCAGAGTGGTGGTGACAAATATCCTTCCGGTTGCAAGACTAGTAATACTGAGACAATGAAAATCATTGCTATCTCCTTCTCAACCTGAGGTGATAGCAATGTTATAATCACACTACACCTATGAAACTATGTTTGTCTACTGGGTCTCATACACGAGTTTGTGATAACTTGCAAGCTTGGTCGCAGTGGTACGATAAATCCACGCAACCTCAAGTTACCAGTACCATCTGTTATGCTGGATGATAACTATCTGAAGCGAATGCTTTAGTCTAGTTAGACTGATACCTTATAACTACATTAGTGGTTTATTCGACTCATATACATTCTTTTACTGTAGTTTATCTCTGATCTTCTTTTTTTTATTTTTTTTGCAAATGTATGTATACTGATGATGCACATTTCTCTTTTAACTATGTGCATCTACAGTTGTGCTTAAAATGTTGCATGCCCTGGCAGAAATTGTGAAATCTTGGCATTCATTTTGAAAATATGACTGATCATGCCAACAATATTGTCTTATTTAACCAATTCAATACCAGGCACTTTCGCCCCTTCCTGCCCAGGACAATTTTCAGCTTTCAGCGCTGTCACACTTTGAATGACAATTGCGCGGTCATGTTGGGTGGCACAGTGGTGTAGTGGTTAGCACTCTCACCTAGCAGTAAGAAGGGTCGCTGGTTCGAATCCCAACCACGAATCCCAACCACGACACTTCCTGCCTTGGATTGTGGGCTCCTTGAGGGCAGGGACTGATGTGAGTGTGCAATGTACAGGGATGGGGACAATTGTAGACACTCGCTCAGGTTGAACTGGATGGACTGATGTCTTTATTCAACCTTACTAACTATGAAACTATGAAACTATGTAACATTGTACCCAAACAAAATTAATTTTCTTCCCTCAAATAAAGCTTTCTTTTGGTGGTATTTGATCACCTCTGGGGTTTTTATTTTCTGATAAACAAACTAAAAAAGACCAAAAAAAAGTTTTTCTTAGTTTTTGTCATAAAATTTTGTTTTCCCCTTCACTGACGGGCACTAATGAGGCGGCACTGATGAGGTGGCACTGATGGGCACTGATGAGTCGGCACTGATAAGGTGGCACTGATGGACACTTATGAGTTGGCACTTATATGTAGAATTGATGGGCACTGATAGGCAGCACTGATATGCAGCACTGATGGGCACTGACAGGCGGCACTGATGGGCACTGACAGGCGGCACTGATGGGCACTGACAGGCGGCTGTGATGGGCCCTGTCAGGTAGGTGTGATGGGCACTGACGGAGGGCACTGATTGGCACTGATAGGTGGTACTGATTGGCTCTGACAGGTGAAACTGAAAGGTGGCACAGATGGGCCGCATGGATGATGAGGTACTGATATGTTACTGACAGGTGTTACTGCTGGGCACTGATTGGCACTGTGGTGGGCTCTGATTGGTACTGTGGTGGGCACTAATTTGCACTGCGGTGGGCACTTGAAGGGTTTTTTATTGGGGGAATGTTGGGCACTGATTGGTAGTGTTTTTTTGCACATCTGAGGGGGCTGTGCCAATAATCAATGTGCTTATTATCAGTAAAGACCCCCCCTCTGACAGGGAGAGCCGCTGATCAGCTCCAATCGGCTCTCCCTGTCAGCGCGAACTGAGGAATGTCATTTACCGACACTTCTTGGTTCACGATGTGATCAGCTATGATTGGTCACAGCTGATCACGTGGTAAAGAGGCTTCTTATCACAATCGGAGATACGGGGTGTCAGACTAACATGCCGCACTCATCATATGACGCCC
This sequence comes from Lithobates sylvaticus, assembly GCA_028564925.1. Classification (NCBI taxonomy): domain Eukaryota; kingdom Metazoa; phylum Chordata; class Amphibia; order Anura; family Ranidae; genus Lithobates; species Lithobates sylvaticus. The sequence continues at coordinate 137,694,425 of CM053028.1, read as the reverse complement.
AGTCAGGATAACAGAACCACTTCCTGGCCGTCATTCTGCTATAGGCCGGGTGGGAAGTGGTTAAGGATAGCAATCACATGAAGCCATTTATTATCACATATTTTTTTTTGTATCCTTTTTAAATAATAATGATAACAGAAATTACTCAAATGGCCCTGATAAAAAGTTTACATACCCTTGAATGTTTGGCCTTGGTACAGACACAGAAGGTGGCACACACAGGTTAAAATGGCAATTAAAGGTTAATTTCCCACATTTGTGGCTTTTTAAATCACAATTAGTGCCTGTGTATAAATAGTCAATGAGTTTGTTAGCACTCACATGGATGTACTAAGCAGGCTAGACACTGAGCCATGAGGAAGTAGAAAAGAACTGTCAAAAGACCTGCGTAACAAGGTAATGAACTTTTACAAAGATGGAAAAGGATATAAAAAGAAATGCAAAGCCTTGAATATGGCAGTCAGTACTGTTCAATCACTTAATAAGAAGTGGAAAATTTGGAGATCTCTTGATACCAAGCCAAGGTCAGGTAGATCAAAAAAGATTTCAGCCACAACTGCCACAGGAACTGTGCGGGATACACAGAAAAGCCCACAGGTAACCTCAGGAGAAATACAGGCTGCTCTGGAAAAAAGATTGTGTGCCTCATTGGCTTTTTTGTGGCATTGATGCAGTAAAGGTTTCCTTCTACCAGCTCAACCATGCAGCTCTCTTTTGTTCAAGTATCGTTGAATTGTGCTCCTTAACCACTTGCTTACTGGACACGTAAACCTCCTGCCCAGACCATTTTTAAGCTTTCAGCGCTGTCACACTTTGAATGACAATTGAAACAAATGAATTTATACTTTTTTTTCACACAAATAGAGCTTTATTTTGGTATTTGGCTATTTAACCACTTGCTGACCAGCCACCGTCATTATATTGTGGCCCGTGACTGGCGGACGCGATGACCGCTGGCCATGAGCGATCAGGGCCACGAGCCACAAGCGATCACGGGCACGAGAGGCAGAACAGGGACTTGTGTGTGTAAACACACATATCCCAGTTCTGTGAGGAGAGAGAGATCCGTGAGTTCCTCTGAGCTGGGAACCATGATCTCTCGTCTCCTATAGTCAGTCCCATCCCCCACAGTTAGAACACACACATGGGGAACACAGTTAACACGTTAATCGCCCCCTAGTTTTAACCCCTTCCCTGCCAGTGACATTAAAAAAAATAATAAAAATTCCATAAACCTGTCCCCTATTTTGTAGACGATATAACTTTTGCGCAAACCAATCAATGTACACTTTTTTGCGATTTTATTACCAAAAAAATGTAGAAGAATATTGGCCTAAGCTGAGGAAAAAAATAGCTTTTTTGAAAAAAATGGGGCTATTTATTACAGCAAAAAGTACAAAATATTGTGTTTTTTTTTTTTTTTCAAAATTGGAGCGCTTTTTTCGTTTATAGCACAAAAAATAAAAAATGCAGAGATGATCAAATACCACCAAAAGAAAGCTATATTTGTGGCAAAAAAGGGACATAAATTTTGTTTGGGTTCAGCATCGCCCAACAACGCAATTGTCAGTTAAAGCGGCGCAGTGCCGTATCGCAATAAATGGTCTGGTCATTGAGCAGCCAATTCTTCTGGGGCCACATGGGTTTTTATTTTTTGCTGAACAAACGAAAAAAAGACAGAAATTTTTGAAAAACATGTTTCATAGTTTGTTATAAAATTTTGCAAACAGGTAATTTTTCTCCTTCATTGATATTCACTGATGAGGCTGCACTGATGGGCACTGATAGGCTGAACTGATGAACACTGATGGGCCCTTATGGGCTGCACTGATAGGCACAGATAAGGCAAAACTGATAGGCCCTGATAGGTGGCACTAATGGGTGTCACTGGGGGCACTGATTGGTGACACTGTGGGCACTGATGGGTGGTACTGTGGGTACTGGTAGGTGGCACTGGTGGGTACTGGTAGGCGACACTGTTGTGCACTGGTTGTGCACTGGTAGGTGGCACTGGCAGGTGGCACAGGTGACTTTGCAGACTCTGCTATTAGCGTGAGGAGAAAAAAAAGCCGATTACAGCTGATCATGTGGTAAGGGGTTGGGATCGACCCCTTACTCTGATCTGTGATCAGCCGAGTCTCATAGAATCACTTATCACAGAGCGAGCCGCGCATGCCCTCCAGGGGGCACGCAGGCCGCTCGAGCACGGGAGGACGTCTATTGACACCCTCCTGGGTCTGCGCTGTAGCCGTCATTCAGCTATAGCACGGATGGGAAGAGGTTAAAAAAAACCACACCGTCTTTTTGGAGAGCAGCCTGTTTTTCTCCTGCGGTTACCTGTGGGTTTTTCTTTGTATCCTGAGCAATTCTTCCTCCAGTTGTGGCTGCAATCTTTCTTGGTCTACCTGACCTTGGCTTGGATTTAAAAGAGCCTCTAATTTTCCAATTCTTAATAAGTGATTAAACAGTACTGACTGGCATATTCAAGGCTTTGGATATCTTTTTATATCCTTTCCCCTCTTTGTAAAGTTTCATTACCTTGTTACGCAGGTCTTTTGATTGTTATTTTCTACCTCCTCATGTCTAAGTGTCTAGCCTGCTTAGTGCATCCATGTAAGAGCTAACAAACTCACTGGCTATTTATACACAGACACTAATTGTGATTGTAATTTAAAAAGCCACAAATGTGGAAAATTAACCTTTAATTGCCATTTTAACCTGTGTGCCACCCAGTGGCGGCCCATCCATAGGGGGTGCCCAGGCGCCAAACCCCCCCACCCCTGTAGTCACACAAAAAATTTTTTTTTGAAACAGCCCCTTTAAGAATTTTATTTTTTAATTTCCTTTAACTAAGTGCACTACGGGAAGCGCCACGTTAATGCAATCACGAGATTGCAGATGCGGCGCTTCATTGGCGGGGTTTAGAGATGCTTCACGGCGCAATCGATCACGTCGACCAGCAACCGCCCGGCCGGGTGCTTTGTTCTCAGTGTGAGAACAAAGTCACTTCAGACGGGCTACAAAAAGATGGCCATGAGGACTAATCCCAGATAAACCGCCACTGAATTTACCAAGCTGTGCTCCCCCCCACCAGAAGAATTTTACTGTGCAGATTCTTGTCCATGCAAAGGTAAGAAAGTGTTTTGCCCGTAAGCCTGCTTGTGTGGAAAGATTTTATGTGTTCACTTTTATCATCTCATGAGGATTATTTTTGTTAGTTCATCTATTCAGCTGTTGGTGAAGCTGGATTAGCCCCCCCCCCCCCCCCATTTTCACTACACTTTAAAAAAAAATTTAATGGAAGTTTGATTATAACCCTCCTGCATTTACTCCACTGAGTGTTGCTCACAAATCAGCTGATATCAGAACCGTGACTGTCAGATATGCAAAGGTGGCCGTACTTACTGGAGCTTGTACTCAGAGTCTGTATTTTAAACACTGCTGCTCTTCTCCCCCCTTCAGGCAGACTGCTTTGGCTGTCTCTTCTGAACATGCAGTAACTCATAACATGGCAGCTGCCAGCTACTGTGTGGGACTCTGTGATAAGAAGATAGGTGAGTTTCACAGCAACAGGTTGTTTTAAAATGTGTCAAACTCAAAACGGACATTCAGGCTGGGAAGAAGTGTGTTCTGTGTATGTATTGTATGCGATCTGTGTTCTGTGTGTGTTCTGTGTATGTTCTGTGTATGTGGAAAAGGGAAAAAGCAGCGCCCAAATAAAAAACGCAGTAGGCGGTAAAGCTGAGAGACCCGACGCGTTTCGTCCAAAAAGACTTCTGCTGGGGTATACTACAGCCTACTCCTGCTGCGCTATATATATTGTGTAAGATAATTGAACCACATGGAGCACCTGGGTGCTTCCAATCAGCCACACTTCCTGTTTCCTGTTAAGTATTGTCCCCTATTATAGGACCTAAACCAACATCCCAATGCTTCTGAAATATGTTTTTAATTTGCTTGTGTTGGACCGAAAACTTGGTAAAAAAGGACCACCGGAATTTATCATCCTTATTTTTAGGGGGCTTTTCTATTAGTAGGGACATCCGGTCAATAGATGCAACTTTTTGAATTTCCTCATCTATTTGAGATGCCTCATAGCCCCGGTCAGTAAATCTATTTTTGAGTATGAGAGCTTGTTCATAGTAGTCAGGAAGAAGAGAGCAATTTCTACGGATGCGCATGAGCTGGCTACGTGGGACAGAGCTAAGCCATGACGGATGATGGCAACTGTCGACCGGAATATAACCATTCCGGTCAGTGGTTTTAAAGAACGTCTTTGTGGTAATTTGGCCATCAATAATTGTAATTTCTAAATCCAGAAAATGAATAGACGAGGGACTAGCCTCGTAGGTGAGTTCAATCCCGATGTCATTGGAATTGAGTAATATCATAAATTGTTTAAGGGAGTCGGCAGACCCCTTCCATAGGAGGAGGATGTCGTCGATATATCTGGACCACAGCACTAATTGTGGGGGGTCCAGTACGTGGACGACATCCTCCTCCCACTTGCCCATAAAAATATTTGCGAGACTGGGGGTGAACTTGGCGCCCATAGCCACCCCCTTCTCTTGCAAATAAAAATTACCATCGTACCAAAAGTAGTTATGTTTGGTGGCATAACGTAAAAGGTCCATAATGAACCTCTTTTGGGTGTTAGGGATAGATCTAATTCTGCCTAGGAATATTTCCACAGACTCGAGCCCTAAGTGGTGAGGGATACATGTATATAGAGAAGTGACGTCCGCAGTCACCAGAATAAGGTCATTCGAGTAATTAACCTGTTGTAATTTGGAAATTGTATCCCTTGTATCTTTTAGGTATGAAGGACTGAAGGAAGGGGACTAGAGTATAAAAGGTGTGTGAGGACAATTCACATAACATCTGAGTTATAACAAGGCTGTCATTTGTCTAGTAAACAGATGAAGCAGTAGATGAGTTTCACAGCAACAGGTTGTTTTAAAATGTGTCAAACTCAAAACGGACATTCAGGCTGGGAAGAAGTGTGTTCTGTGTATGTATTGTATGCGATCTGTGTTCTGTGTGTGTTCTGTGTATGTTCTGTGTATGTACTGTGTGTTCTGTGTATGTACTGTGTGTTCTGTGTGTACTATGGGATCAGAGATTTAATGTCTTCCCAGTAAGGTCTGATCGCAGGGCAAGCCCACCAAATATGCAGAAGAGTGCCCTTGTGACCACAGCCCTGCCGACATTGATCTGACGTGGATGCGTATATCTTTGCTAAGTCTGCCGGTACACGGTAGTTAATTTCCTGCGTCTTGGAGTCAATTGAGCTGGTCCGGGTAAGTTGGTAGAGGCAGGATATTCGGGCGGGGGTGAAATTATCTCTAAGTCCCATTCCCAGGCCCTGATTTAAGTGGGCTTCACTGTGGGGGATGCTGAGTTAAGCAGTTGGTAGAGTTCAGAGACCATATGTGGGATTGGTTCTTCTGCTATAAAGAGACGTTCGAAAGGTGTGAGGGAGGAGATGTCTCGTATGGAGTTTCCTTGCGTTTTACAAAAATGGTGAAGTTGCCTATACCGTCCATAGGGAAGCTCCCCCTCTGGTCTCGTAGGGTTTCAAGGGACATTAGTTTACTATTCTGCATTAATTTACCACAACTGGTGCTACCATCATCTGCCCAGGGGCCAAAGAAAGCAGCCTGTTCACCAAGAGGGAACCATAAGTAACCTCCCAGTGGGGCCAGTGGGGACACAGGGGGCACCAGTGTCAAGTTGGCATTGAGTCGGTCCCAGGTCCTCAGGGCCTGGGTCGTCAGCGGAGAGGTCAAGGTGGACAGCCCGCTGTGTTCCTGTGCTAGCCACGGTGCATAGGCCAAGTTTCGCCCCGCCATGTATTTTTCTAGGAAGACCCATAATTTGGATTGAGTATGGAAGCGCCAGTTCAGTATTCTCTGGAGGACTATTGCCCTGTAGTATCTTTGAGCGTCAGGGAGGCCCAGGCCTCCTGCGTCTCTATGGCGACTCAACAATCTAATTGCAATTCTCGGTCTCTTATTGTTCCAAACAAAAGTTGATATCAGACTGGACAGTTAGGCAAAAAAGGTCTTAGGTAGGGCTACAGGTATCATCTGCATATAGAACAGCACGCGTGGGAGAATGTTCATTTTGATGATATTGAGTCTGCCTATCCAAGTGAAAGCTGTCTTAGTCCATAGGGCCAAATCCTTATTCACAGTTTTTAGTAGGGAGGCAAAGTTAGTGGAGTATAGGGTGTCAAACCTGTCTGTCAGCTGTATACCTAAGTATTTTATGGACGATTTAGCCCAAGTGAATGGAAAGGCAGTACGTAACCTGTCCGTCAGGGAAGGTGTCAAATGGATAGGTAATATCTCTGATTTCGTATAATTGATTTTGAAGTTAGAGAGTGTCCCGAAGTGTTGGAGATCCCGCATCAGATTAGGCAAGGAGATTAGGGTTCCGTGAGGTGGAAAAGTACGTTGTCGGCATAAGCCGAGAGCCTATGCTCCGTATGTCCCACTGCAAGTCCTTTAATATCCGAGTTCACCCTAAAGCCCCATACACACGGTCGGACAATCCGCGGACCAGGTCCGTCGGACCATGTCCGTCATACTTTGTCCGATGTTGGTTTTGCGTACACACGGTCGGACAAAGTTGTCGGAAAATCCGATCATTCTGAACGTGGTGACGTTTGTTGCCTACGACGGGACTACGTAGAGGCTAGTAGCCAATAGCTTTGGTCTTGTAATGTGATCTGAGCATGCGTAGCACTTTGTCCGGTCGGACAACCGTACACACGATCGGATTTGGTGTGATCGGACCGGGTTGACGGCAAATCTTTCCAGCAGGAGATAAGACTTTGTCCGACGGACAAACCGACGAACACTGTCCGATGGTGCATACACACGGTCTGATTTTTCAACAACCTTGTCCGATCGGACCAAATTGATGAAAAAGTCCGACCGTGTGTATGGGGCTTAACAGTGCGTAGAAACGGTTCCAGCACCAGGGCAAAAAAAGGGGCGAGAGGGGGCACCCCTGTCTCGTGCCATTTCTGATCGGGAATCTCTGGGAAAGGAAACCGTTGACTTTGACTTGAGCATTCGGGTCCGAATACAGAGCCATAATCCAGGTAAGCATGTGTGTCCAGCACAGCACGCAGCTATGTCCAATCCACCCGATCAAAAGCTTTCTCTGCATCGATGGACAGGATCAGGTGGGGGGGGACTCGGGGGAAGCGCGCGCCCAGTGAATAAGGTGGATTGCTCTGATAGAGTTATCTCTAGCCTCTCTGCCTGTTATAAACCCTGTTTGGTCTGGGTGGACAATTAGTGGGATCAGGTGCTTCAATCTGGGCGCAAGAATCTTGGCCAGTATTTTTATATCCACATTAAGAAGGGATATGGGCCTGTAGCTTTGGGGCATAGTAGGGTCTTTCCCTTCCTTGGGGATTACAGAGATATGGGCCAATAGGGCTTCGCTAGGGGTCACGGTGCCATCTGCTATGGAGTTAAAGTAGTTGCACATCAACTCGGAAAGTAAGGGTAGAAAGAGTTTATAGAAGGCCTTGGTGAACCCGTCAGGGCCAGGGCTCTTCCCGTTAGGCCGGGAGTTCACTGTGGATATTAGCTTGGTGGCAGTGATAGGGGCCTCCAGCGTGGAGCACTGTTCGTCTGTCAGTGGGGGCAGGCCGGATGCAGTCAGATAGGTTTGAATGTCTTTCAGTCTCGCAGCCTGGTTCTCTGGGGCTTGTGTGGAGTTCAAGTTATAAAGGGTGTTATAGTAGCCCCGGAACCCAGAGGCTATTTGGGAGGACCTGACCGTGTAGTCATCTGAGGAGAGGCATAGCTTGTGTACATGCATGAGTGCCTGTTTCCTCCTAAGAGCTCTAGCCAACATACGGCCGCATTTGTTGCCATGCTCATAGTATCTATGCAACAGGTATCGCAGTTGCTTGCGTGCCTGTCTGTCCAGAAATCGAGAGAATAAATCTCTCAATTCCGTCAGTTTCCTCAGAGCCTCAGGGCCACTGTCCTGTTTGTGTTTAAGTTCCGCCTGCTGGAGTGCCTGCAGTACCCTATCAAAATCTGCTTGCCGGGCTTTCTTAAGTCTGGATCCTTGAGAGATCAGTTCGCTGCGTCGTCCAGTAGGGATTCATTTAAGCACTACGACCAAGCCCTATGGGTGCTTTGTGGTAAGACCAATGTTGCCGTTACTGGGGCATGGTCGGAAATCTTAATATTCCCTATAGACGAGGCCCGCAGCAGCTCCAGGGCCAAGTGGTCCACGCAAATCAGATCTATGCGGGTATAGACGTAGTGTACTTTGGAGTAATAGCTGTAATCTCTATCTGAAGGGTGGAGAACTCGCCAGCTATCCAAGAGGCGGTGGACTTGTAGGGATCTGCGAAAGTGTTTAAGAAAGGCATGTGAATGAGAGGGACGTCTATGCGAGGTGTCTAATTGTGGGTCTGGGCTGATATAAAAGTCGCCCCCTAGGACTAAAGTACCTTCTCTGAATTCCGTCAAACTATCGAGGGTGCTATCCAAAAAGGTAAGTTGATTTGAGTTCGGAGCATAGATTGTGGCAACTGTGGGGTTTCTGCCCCGCTATAGTCCCCTATAGGAAGACATATCTACCCTGAGGGTCTACCTTACTCTCAATGGCCTGGAGAGGGCAGGATTTGTGTATGGCAATAGCTGTGCCTCTAAATTTCGCAGCCGGTGAATTACTTAGGAACCACTGTTTGTATATGTGGGTGGGTAATTGACTGGCTGGGTGCACAGATGGCTGAGGATTGCTGTTTGGGTTCCCGGAGCTCTTCTACTGCATGTCCACTGCTGTTCATTTCTGGACACGCCCCCCCCCCCCCCCACCCGTATGCAGATTTTTGAGCATGACTGTATATACTTACAAATTATCTGTTGTATTTGAAATCCAAATAAAAACTATTAACCACAAAAATATTGGACCTGCTAGAATTTGTTCTGAGAAAAACACTATATATGGCCTATAAAGCCATAACCAATAAATGTATTCAACCTCCATGACCATAATGAGTGGAAATCATTAATCAATCCTCATGAAAGAGTTTTGTATTATATTAGAAATGGTTTCAAGATACTTGGGAACTATGGTGTTTGGTATGAAGTAATTGGTCCAAAAATCACTGCTATTATCATCTTTGTATAATTGCCTCTGTGTATTATGTTATATGTACTGTATGTATGTAAAAAAGGAATTGCAAGATACTGTTGCGGTTTCTATTTTTTTTTTTTCTGTGCTGCATATCTACATCTGAAACACAGAACATACTCATTGCAACTGTGATTATTTGCATAATTTTAGACTAGTGTATAACTGATTGAGTTAAAAAAATAGTTTTTAAAAAGTTTGCTAAAATCATTGCTGGAGAGGTCTTTTCATCAGCCAAAGTGAAGTTATATATTACATATATTGTACTGTGATCGATAGATAGATCTGACTTTTTACAGGTTTGCTTGAATTACTTGACAATTCAAAAGCCTGACTTAGAAAGATAAATAAAATTGAACACAACAGTTAAAATAAAATGTATCATGGTCGTGCAAACATAAAGTAAGAAAACAGTCTTCTTCTTTTCCCAGCCAAATAACTTTCAAGTGTTAGAATGATCCTTTAATGGTTTTCTTGATTGGATGATGTGCAGATAATGAAGTGTCTCAAACTTAGAATATGTAATTTACAATTCAAGTGGTTCATCAGCATCTCATAAAAACATTTCATAAGCTTCACCACAAGAGTATTACTTTTCCATGTGTTTTCTCAATTTTTCAGTTTAATTTATCTTTGATAAGGGAGTTTCATTGATTCTGCAGAGCATAAAGTCAACAAGGCCCAAAATGTCACCACTTCAGAGCAATAAAAATACATGAAAAAATATAGGAAATATCATTCAATAATGCTCTACAGCTATTTAGAAAGGAACATGGGCCTTTGGTATTAATACTGAAGGCAAACATCTTCCAAATATCATTTTTTGCTCTTACTTTATTGCCGTGCCCTTAATTGATAGAAGTCAGGCTAGTTGGCAAGAAACCTGAAATGGTCTACACTTCGATAATGTCATGCACTGGATGAATTGTACAGAAAGAAACATGTGCAAAAATGAAAATCAGTGTAGCATCCCTGAGCAGCAGGACCGTTAACCAGCCCGTGTCATCAAAGGTGATTTTTCTACAGTGGGCATTGTGGGCAAAAGAAATGTTGTAGCAGTGTGGTGACAGGTAAACAACCCTGGACACTGCTGGAATCCTTAAAGGTCAGTCATTACACACAGGTTTAACAATGTCACAGCTATTCCCCTTGCATGAACACTCAGACTGGTTACTTGGTAGCGAGGAGCCGAACTGCTCTGGGTTTAGTTTAAGCAGAGTTCAGTGAACTTTAAAGAAGTTCTGATGCATAAACCAAGCACCATTGAAATTAATGGGAGCAGAATCTGTCCAATTAAAATGCTAATATTCTGGGATAATAAGCAAGGAGGTGTCAAAAATAGCATGGGGGAGGGGATGTACCAATACTAAAGAAAAAATGCCATGCAGCCAGGAGTAGAGATCCTTTAAACGCTTAAAGTTAAACACTGACAATACCCAGTTCCTTTAAATAACATGCCTGGGGTTGACCTAACCCTGCTCATAAATGGGACGCATAATCTCTGTGATGTACAAGAAGTGCTGCAACAGAAATTATATTTATGAAAAAAGTGTTTAACATTGCCGGCAATTGACATTTCATTCCCAGCTTTTTTTTAAAAAAAGGCCCTTCAGAGGGATCTATGTACCATTTTGTTTTATTTGTACATGTCACTTTTGCTGTAGCACATCCTACAGCAAAAAAATCATTACAGTCCCCCCTAAAATACAAACCAGTCACTTTTAAGCCCCATACACACGGTCGGACTTTTTCATGGATTCTGTCCGATCGGACAATGTTGTTGAAAAATCAGACCGTGTGTATGCACCATCGGACAGTGTACGTCGGTTTGTCCGACGGACAAAGTCTTATCTCCTGCTGGAAAGATTTGCCGTCAACACAGTCCGATCCCACCAAATCCGATCGTGTGTACGGTTGTCCGACGGACAAAGTGCTACGCATGCTCAGAAGAAATTCTGTGACGGAAGCGCTCGGTCAGGTAAAACTACCTTTCCTAATCGACACAGCACATTTGTCACGCTGCAATGTTAAAATGTCTTTAATGCAGCGCATTCTCTTTTTCTTTACAATGCAACAAGAATGACATGTTTTAGCTGCTCCTATTCACCCGCACTTCTCACAAACTTACTTCTTTATTACTTTTCAGCATTTATACACTACATGTTTATTTTTACTCAGATCGTAAAAGAATCTTTGTTATATTTTTAACATCATTTGTCTTTTTTTTTTTTTTTTGGGAATACATATTTGAAGGTTTTTTTTTGTTTTTTTTTGGAGGGGGGTTGTGTGTCTCAACTTAGCAAAACCACATTATTTACATTTGTATTTCTTGCTTAAATTTACTAGGAGTTTGTTGGTTGTTGGTGCCCCTTGTTAATTCTACTTTAGGATTAGTGAAATGTACCTGCCTACTCACAAATAATCTGTCATTGTAGAAAAGTAAAACACATAGTCAATGATTATTTCAAATCAAAAAGACCTTTATTTAGGTGTCAGCAACAAACCAAAGAGGAACGCAGCCATGGTGAAACTTGGGGAATTTGCAAAGCCTTGGCCCCCCCACGGCAACCATCATTTTTCAAGCGTAGAAAATTGGGGGCCTGAGGAGTACGTATATTAAGGGGAGTGCAATCTGGTCCTGAAGTCCAAAGTATCCGTAACTGCAGCAGATGCCATCTAGGTCCCCAGGCTCTGGTACTACAAGAGGCTCCATCTTCTCTCAGACCAGACTGATTCCAGGTCGTCACTCTCAGGTCTTCCTTCCACGCTTCCTTGCACGCTGTGGCTGTCGTGCTGGTGGGGTGGCAGAAGGAGGAGGAGGAGGAGGAGGCGGAGCATGGTAGCTATGGCAAACATGTGTGACTGGGGTCATCTCCCCAGCCCTACCCTTATTTAGGACATGGAGGATGAGCCCCTCACACATGTTGCGTTGCCTCACCTCCATACCCATCATTTTTGTGACAACCACCGAGCCAAAGGTCTCCTCGTCGGCGGGTGTGGCATGTAGGGAGGCTGAAGCCTCTCTGATCATGCGGAGTGCTGACTCTGCCGCATAACCCCCCCTTCTCGCCCTTTTGTAGGGAAGGCGGAGGAGAGGGATTTGTGAGTCAGTCAGGCTCCGAGGCCTAGCCCCCTCTTGGCTGCCACTACCCACCTGGTGGCTGCCACTAACCCCTGCCTCCTCCTGACTGCCACCTTCCACAGCCACCTCCTGGCTGAGGTCTTCCTGTGTATGAAAAAGGGACATAGTTTCAGTTATTTGTTCATCAAACACACACAATTCTCATCTTGTGACTGTTGCAAAATGTTTACAATTAGAAAACCATACAATTCTCAGCCCTGCAGTTTAGATTGTGGCCCCAACTGTCTCCAACACTACTGTCAGTTGATATGTCAAACACGTTAGGAACTAAGCAATTGGGTATCCTGAATTAAGTGAACATCATTCATTATTCACATAAATGGTAACCAAACTACTATACCTGGAACAAGCTGGGCTCCTCCACCTCTTCCAGACTGGAAGGCCCAGGTTGGTCCTCGGAAGCCTCATCAGGGGTGGCCTGCGCGCAAGGAAGCGTGGAAGGAGGAGTCGAGAGTGGCTCCGTGACATCAGTCTGGTCTTTGAGAAAATGTAGACTCTGATAGTACCAGAGCTTGGGGACATAGACCTCATCTGCTGCAGTTGCAGTTTCTTCCGACTTCACAACCTTCTTGCGCTCCCTGATATACGCACTCCTCAGGCTGCCAATTTTCTTTCTTATAGCATCAACAGTTGCCGTGGGGAACCTTGGCATGACAAATTCCACAAGTTCCTCCAGGGCTGCGTGCCTCTTTGGTTTGTTGCTATAATGGGGGTGTTTACCCTGCCATAAAATGGGAAACTCCCTGTATTTGGCAATGAAGAGGGGGAGAAAACTCATGTCGTTGAATCCCTTCATAATCTCTGCAAGACACAACACCACACAAAACACTATAAATTATGTCTGGCTAAACTCTCCTAATCTTCTCCATAAAGAGGCCTCAAGTTCGAATCAGTCTAGGCTAGTTATGTACCAACGTCCAATTGTACCTTCGTTTGTAGCGATCGTCTCGTGCGTGAGTTTTCTCTCCCCTCGTCTCCCAGATCGTGGCTACGACACAGGCGTGTGACGTTTTATATACAGTGCGCATGCGTCAAACTCCGCCCGCCCCTGACGATCTTTCTCGTCTATTCCCCACCCCTTCTCTTTACGGCGCAGTGGGGAGAGCACATGGCGGGGACACAGCAGGTGCGCCACAAATATCCCACCAACGAGGAGGACGAGGAAAGTCCGGAGGCAGAAACGTCCCGATCCCGGAGCCTGAAATTCAAGGCCTCCAATATGTCATTTGGAGAAATGTTGGAGATGGTGGACATATTAAAGAGGAGCGACTATGATGGGAAGTATGGGCCTTACCTCAACCCCAATGTCCGCAAGGCCAAGATCATGTCTAAAGTTGTGAGAAGGCTGTACAATCAGTTTGGGGTACAACGATCCAAGGAGCAACTGAGGAAACGCTGGTCAGACCTGAAACTGAGGGAGGCCGATCAGTACAGAAAGATCAAGCGAATTCTTCAAAAAAGTAAGTAGTTGTGTTTTGTGTTTTATTTCTTGCTTGCATACTGCTCCATGTGGTTTGATTTTTACAAAGTTGTACATTCCAAAATGGCCACTTTCATGTTCGTCTGTGCATTCGATCATACTCAGCCTCGATCTTTCTGCCACTGTCATGGTCGTGTGTGTGTCCATTCGATCGTATGCAACGATCGACCACTTATAATACGATGTTTGGTGTTTTATTTGTGGAAAGGAAGTTTGTTCTCACTAGAAATGTCATCAAGAATGTAAAGCCAATTTATTCAATGTAAAGGAGAGGTCACCCAGTAGCTGGTTCCCCATCTGGACTCTAGAGCACTAGTGCTGGGACACCCAAACCACCTTTTTATTAGGCTTTTCCACACATGTGCTCCAGTGGATACTAGAGGGGGGTCTCCATCACACAAACTTCTACCAAAAAGCTAGTCAGTTTAGCACCTTTACAAAGTGACTACATTCATGTAGTTGGCATTTGTAACTGGCCAAACAAAAATTGTGTCCGTCACTTTCAAGCAATGTTTGTCATTTCCTATTTCTGCCCTCAATAGATTGTGTTGCTAAATCTTCCTTTTGTACATTCTCATAGGGGAGCGAAAACTTGGCCCGTCTGAGGAAACCCCAAAACCAACACCTCCCAAAAAAGGTGAAACAGCAGAAGCAGAGGAGGAGGAGGAGGAAGGAGAGATCATCGAACTTGGAGAAATTGTCACCACAACAGGTGAGTGTGGGAGAACACAGCTAAGCTACTGGTAAGCTAATCAATGTATGCCTGCCTCATTTCCAACACCCGATTTTTTTTTGTTTGTGGTTTTTAGGTGACGTGGATGTTGTGGACGAAAAATCGCACTTTACCACAGAGAGTGCCCACGTACTCATCGGGGAGATAATGGTCTGCAATAGAGATCTCGATTACATAAAGCAAAACATCAATGATGTTCAACAAAAATTGAAGAACATCATTGATGTTTTAGGAAAAATATGAAAACGCACCAAGAAATTAACACACATTTGTAACTTAAGAACTGTGTGAAATTTGGAACATGCACACATTGTGTCCACATGTGCTAGCTCCCATCATGGTGGATGAATGCCCTCGTTTTTTTGGGGGTGCAACCACTTTACGAACTACGAAAGTGGTTGTGGTGAAGGGGTTGCACCCCCAAAAAACGTCCATTCATCCCCATGATGGAAAATGGCACTTTTGAAGCTTCTAGCCCCCCATGTGATGAAGGCAAGATCAAACACACTTTGAACATATAGTCATGTCTGATCTTGTCTTCACTTTACAAAGTTGAACTTTCCAAGTTCCTAGGTTCTGTTTTGCTCCATGCCTGGTTTTACCAATTGCGGAATGTTTCTAAACAATGCTGTAAATAACCAAGATGTTGTCAGTTTGGGCGTGAAGATTGTAAACGCACTTGTGAATGTTTTCAAAGTAAACTTTTTTATTTTTCTAAATGTGTGGCTTCCTTATTTCAAAAACACAATGCATTATGTATGTCAAATGGAAAGGATATGGTGGCCAATTGGTGTTATTTACTAAAGGCAAGTCCACTTTGCACTGCAAGTTTCTTTTCCAGGGCACTTTTTCACTGCACTTGTAGAGCATAGTGGATTTGACTTATGTAAATGACACCCACAGTGCTTTGTACGAAAACACGGAGCACAGCATTTTTGAGAATACACACATGTCTGACCTGGTGATGAATAATAATATGCAATATGCAACACGCAAGAACTATGTGGTTCAGTTTGTATTCCGCCAAGTTAATTGCCGTCAAGAACAGGCGGAAGCGGCTGGCCAGGATGCCAAAAGTGTTCTCCACCACTCTTCTGGCTCTGGACAGCCTGTAGTTGAAGACCCTCTGTTCTGGGGTGAGGGTCCTCATCGGGAACGGCCTCATCACATGGGGAGTCAACGCAAACGCTTCATCTGCGACAAAGACGACGGGGAGTCCTTCAGCATTCTCCTCTGGAGGTGGCAAGCACAGACTGCCACTTTGGAGACGCCAGTAGAACTCCGTGTGCGTAATGGCACCACCATCCGAGATCCGGCCGTTCATCCCCACGTCCACATACATAAATTCATATGTTGCCGACACCACCGCCAACATCACTACACTATTAAAGCCTTTATAATTATAATAGTGGGACCCCGAGTTGGGCGGTGGGACGATGCGGATGTGTTTCCCATCAATTGCCCCTCCGCAGTTAGGAAAGTCCCAACGGCTGGCAAAGTGGGAGGCCACAGTCTGCCATTCCTGTGGCGATGAAGGGAACTGTGGAGTGAAACAAGAAAAATAAATTAGTCACTTTGCACATAAACATTGCAAGCAGATTAGACAATCAACATCTTGGAACAAGAGCATTGTATAAAATTGGAGGCTGGAAAGTATTTGCACAGAAAAGTAGAGGCTCCCCTTCACAGATTACTCACCCCCCATCAATCCCCCCACTTCTGATGGGCCTTTGACAATAACTAGGGTTTTGGGGGGGGGGTGGTGGACAGGTAACCCTCTGCACTTCATTGATTGGCAAATGGCTCAATAATGTGTGCTAGTTTGGCCAGACCCTCTGTACTTAACACTATTGGCAGCCCCCAGGAAAGCTAAACTAACATTTCAACCCCCCCCCCCCCCCCCCCAAAAAAAAGGAAAGCACATTGTGACATTCTGAAATTACCAAGCAAGCTAATAGGAGGGAAAGAACACAAAAAAATAGGAAATGGAAAGTATGGAGGCAGCCCCTTGCACTACATGCTTTGCAGAATTCATCCCTAAAGATGCCCACTAAAAAGAGGTAGGTATATAGTGTGTATTGACTTTGGGAAAGCCAGCAGATAGAGGATTGGTACCATCTGACAGAGCAGTTGGGGGAGGGGGTTCCTAATGAGTTTGCCCCCCCCCCCCACCAAAAACAATAAAAAAAAGGGGCTCTACATGAAGTAAACCACACAGCAAACATTTGTGCATATTTTAGGGGGTGTTTGGGGGCAAAAAATCCTATGCAGCAGACAAAATACATTGCTTAGGTGACTAGGCCATAGGTGTCTATTGGGGCAGAAGAGCATGCTGGTGAGGTAAGTGAAGGGAAAAATGCATGAAGGAGAAAAGGGGCACAGCATATTAGAGCATATTGCAATCATGGTAATTAGGGAAGGAGGTCAAAAATAGAAGACATTAGCAAAAAGAACATACATAGAAGGGAATAGTAAAGGAGAAATGTTACCTTAATATAGTCCTCCTGCAGGACCTCGATGATGGCAGAACAGGTCTCTGGAATAATGAGTCCCAGGGCCTGGGGAGAGATACCTGAAGAGAACTTCAAATCCTGAAGACTTCTCCCTGTCGCCAAGTACCTCAACGTGGCAACAAGCCTCTGCTCCGGAGTAATGGCTTGTCTCATGCAGGTATCCTGCCGGCTGATAAAGGGGGTCAGCAAAGCCAAAAGACGGTGAAAATCGGGGTCCGTCATCCTGAGAAAGTTCCTGAAATCATCAGGATTATTCTCCTGGATCTCACGAAGCAAAGGCATGTGCGAGAATTGGTCACGCTGAAGCAACCAATTCTTGGTCCACATACTCCTCGTCACTCTGTTCATGGACGGGTCTTGGCTCAAAGCTAGAAGCCCGACACCAATTCCGCGTACAGCACGAACTCGGCGACGAGTACGCACGGGAAACATCGCTCACAAGGTCACAAAAGGTCGGCTGGTCAGAACGGACAAACAGAAAGCACCGATAAACAGCAAGGCCTGAAAGAACGAAATGAATACCAGAAACGAGCAGACAATAAGCAGTGCAAATCAAAGCGTCCTATATCAAGATATAGGCCGCAATGACCAACAAATGCGAACTGACTACACGCACTAATAAACAGATACGCACGACAAGCACAAACTGAAGAGCAGTAACGATCTGAGTCAGAAAACTGAGAAGCGCGAATCTTAAGTCACCAAACTTCGACTAAATCTCGATAAACACGGGATCAGCAGAAGGAGCCCAACGGGTGCCTGACGTGGTGCTGAACTTCCCTTTTCTAATCTCGTGGATGACGACTTACGTCACGACGTTCTTGCAGACCGGATATTCCGACAACGTAGTCCGACCGTGTGTACGCAACACCAACATCGGACAAAGTACGACGGACAGGATCCGACCGACCTGGTCCGCGGATTGTCCGACCGTGTGTATGGGGCTTTAGTCTGGTATGGTTTTAGGAGGGTACCTCAGGCAATTCCTGGGGGTTGCATCAGATGCCTGACGATCCTTTGTGAAACCAGATTGATCGGGGTGAATGAGGGACGGAAGCAGCTCAACTAGCCTGTTTGCAAAATCATCGAAATCATGGCAGGACAAAGGCTTACTTTATATTTCAGACCTTTACACCAACCGTTTACATCTCTACAAGACTCATTTTCACTCTCCTCAGCAGACCATTCTAAATGCAATCTAACGGTCTTATCAATAACCCCCATCTTCAGGTCTCTGTACATACACGGGCATGGAAATACAGTGGTGTGAAAAAGTGTTTGCCCCCTTCCTCATTTCCTGTTCCTTTGCATGTTTGTCACACTTAAGTGTTTCGGAATATCAAACCAATTTAAACAATAGTCAAGGACAACACAAGTAAACACAAAATGCAATTTGTAAATGAAGGTGTTTATTATTAAAGGTGAAAAAAAATCCAAACCATCATGGCCCTGTGTGAAAAAGTGATTGCCCCCTAAACCTAATAACTGGTTGGGCCACCCTTATCAGCAACAACTGCAGACACAGGCTGGCTGCATTTGGTGGGACACAGACTGCATTTGGTGGACACAGGCTGCATTTGGTGGGGCACAGGCTGCATTTGGTGGGACACAGGCTGCATTTGGTGGACAAAGGCTGCATTTGGTGGACACAGGCTGCATTTGGTGAGACACAGGCTGCATTTGGTGGACACAGGCTGCATTTGGTGGGACACAGGCTGCATTTGGTGGATACAGGCTGCATTTGGTGGGACACAGGCTGCATTTGGTAGACAAAGGCTGCATTTGGTGCGACACAGGCTGCATTTGGTGGACACAGGCTGCATTTGGTGGGACACAGGCTGCATTTGATGGACACAGGCTGCATTTGGTGGGACACAGGCAGCATTTGGTAGACAAAGGCTGCATTTGGTGCGACACAGGCTGCATATGGCGAGACACAGGCCTGCATTTGGTGGGACACAGGCTGCATTTGGTGGACACAGGCTGCATTTGGTGGACACAGGCTGCATTTGGTGGGACACAGGCTGCATTTGGTGGGACACAGGCTGCATTTTGTGAGACACAGGCTGCATTTGGTGGGACACAGGCTGCATTTTATGGGACACAGGCTGCATGTAAGGACAGACGATTGGCTGCTACATCGTTAGGTTCATATAATTTTTACCTTGTGGCTCGTGCACTAGTTCCCCCTGTTTTGCATAATTTGGTGGCAGGCGATGTGGCTAGTGACAAGCTCTGGGCTCCCACTGATTCTGCATTATGGTGAGTTGAATGATTTAATTTTATAATACAATGTAATAATAGAAATAATGCGCTTCAATCATGCTAACACCATAACAACCATGGTGCCGGGATGATTGAAGTGCTAACACCAGGTGTTTGGATTATCTTTATCTGCTGATTGTTAAACTTTCTAGAATACAAATATTTATATTGTTGTATAGGATCTGGGTCTGCTGCCCCTCCATCCCTCTCTCCCTCTCCCTCCATCCCCTCGTTCATCTCAGACACTAACCACACCAAGTAATGGTATAAAAAGGAATTTCGCGCAATAAATAGCTAAAATAATGAAAACATGTGCAATAAATAAATACGCCAGTAAACGATATTGTTACTGGTGAGAGGTACTGTGTGCTTCAATGCTGGTAAATAATAAAGTAATCAATAATAATAAAAGCGACCAGTGCAAAATTTCTATAAAGTGCAATGTGTAAATTGACCAGTAGTGGTCACTAGTGATGGTGGGAGGTGATTGCAGTTAGGTTGAACTTGCGTACATTTATAATTGATAAATGTACTTATAGCACATATGTGTGACTAGCAATAAATATAATCATAGATATATTAAATATTTAAAGTGTCATGTGCGTATGATTAATGCTCAATGTGTAAAAAACCATGTGTTTGGCATATTATACTTCAAATGACAATGGTATAAAATTCGTGACTAGTGGAACACAAGTGCAATAAATAGTGCAATAAATAGATTAAACCATGAATAAATTAATAAAACAAGTAAGTGACAATAGTGAATAAGTGATTGGGTGATACCCGAAATATGGGTAAAAAAGTATGGTAAAGAGGTAAGTTCATATAGTCCCAGACTGGATAAATATATATTTGTGGATAAAGCAGTGTCCAAATTGATCCGTCAGGTCCTAATAATCAATTCATCCAAATGTTCAACACTTTCTGGATGGTGTATAAAGCGGTAAAGACTTGGTCCTGATTTCCATATATTTTATCCAATCAATGGTCTCCCAGAACTCTCACCTTAATGATGTTGAAATAGAGCCTTTCGGGGATATCCTATAGCCCCATGTGGTTTGGATACAGGTATTCAGCAAACACAGTAAGAAAAAAACTTCTCCTTTAAGGGCGTTTAAACCTGCGGTCCTGCAATGCTCAGTGTCAGAATGACACAGCGCCAGGGAAAAACGGAAGAGAAAGGGGAAGCCTCCACTAGTGTAGTATGTTATTTTGTAATCAAAGATATTTATTAGGGTAATAAGTGGACTCTTACATTCAGATAAAATAAAACAGGCATAAAGATTTAAAATTGCTCTAGGCGTTCTCAGCGCCTTCTCACGTCTCCTTGAGTGCTTCTCTGCCTACGGCCACTCCCTACGCGTTACGACACGTCACAGAAAATTGTTGCAATTACAAATGTTTAGTCATTCTTATGTTTATTTCTTTTGTTTGTATTGGTATGACACAAAAAAAGGAGAAACAATAAGCCAAAATACATTCCACGCAAAACTCCAAAAATAGACTGAACAAAATTATTGGCACCTTCTCAATATTGAAAGAAATAATTCCAAGTTTGTGATGCTCCTGTAATTTGTAATTAAACTCACCTGTATCAATTAACAGGTGCTGACAATACAGAAATAAAACTGGCAACCAGTTTAAATGGTGAAAAATGAATTCAACCTTTCTGGTGTGTGAGTGCAATGAAGAACTGTTCAAATGATGGATAAAGAACCTCAATCAACTTCCAGACAAATTCAAGCTGACCTTTAGGCACAGGGTACAACTGTGTGAGCTCACACTATATGTCACCATCTGAATGAAAAGGGGCGCAATGGTAGGAGACCCAAGAGGACCCCACTGCTGACACAGAAACATAAAAAAAGACAGATTGGAGTTTTCCAAAACTTACCTGAGGAAGACAAAATCTTTTTTTAAAGAAGATGCTGAGGACAGGCGAAACAAAATGACAGCTTTTTGGTAAAGCCCATAATTCTACTGTTTTCAGAAAAAGAAATGAGGCATTTAAAGAAATAAAAAAAACAGTCCCTCCGGTCAAACATGGTGGAGGTTCACTGGTGTTTTGGGGTTACTTTTCTGCTTCAGGCACTGGATGTCTTGACTGTGTGCATGGCATTATGAAATCTGAAGACTACCAAAGAATTCTGGGGTGCAATGTAGGACCCAGTGTCAGAAAGTTGGGTCTCCGTCAGAGGTCATGGGTCCTACAGCAGCAACAATGACCCAAAGCACACATCAAAAAGCACCCAGTGGTGCACCCAAATGGTTTAAGACAAAGCGCTGGAGAGTGCTGAACTGTCACCAATGAGTCCAGATCTTAATTCCCTAGAGCACCTGTGGAGAGGTCTCAAAACAGCAGTTGGCAAAAGGAACCCTTCCAATCTGAGAAATCTGGAGCAGTTGGCGAAACAACTGTGGTCCATAATTCCAGTAGAGAGGTGTGAGAAACTCATTGATGGTTACCAGAGGCTATTGATTTTAGTTATTTTTTCCAAGGAGTGTGCTACCAAATATTAAATTGAGGATGCCAGTAATTTTATCCAGTCGATTTTTGCGTTTTTGAGTTTTGCGTGTAATGTGTCAGATTTTGCTTTTTTGTTTCTCTGCTTTTTTGTGTCATACCAATACAAACAAAAGAAATAAACATGAGAATGACTAAACATTGCTAATTGCAACAATTTTCTGGGCGAAGTGGTGCATTATTTGACAGAAATGCAGGGGTGCCAATATTTTTGTTCGTGACCGTATATATACACCATATGATCAAAATTTTTGAGATGACTGCCTTTACACACACATGAACTTAATAATAATGGCATCTCAGTCTTAGTCTGTAGGGTTCAATAATGAGTTGGCCCACCCTTTGCAGCTATAACAGCATCAATTCTTCTGGGAAGGCTGTCCACGAGGTTTAAGAGTATGTCTATGGGAATGTTTGACCATTCTTCCAGAAGTGCACTTGTGAGGTCAGGCACTGATGTGGATGAGAAGGCCTGGCTCGCAGTCTCCACTCTAATTCATGCCAAAGGTGTTTTATCAGGTTGAGGTCATGACCTGTCAAGTTCCTCCACCCCAAACTTGCTCATCCATGTCTTTATGGACCTTGTTTGTGCACTGGTACGCAGTCATGTTGGAATAGGAAGGGGCCATCCCCAAACTGTTCCCACAAAATTGGGCGCATGAAATTGTCCAAAATGTCTTGGTATGCTGACGCCTTAACAGTTCCAGTTTGAGAACCTGAGGGAATTTATGAGAGCACTTTCCATTAATGACTTCAACCTTAGGTTCACGATGGAGTTCAGCCCGGAGACATTACCATTCTTGGATCTTACTATACAAAAACAAGTAGATGGAATAATTTCCACATCTTTATATAGAAAGAAAACGGCAGGAAATACCATCCTCCATGCAAGTAGCTCACATCCCCAAGCTTTAATTAGAAGCATCCCCTATTCCCAGTATTTACGCTTGAGGAGAAACTGCTCAACAGAGGAAACCTTCAGACTAGAGGCCAACCTATTGAAAACACGGCTACAGATACGGGGCTATAGCAATACCATATTAAAAAAGGCATTCAAAAAGGCCCTGGATAGGGATAGAACTGATTTGCTCTTCGGGGACAAACGCAATAAAAAGCAAGGAAATACCACTCGTGTCATAACTACATATTCAAGTAATCATGAGGAAATACGAAACATAATTGGGAAACATTGGCACCTCCTAACAGGGGATAGGATTGTAGGGAAATACATTGGGACTACACCCCAAATTACCTATAAGAAATGCCAATCTTTGAAAGACAAGTTGGTACATACCCACTTTCAAGGACACTCGGAACACGAAGTGGTTACCCCAGGAATGTTTAAATGTCACGACTGCGACTACTGTAATTGGGTGTTGGAGGGTTCATCTTACATACTCCCCAATGGAGAAACACATACTATTAAATTTTCAGCTAATTGTCAAACAAAAGGAATAGTCTATATAGCTTTTTGTAAATGTGGAGCATTCTATGTAGGCAAAACCTTCAGAAATTTCTGGAGGAGAATTTATGATCACATCTATTATATACGGAAAAATCTACTATATACACCAATAGGACGCCATGTAGCCTTGTACCATAAGAATGATACTTCTATGGTCTGCTTTACGGCCCTTGAACATGTGATGGAGGACCCCAGAGGAGGCAACATAGATAAAAAATTACTGCAGCGCGAAGCTAGATGGATCTTCAAGCTAAATGCTTTAAGGGCCCCTGGCTTGAACGACTCCCTCAGCTTTCGACCTTTTTTATGATTACAATAAGTATCTCTCCCCCCTTTCCCTGTATTTCCTTGTATCTCCCATTGCATACCAGAGTCTAGCCTTCCTATGATTACAATAAGTATCTCTCCCCCCTTTCCCCGTGTCTCCCATTGCATACCAAATTCTGGCATTCCTCTTTCCCCTTCTCCATTCTAGGGACGATTTTGTTCAAACCAGGGGCCCCTCGGCCATAATGATTGATTAAACTCTCTTATTTCCCCCAGAAGTAGGACATACCCACTCACCTTCCTAGGGAACTCTTCTTCCCCCACCTTTGACAACTGACTTGGAGGGTTTCATCGGTACAGTACAGTCTACCTGTCTATGGACTCTCTATAATGAAGCAGACATTTCGAAGCATTATAAATTTTTTCCTTCCTTTTTTCCTTTTTTTTTTTTTAAAAAAACAATGTATAAATTGGGCTTTCCTTGATCTGTACATCTGTTGTTAATGTATGCAATATGCAATGCTATATGTATTTGATCTCTATGTTATCTACTTATAGAGGACTTGGGAGGATTACCTTGAGTGGAATGTCAATAATATTATGGTGTTTTGGTTACCTCATCGGGAACCTATTTGGAACTCCAACTTTGCAGATTGGTATAATGATTCCAGCAACCACCTGGGCTATCGAGCCATTTTTTGATCTCCCTCTGGCTTGGATTTCAACAGGCAATATGGAAGGTAATTTTACCCAACCATAGTTGCCTCGGTGGAGGCGTTGCGGTGGTGGCGTCGGAGGAGGCTCTTCCCCTGTTTTCCATCTTGGACATGGGCTGCATATGTCAAAGAGAAATTGTTGTCTCTTTTTTTTAGTTTTCATTTTTATTATTATTTTCTCATTTTTCTATTTTATTTTATATTTATTTATTTTTATATTTATTTTTATTTTATTATTTTTTTCTTTCATTATAATTTATTTATATTTTTATATTTATTTTTATTTTCATCTTCAATATCTGTTTCTCTTACACTTTTTTTATTTTCTACAATATTCGCGCTCCTCAATAATTTCATTGGACTTTATTCCCTATATTTGTCATTGGTTCTAACTGATTTCACCTCCTTTTGGAGGATTTATCTTCCATCTGACTGTGTCTTCATCTTTACAAGTCAGTCACAGCCCATTATCTTGCTTGGAACGAGAATTACTCCCGCTTCACTACTGCGCATGCGCGTATCACCCATCGCGCATGCGCGTACTTACGCTTTCGGCCGCGGTGGACGGGCCGCTTTATATGCGGACCCCATCCCCTCGGCCTGACCTGACGCATGCGCTCAGCGGCATCAACATCAGTGCACCTCAGAACCCTCTCTGGCGGTCTCTCCAGCTGATCGTACTATTTTCTAATTGGCTCTATGGGGCGGCTTCCTCCCTCCCCCTCCAGTTCTGGCGCCAAAGCAGACTATTTAACCAGCACTCCATCAGATGGTTGTTTGAGATGGAGTGCTGGGAAGCTGCTTTCACCATACTTTGTTCAGGTATATTTTCTCTTAAATGCTTGTTGACGACTATGCTGTCCCTGTTGTTCCAGGTGTTGCCTCTGGGACTAACCAGCCCTCAGCACACACTAAATTTGACATGAGCTTTGTTATTAGCTCTGCTCTATTTCCTTTTCATAAAGGGTCTGCAACTAATGGATTCAGCCATTGAAGTTTGATCTTACAGAGCTGGTGATTCTTCTCAGCTGGGGTGTTCCCCTCCTTACAAACGGCTACCAAGTATGTTTCTTGGACTAGCAAGGCTGTTTTAGATACTATATTAAACTCCATTTAAATCCAATATATGCCTCTAAATATCCCATATTGGATATATATATATCCTTTCTCTCCTTACAGCTTATTCATGTGATGCTGGACCTGGTATAGTGTTGACGCCATTTCCTGAAATCACTATTCTCCAAAGGGGACCCATGAATAGGGCCCTATTGGATTCTTAAGGTATATACAGGATGCCTCTGGAATTGGAAGCTAATGTATCTTTATCTATCTTTGATATTATCATTATTAATTACAGAACATCGGCACCACAGATCTGTCCGCATAATACCATTTTGCCATTGGCCGACTCGGCACACCCAAGCTCTATTACTGTTGTTTTCTCTCTTTCCAATTTTTTATGTGAGTATTCTTTTCAGATATACATACATACTTGTCTATACTACCTATATATGGGATTGGTTATTCATTAACCTTATCCTAGAATCTTTAGTGATCCAATTATTTTTTTTTTTTTTTTTTTTTCTCTTTCTCATTTGCAGCTCATGCCTTGTTTGCTGACTTCAGATTCCAAACTCGACGAGTTCTCGACGGCTTTCCCGAGAGACTCACTTTTAGATAACCTACCGGGTACTGCTGATATATACCAGTTCTTACCTTTTCAACAAGAATTGTAAGGTAGGCAATTTTTTCCTAAAGCTCTTAAAGCATATACGCCCATTGGAACCATTTATATTTATATTTATATTTGATATTGATACTATATATATTGACCTAAACACATAGTGATCTGCCTATCCACTCATGAATAACCCCCTTGTCTTCTTAATATGTACAACAGATATATGAACTGCTATGCTCTGGTTCTGAAGAAGCTCTAAGCGAAACGCGTCAACCAGCATTTTATCAGCAAGTTTTGTCCAAACATTCTGATTTATCAATAGCGATATGTATATGTATACTTTTGGACTGCAATGACCCCCACTGTTTTTATATGTGATATGTTTTTTGTATACTAAGTGTTAATAAAACTATTTAGAATCAATCTTTTGTATTGAGACATACGTCCGTTCAGGTACCGTGATAGTCCAATAGGTTGGCTAAAAAACCCCCCTTCTTCGTTTTCTATGCCTTAACAGTTCCCTTCACTGGACCAAGCCCAACCCCTAAAAAATAACTCTGCACCATAATCCCCCTTCTAACAAATGATTTGGACCAGTGCACAAAGCAAGGTCCGTAAGAACATGGATGAGCGAGTTTGGGTTAGAGGAACTTGACTGGCCTGCACAGAGTCCTGACATCAACCC
Organism: Lithobates sylvaticus; assembly: GCA_028564925.1. Taxonomy (NCBI): domain Eukaryota; kingdom Metazoa; phylum Chordata; class Amphibia; order Anura; family Ranidae; genus Lithobates; species Lithobates sylvaticus. Next base: position 137,667,777 of record CM053028.1, on the reverse strand, counting down.
GATAGAACAACTTTGGGATGAATTGGAGCGGAGACTGTGAGCCAGGCCTTCTTGTCCACGTCTTTGCCTGACCACACAAATGCGCTCCTGGAAGAATGGTCAAAGATTCCCATAGACACACTCCTAACCTTGTGGACAGCCTCCCCAGAAGAGTTGAAGCTGTCATAACTGCAAAGGGTGGGTCAACTCAATATTAATCCTACGGACTAAGGACTGGGATGCCATTAAATTCATGTGCGTGTAAAGATAAGTGTCCTAATACTTTTGATAATAGAGTGTTTGTGTGTGTGTATATATATATATATATATATATATATATATATACACACAATAATGACTCATCAAACAAATTTTATTATTACACAAAGATAACCCAACTAAATACAAAATACAGTTTTTAAATGATGGTTTCATTTATTAAGATAAAAAAGCTGTCCAAACCTGCCTGGCTTTATGTGAAAAAGTAATTTCCCCCTAATAACTGGTTGTGCCTCCCTGTGTGGCAACAACTGCAATCAAGCTTTTGCGATAACTGACAATGAGTGGTTCACATTGCTGTGGAGCAATTTTGGCCCACTCTTCTTTTCAGAATTGTTTTAGTTCAGCCACATTGGAGGGTTTTCCAGCATGAACGGCCTGTGTAAGGTCATAATAGAGCATCTCAATTGGATTTAAGTTCGGGCTTTGACTAGGCCACTCCAAAACCTAAATTTTGCTTTGTTTGAACCATTTGGAGGTGGACTTGCTGTTGTGTTTCGGATCATTGTCCTGCTGCATAAGTGCACTTGAGCTTGAGGTCAAACTGATGGCTGGACATTCTCTTTTAGAATTTTCTGGTAGAGCTCAGAATTCATGTTCCATCAATTATGGTAAGTCGTCCAGGTCCTGAAGCTGCAAAGCAGCCCCAGACTATCACGCTACCACCACCATGTCTGACTGTTGGTATAATGTTCTTGTTATGAAATGCTGTATTCGTTTCATGCCAGATGTAACGGGATGCACACCTTCCAAAAAGTAAAATTTTTGTCTCATCAGTCCCCAGAATATTTGCCTAAAAGTCTTGGGGACAATCAAGAAGTTTTTTTGGTAAATGTGAGATGAGCCCTTGTGTTTTTTTTGGTCAGCAGTGGCTTTGGCCTTGGAACTCTTCCATGGATGCCATTTTTGCCCAGTCTCTTTCTTATTGTTGAATCGTGAACACTGATCTTACCTGAGGCAAGTGAGGCCTGCAGTTATTTAGATGTTGTTTTAGGTTCTATTGTGTTTTTTTTTTTTAGATTGTGGCATGATGTTTGGCTTTTTGTGATCTGTTAGCATGCTTCACTTTGCCAGGCAGCTTCTATTTATGTGACTTCTTGATTCAACAGGTCTGGCAGTAATCAGGCCTGGGTGTGGCAAGTGAAATTTAACCCAGCTTCCCAAAAAAATTGCGGTTACAGTAATTACAGTTCATCCATGATTCAGCATTTGAGGGGGCAATTCACTGTATATGTATGTATACATGTATAATATATATATATAATACTTATATTTCCAGACAATAGTTTATAAGTCAGAATACTTTGAAAATAAACCAAAATAAATCATATGTGACTTTCTGTGTTTATAATGAATGTTATATGTTTAATGACTCAGCAATTATCTCCATGTCAGTGATAGGTGGTGCTCCTTTATTTGAACCATAAAATGTTGGGAGGAAGGTAACTAGAACTCACTCTATGAGTAAGTAAATCATGTTAGAGGTTTTACAACTTTCTGTATGTTCCCCCAGCTTAAATGCAATAGAAGACTTATGCGATGAATGCCGACTGAAGCCATCAACTATCCTCGGTAATACAAAATATTGCACAAGCTGGATGTGCACCTGGTTGTTTCTCGTGGGATAATGTGAACCCACTTAGAGCAATAAATGGCTATTTTGTTTTTGAACCTGTGAACTCCCTGAACAAGAGCAGACACCACAAAATATCTGTTATTAAATTGAATCACTAAATTAAAAGTTTTTTCAAATGTAAATGATTGGTACTTACTTTACACTTTTACACTTACACAATATCTACAGTGGCTGCAAAATGTTCTGTATCTGATACTCTTCTGGATGTGTTGGATGCCCACTGTGCACTGAGGTTTCACCTGCAGGTTCCTACATCCCAACTGTGTTTTGTAGCAGTCTAGGGATCAGCAAAGCCACAGAACTCAAGGGCAATGAGACATCTGACACAGATGTTTTAGCTAGTAACAGAGCCACCTTAACATTATTAACCTTAAAATATTATTGTTCTGTTAATTTTCCATTACATAAAAACATATTAAGATACATAGGCATTGAGATTTTGAAGTAGGGAATAATGACTTGTAATGATTTGTAAACTTTAAGTCCATTTTCGGTTATTTACAACATCATCAAATCTGTCATTTTCATGTAAAATTGTGTGATAGCAGTAAGGGTAATAAATGCTTTACAGTATGAAAACCTTCCAAATAAAATTATACATTTTTGCAAAATGAAACTGACCTAATTTTTAAAAAAAAGAAAATAGAACAAAGTTATTATATTAGTTACAAGGTTAACATATTTTCTTAAATAAAATTATTTTATGTTCTTAAGTCTTTAGGTTTTCCTTGATTGCAATCATTTCATATGCCGCTGTGCCCAGCAGATCATAAACATTATGCTCACATTATTCAAGTGCTAAGTAAAGAAACAAGTAATGATTATATATAAAATGGCATTTTTTTTCCTTTTGTATCCTTTATATGCTGAGCTGGTGCAGGTAAATTAGTCTTCATTGATTATCACCTTGGGGAGTGCTGTGGGAATTTCGCTAATCCACCTTTATAAAAAAAAAAGCATAGAAAAGGTGGTATAATTACAAAAAATAACAATCTGATAAATTCATAATCTAAATAATTTGTCAATAATTCTATGCATATAAGTATTTTCAAATAATGTGTAAGGAAAATGTAGTACTTTCTTATTGCTGAAAATTAGTTAGCTAAAAACTCTTCCAAAATATATTACAAATCTAACTCACCATAAAAATGCTAATTAAGTTATGGGTAGGACACTAATGTGTTGAATCAACCACAGCATTCTTATTCTCGACCAGCCACCGCAGTTTTACTACGGCAGAATGGCACGGCTGTGCGAAACAACGTTACCTTACGTCGCTTCACCTTTTGGCCACCAAGGGTGCACACCCGCAGTGTGTGCCTGGAGTCGATGCGAGTGCCCGACGGGCGCGATGACCGCCAGGCAACCGCGATCACTCGTGACAGAGAGAGAACCGTGATCTGTGTGTGTAAACACACAAATCTCGGTTCTTTCAGGGGAGTAGTGACCGATTGTGTGTTCATACTAAGTATAAACACTGATCTCTCTCTCTCTCCTCCTAGACAGTCCCCCCCCTTACAGTTAGAACACAGTGAGGGAACACAGTTGACCCCTTGATCGCCCCTAGTGTTAACCCCTTTCCTGCCAGTGACATTGTCAATCGTCCCAAAAATGTGTCAAAAGTGTACAATTTGTCCACCGCAATATCGCATTCCCGATAAAAATTGCAGATTGCCATCATTACTAGTAAAAAAATAAATAATAAAAATGCCATTAATCTATCCCCTATTTCGTAGTAAAAAAAGTATATACATTTTTTTTGGGTCTCAATTGTTCCTGAATTTCTTTGGGTCTCGGCATGATGTGTAGCTTTTAAGGATCTTCTGGTGGACCTTACTGTGTCAAGCAGCTCCTATTTAAGTGATGCCTTGATTGTGAACAGGTGTGGCAATAATCAGGCCTGGGTGTGGCTAGAGAAATTGAACTCAGGTGTGGACAACCACAGTTATAGTATGTTTTAACAAGGGGGGCAATCACTTTTTCACACAGGGCCATGATGGTTTGGATTTTTTTTCACCTTTAATAATAAACACCTTCATTTACAAATTGCATTTTGTGTTTACTTGTGTTGTCCTTGACTATTGTTTAAATTGGTTTGATGTTCCGAAACACTTAAGTGTGACAAACATGCAAAGGAACAGGAAATGAGGAAGGGGGCAAACACTTTTTCACACCACTGTACCTATAGGACAACAATTCCCATTCCAAAGGAATCCCCTATTTTATAATCTTCTACAGCAGTGGCGGCCTGTCCATAGGGGGTGCTTGGGCGCCGCACAGCCCCAAACCCCCCCCCCCCCCCCTCCAGGCAGTCATAGAAAAAAAAATATATAGATTTTTTTTAATACTGGTCCTTTAAAAAAAAAAATACAAAAAAAGGTCCTTAAATGCACTGTGTTCGGACACCGGACACAGTGCGACGCCGGACATAGTGCACTTATGGGAAGCGCCACGTCTATGACATCTCAAGATTGCAGACGCAGCACTTCATTTGCGGGTGTTTATCCTGTCTTGCGGTGCTTTCCGAAGCGCAGGGTAGCTTCCGCCTGGCGCTCGTAGTATCTATTACTACGGCCGGGCGGTTTGATAGACATCTCAGTTTGATGTCACTTCCTGTTTTCTCTCTCCCATTGTGCCCGGGAGAGAGGAAACAGGAAGTATGAGAGGAGCGGACTCCTCCATCACTGCTGCCTGTGCCCACACAGTAGGAGAGGACACCACATAGAAGGTAAGTACTGCTGTGCTGCTCCCACAGAGAACGGGGGGGGGGGGGTTCGATGTGACACAGGCAAGGCTGCATTTGGTGGACACAGGCTGGCTGCATTTGGTGGACACAGGCTGCATTTGGTGGGACACAGGCTGGTTGCATTTGGTGGACACAGGCTGCATTTGGTGGGACACAGGCTGTATTTGGTGGGACACAGGCTGTATTTGGTGGACACAGGCTGTATTTGGTGAGACACAGGCTGCATTTGGTAGACACAGGCTGGCTGCATTTGGTGGACACAGGCTGTATTTGGTGGACACAGGCTGCACTTAGTGGACACAAACTGGCTGCATTTGGTGGGACACAGGCTGCATTTGGTGGACACAGGATGCATTTGGTGGACACAGGATGCATTTGGTGGACACAGGATGCATTTGGTGGACACAGGCAGCATTTGGTGGGACACAGGCTGCATGTGGTGGGACACAGTCTGCATGTGGTGGGACACAGGCTGCATGTGGTGGGACACAGGCTGCATTTGGCGGGACACAGGTTGCATTTGGTGAGACACAGGCTGGCTGCATTTGGTGGGACACAGACTGCATTTGGTGGACACAGGCTGCATTGTGTGGGACACAGGCTGCATTTGGTGGGACACAGGCTGCATTTGGTGGGACACAGGCTGCATTTGGTGGACAAAGGCTGCATTTGGTGGGACACAGGCTCCATTTGCTGGACACAGGCTGCATTTGGTGGGACACAGGCTGGCTGCATTTGGTGGACACAGGCTGTATTTGGTGGACACAGGCTGCACTTAGTGGACACAAACTGGCTGCATTTGGTGGGACACAGGCTGCATTTGGTGGACACAGGATGCATTTGGTGGACACAGGATGCATTTGGTGGACACAGGATGCATTTGGTGGACACAGGCAGCATTTGGTGGGACACAGGCTGCATGTGGTGGGACACAGTCTGCATGTGGTGGGACACAGGCTGCATGTGGTGGGACACAGGCTGCATTTGGCGGGACACAGGTTGCATTTGGTGAGACACAGGCTGGCTGCATTTGGTGGGACACAGACTGCATTTGGTGGACACAGGCTGCATTGTGTGGGACACAGGCTGCATTTGGTGGGACACAGGCTGCATTTGGTGGGACACAGGCTGCATTTGGTGGACAAAGGCTGCATTTGGTGGGACACAGGCTCCATTTGCTGGACACAGGCTGCATTTGGTGGGACACAGGCTGCCTTTGGTGGACACAGGCTGCATTTGGTGAGGCACAGGCTGCATTTGGTGAACACAGGCTGCATTTGGTGAGACACAGGCTGCATTTGGTGGGACACAGGCTGCATTTGGTGGGACACAGGCTGCATTTGGTGGGACACAGGCTGCATTTGGTGGGACACAGGCTGCATTTGGTGGGACAAAGGCTGCATTTGGTAGACAAAGGCTGCATTTGGTGCGACACAGGCTGCATTTGGTGGGACACAGGCTGCATTTGGTGAGACACAGGCTGCATTTGGTGGACACAGGCTGCATTTGGTGAGACACAGGCTGAATTTGGTGGACACAGGCTGCATATGGCGAGACACAGGCCTGCATTTGGTGGGACACAGGCTGCATTTGGTGGACACAGGCTGCATTTGGTGGACACAGGCTGCATTTGGTGGGACACAGGCTGCATTTGGTGGGACACAGGCTGCATTTTGTGAGACACAGGCTGCATTTGGTGGGACACAGGCTGCATTTTATGGGACACAGGCTGCATGTAAGGACAGACTCCGCTGGGGACACCTGATGGCATCTGGTGGCAGTTGCAATGTCATTTTAAGTAAGCGCCACATTACTATTTTTTACTTTATACTATTGTCTGGTGTGAAAACACTTTTACATTGGCTGCTACATCGTTAGGTTCCTATAATTTTTACCTTGTGGCTCGTGCACTAGTTCCCCCTGTTTTGCATAATCTGGTGGCAGGCGATGTGGCTAGTGACAAGCTCTGGGCTCCCACTGATTCTGCATTATGGTGAGTTGAATGATTTAATTTTATAATACAATGTAATAATAGAAATAATGCGCTTCAATCATGCTGACACCATAACAACCATGGTGCCGGGATGATTGAAGTGCTAACACCAGGTGTTTGGATTATCTTTATCTGCTGATTGTTAAACTTTCTAGAATACACATATTTATATTGTTGTATAGGATCTGGGCCTGCTGCCCCTCCATCCCTCTCTCCCTCTCCCTCCATCCCCTCATTCATCTCAGACACTAACCACACCACCTTAGAGCCACGCCCCTATTTCACTGAAGCCACGCCCATTTTCACCAAGTGGGAGGGGTCAAAAAGGAAGGACAGGGTCTGGCACCCCCCCATCCTAAAACTTCATCAGCCACCACTGTTCTTCCGGACAAAACCTATTTAAAGAAACTACCACCTATGTCCAAATGGGAAAAAGATATAGGGAAGAGCTACCCTTAAATTCAGTCTCAATGCGTCCCAATCTTTCAACTTGCTTGAACTGATCCATACATTTATTCTCTGTTGGTGTTGAGTTCACAATCTCTTTATTTTTGGATGGATTAGTTTAACACATACCTGGGCACAGAGCTATCGTTTTTCATTTTTTTTGCAAGTAATTAAAGCGGGACTGTACCTGAAATAAAAATGTTAAAAGCCAGCAGCTACAAATACTGCAGCTGCTGACTTTTAATAAATGGACACTCACCTGTCCATTGGTGGTGTAGTGGTTAGCACTCTCACCTAGCAGTAAGAAGGGTCGCTGGTTCAAATCCCAACCACGACACTCCCTGCCTGGAGTTTGCATGTTCTCCCTGTGCCTGCGCGGTACTTATATACACATTAGGGGTCATTTACTATAGCGCCGCACGATAATTAGCACTCAAATTACAGCGATAGCTGTAATTATCGCCCAAACAGAATTCATAATAGCGCTGGGGCAAAAATACTCCCAAAACCAAATTTACTATAGCTCCCAGAAAGAGCACAAAAGAGAGTGCACGCCAATCCTAGTGTATTATTGTTTAATTGAGAGTTCAAATGTATAGCATACAATAGTTGCACTCACTGCCATCCAATGATAAAGCGCATGTATGGCTCCTCAGTGACCTCCTCTCCTGCTCCGTTCGAATAGGCTGGCTCACTGGAACTTCCTACATAGGATGAGTTGTTTAAATGTAGCTCAACCTCTCTCCACACTCCGGACTCTCGCACAGACCAGCCGGCGCTTGTATGACGTCACTCCGGATCGAGGGAGGGGAGGCACAGTGGTGCAGCTAACTCCTCTCACTCAAAATACTGCCGTAGACAACATGTTTCAGAGGCGTGGCCTCCTTCTTCAGGCCTGAAGGCGAGGAAGTCACTGTGGAGCCATCTAATCTGATCTAAATACAACATTTACCAACAACATTTACCAATTCACAGTGGAAAGAAGCATTTCGATGGCTCTACAAGGCCTCTAGATGCATTAACCACTGGGAATTATCCCAAAAAATAGCCCTAAGATGGTACCTTACACCAAATATTGGCACTCCTGCATTTCTAGCAGATAATGCACTACTTCGCCCAGAAAATTGTTGCAATTACAAATGTTTAGTCATTCTTATGTTTATTTCTTTTGTTTGTATTGGTATGACACAAAAAAAGGAGAAACAATAAGCCAAAATACATTCCACGCAAAACTCCAAAAATAGACTGAACAAAATTATTGGCACCTTCTCAATATTGAAAGAAATAATTGCATTCCAAGTTTGTGATGCTCCTGTAATTTGTAATTAAACTCACCTGTATCAATTAACAGGTGCTGACAATACAGAAATAAAACTGGCAACCAGTTTAAATGGTGAAAAATGAATTCAACCTTTCTGGTGTGTGAGTGCAATGAAGAACTGTTCAAATGATGGATAAAGAACCTCAATCAACTTCCAGACAAATTCAAGCTGACCTTTAGGCACAGGGTACAACTGTGTGAGCTCACACTATATGTCACCATCTGAATGAAAAGGGGCGCAATGGTAGGAGACCCAAGAGGACCCCACTGCTGACACAGAAACATAAAAAAAGACAGATTGGAGTTTTCCAAAACTTACCTGAGGAAGACAAAATATTTTTTAACCACTTCAGCCCCGGACCAATTGGCAGCCAAAGGACCAGGCCCCTTTTTGCAATTCGGCACTGCGTCGCTTTAACTGACAATTGCGCGGTCGTGCGACGTGGCTCCCAAACAAAATTGGCGTCCTTTTTTCCCACAAATAGAGCTTTCTTTTGGTGGTATTTTGTCGCCCCTGCGGTTTTTATTTTTTGCGCTATAAACAAAAATGGAGCGACGATTTTGAAAAAAATGCAATATTTTTTACTTTTTGCTATAATAACTATCCCCAAAAAATATATAAAAAAACATTTTTTTTCCTCAGTTTCGGCCGATACGCATTCTTCTACATATTTTTGGTAAAAAAAAAAAAAAATCGCAATTAGCGATTATTGATTGGTTTGCACAAAAGTTATAGCGTTTACAAAATAGGGGATAGTTTTATAGCATTTTTATTAATATTTTTTTTTTTTACTAGTAATGGCGGCGATCAGCGATTTTTATTGTGACTGCGACATTATGGCGGACACAGCAGACATTTTTGACACATTTTTGGGACATTTGTCATCTATACAGAAATCAGTGCTATTTAAATAGCACTGATTCCTATGTAAATGACAGTTGCAGTGAAGGAGTTAACCACTAGGGGGCGGGGAGGAGTCAGTGTGACGTGTTGTGTTTATGTTACAGTAGGGGGGCGTGGCTGTACGTCTGACGTCATTGATCGGCTTTCCCGATGACCGGGAACAGCCAATCACTGACAGTCAGTGTAGGAAGCGCGGGGAGAGGTTTGTTTACACAAACCTCTCCCCGTTCTTCAGCTCCGTAACCCGATCGTGGGACACCAGCGGCGATCGGGTCCGCTGGTCCCGCGGCCGGGGTCACGGAGCACCCGACCGGGTCGTGAGCGCGTCGCTGGCGGCGCGCGCGCGACCCACAGGCAGGCACATGCACGATCACGTACAGGTACGTGATTTTGCCTGCCCGTGCCATTTTGCCGACGTATATCGGCGTTAGGCGGTCGGGAAGCGGTTAAAGAAGGTGCTGAGGACAGGCGAAACAAAATGACAGCTTTTTGGTAAAGCCCATAATTCTACTGTTTTCAGAAAAAGAAATGAGGCATTTAAAGAAATAAAAAAAACAGTCCCTCCGGTCAAACATGGTGGAGGTTCACTGGTGTTTTGGGGTTACTTTTCTGCTTCAGGCACTGGATGTCTTGACTGTGTGCATGGCATTATGAAATCTGAAGACTACCAAAGAATTCTGGGGTGCAATGTAGGACCCAGTGTCAGAAAGTTGGGTCTCCGTCAGAGGTCATGGGTCCTACAGCAGCAACAATGACCCAAAGCACACATCAAAAAGCACCCAGTGGTGCACCCAAATGGTTTAAGACAAAGCGCTGGAGAGTGCTGAACTGTCACCAATGAGTCCAGATCTTAATCCCCTAGAGCACCTGTGGAGAGGTCTCAAAACAGCAGTTGGCAAAAGGAACCCTTCCAATCTGAGAAATCTGGAGCAGTTGGCGAAACAACTGTGGTCCATAATTCCAGTAGAGAGGTGTGAGAAACTCATTGATGGTTACCGGAAGCCATTGATTTTAGTTATTTTTTCCAAGGAGTGTGCTACCAAATATTAAATTGAGGATGCCAGTAATTTTGTCCAGTCGATTTTTGCGTTTTTGAGTTTTGCGTGTAATGTGTCAGATTTTGCTTTTTTGTTTCTCTGCTTTTTTGTGTCATACCAATACAAACAAAAGAAATAAGCATGAGAATGACTAAACATTGCTAATTGCAACAATTTTCTGGGCGAAGTGGTGCATTATTTGACAGAAATGCAGGGGTGCCAATATTTTTGTTCGTGACCGTATATATACACCATATGATCAAAATTATTGAGATGACTGCCTTTACACACACATGAACTTAATAATAATGGCATCTCAGTCTTAGTCTGTAGGGTTCAATAATGAGTTGGCCCACCCTTTGCAGCTATAACAGCATCAATTCTTCTGGGAAGGCTGTCCACAAGGTTTAAGAGTATGTCTATCGGAATGTTTGACCATTCTTCCAGAAGTGCACTTGTGAGGTCAGGCACTGATGTGGATGAGAAGGCCTGGCTCGCAGTCTCCACTCTAATTCATGCCAAAGGTGTTTTATCAGGTTGAGGTCATGACCTGTCAAGTTCCTCCACCCCAAACTTGCTCATCCATGTCTTTATGGACCTTGTTTGTGCACTGGTACGCAGTCATGTTGGAATAGGAAGGGGCCATCCCCAAACTGTTCCCACAAAATTGGGCGCATGAAATTGTCCAAAATGTCTTGGTATGCTGACGCCTTAACAGTTCCCTTCACTGGACCAAGCCCAACCCCTAAAAAATAACTCTGCACCATAATCCCCCCTCTAACAAATGATTTGGACCAGTGCACAAAGCAAGGTCCGTAAGAACATGGATGAGCGAGTTTGGGTTAGAGGAACTTGACTGGCCTGCACAGAGTCCTGACATCAACCTGATAGAACAACTTTGGGATGAATTGGAGCGGAGACTGTGAGCCAGGCCTTCTCGTCCACGTCTTTGCCTGACCACACAAATGCACTCCTGGAAGAATGGTCAAAGATTCCCATAGACACACTCCTAACCTTGTGGACAGCCTCCCCAGAAGAGTTGAAGCTGTCATAACTGCAAAGGGTGGGTCAACTCAATATTAATCCTACGGACTAAGGACTGGGATGCCATTAAATTAATGTGCGTGTAAAGATAAGTGTCCTAATACTTTTGGTAATAGAGTGTTTGTGTGTGTGTATATATATATATATATATATATATATATATATATATATATATATACACACAATAATGACTCATCAAACAAATTTTATTATTACACAAAGATAACCCAACTAAATACAAAATACAGTTTTTAAATGATGGTTTCATTTATTAAGATAAAAAAGCTGTCCAAACCTGCCTGGCTTTATGTGAAAAAGTAATTTCCCCCTAATAACTGGTTGTGCCTCCCTGTGTGGCAACAACTGCAATCAAGCTTTTGCGATAACTGACAATGAGTGGTTCACATTGCTGTGGAGCAATTTTGGCCCACTCTTCTTTTCAGAATTGTTTTAGTTCAGCCACATTGGAGGGTTTTCCAGCATGAACGGCCTGTGTAAGGTCATAATAGAGCATCTCAATTGGATTTAAGTTCGGGCTTTGACTAGGCCACTCCAAAACCTAAATTTTGCTTTGTTTGAACCATTTGGAGGTGGACTTGCTGTTGTGTTTCGGATCATTGTCCTGCTGCATAAGTGCACTTGAGCTTGAGGTCAAACTGATGGCTGGACATTCTCTTTTAGAATTTTCTGGTAGAGCTCAGAATTCATGTTCCATCAATTATGGTAAGTCGTCCAGGTCCTGAAGCTGCAAAGCAGCCCCAGACTATCACGCTACCACCACCATGTCTGACTGTTGGTATAATGTTCTTGTTATGAAATGCTGTATTCGTTTCATGCCAGATGTAACGGGATGCACACCTTCCAAAAAGTAAAATTTTTGTCTCATCAGTCCCCAGAATATTTGCCTTAAAGTCTTGGGGACAATCAAGAAGTTTTTTTGGTAAATGTGAGATGAGCCCTTGTGTTTTTTTTGGTCAGCAGTGGCTTTGGCCTTGGAACTCTTCCATGGATGCCATTTTTGCCCAGTCTCTTTCTTATTGTTGAATCGTGAACACTGATCTTACCTGAGGCAAGTGAGGCCTGCAGTTATTTAGATGTTGTTTTAGGTTCTATTGTGTTTTTTTTTTTTAGATTGTGGCATGATGTTTGGCTTTTTGTGATCTGTTAGCATGCTTCACTTTGCCAGACAGCTTCTATTTATGTGACTTCTTGATTCAACAGGTCTGGCAGTAATCAGGCATGGGTGTGGCAAGTGAAATTTAACCCAGCTTCCCAAAAAAATTGCGGTTACAGTAATTACAGTTCATCCATGATTCAGCATTTGAGGGGGCAATTCACTGTATATGTATGTATACATGTATATATATATATATATATATATATATATATATATATATATAATACTTATATTTCCAGACAATAGTTTATAAGTCAGAATACTTTGAAAATAAACCAAAATAAATCATATGTGACTTTCTGTGTTTATAATGAATGTTATATGTTTAATGACTCAGCAATTATCTCCATGTCAGTGATAGGTGGTGCTCCTTTATTTGAACCATAAAATGTTGGGAGGAAGGTAACTAGAACTCACTCTATGAGTAAGTAAATCATGTTAGAGGTTTTACAACTTTCTGTATGTTCCCCCAGCTTAAATGCAATAGAAGACTTATGCGATGAATGCCGACTGAAGCCATCAACTATCCTCGGTAATACAAAATATTGCACAAGCTGGATGTGCACCTGGTTGTTTCTCGTGGGATAATGTGAACCCACTTAGAGCAATAAATGGCTATTTTGTTTTTGAACCTGTGAACTCCCTGAACAAGAGCAGACACCACAAAATATCTGTTATTAAATTGAATCACTAAATTAAAAGTTTTTTCAAATGTAAATGATTGGTACTTACTTTACACACTTTACACTTTTACACTTACACAATATCTACAGTGACTGCAAAATGTTCTGTATCTGATACTCTTCTGGATGTGTTGGATGCCCACTGTGCACTGAGGTTTCACCTGCAGGTTCCTACATCCCAACTGTGTTTTGTAGCAGTCTAGGGATCAGCAAAGCCACAGAACTCAAGGGCAATGAGACATCTGACACAGATGTTTTAGCTAGTAACAGAGCCACCTTAACATTATTAACCTTAAAATATTATTGTTCTGTTAATTTTCCATTACATAAAAACATATTAAGATACATAGGCATTGAGATTTAGTAGGGAATAATGACTTGTAATGATTTGTAAACTTTAAGTCCATTTTCGGTTATTTACAACATCATCAAATCTGTCATTTTCATGTAAAATTGTGTGATAGCAGTAAGGGTAATAAATGCTTTACAGTATGAAAACCTTCCAAATAAAATTATACATTTTTGCAAAATGAAACTGACCTAATTTAAAAAAAAAAGAAAATAGAACAAAGTTATTATATTAGTTACAAGGTTAACATATTTTCTTAAATAAAATTATTTTATGTTCTTAAGTCTTTAGGTTTTCCTTGATTGCAATCATTTCATATGCCGCTGTGCCCAGCAGATCATAAACATTATGCTCACATTATTCAAGTGCTAAGTAAAGAAACAAGTAATGATTATATATAAAATGGCATTTTTTTTCCTTTTGTATCCTTTATATGCTGAGCTGGTGCAGGTAAATTAGTCTTCATTGATTATCACCTTGGGGAGTGCTGTGGGAATTTCGCTAATCCACCTTTATAAAAAAAAAAGCATAGAAAAGGTGGTATAATTACAAAAAATAACAATCTGATAAATTCATAATCTAAATAATTTGTCAATAATTCTATGCATATAAGTATTTTCAAATAATGTGTAAGGAAAATGTAGTACTTTCTTATTGCTGAAAATTAGTTAGCTAAAAACTCTTCCAAAATATATTACAAATCTAACTCACCATAAAAATGCTAATTAAGTTATGGGTAGATCAAGAAAAAAGATTGCTGCGTCCCAAGGTGGCAATCTAAAACACCTATCATATATGTGAGTGCCACATCCTACATATTGTCAAGAATTGTTCGGCCTTTTCCCAAATAGAAAAAGGAAAGAAGAATGGACTTTATAGGCACTTGTTTTGAAAAATATTTGTTGTTTACAAAATTTATTGAATAACATATATAGTTGAACAAAGAAACATACAATACATAAATAACACCAATATTGACAAAAAAACAATATTTGGAGCTAAAAAGGGTGAGAAATCCGAGAGACTGCCCCTATGGGTATTACAGTACCACACAGTGATTCGCTAAACGTGGGGTCGGTGTGTATGTAGTATAGTATTTTTATCGGGAATGCGATATTGCGGTGGACAAATTGTACACTTTTGACACATTTTTGGGACGATTGACAATGTCACTGGCAGGAAAGGGGTTAACACTAGGGTCGATCAAGGGGTCAACTGTGTTCCCTCACTGTGTTCTAACTGTAAGGGGGGGGACTGTCTAGGAGGAGAGAGAGAGAGATCAGTGTTTATACTTAGTATGAACACACAATCGGTCACTACTCCCCTGAAAGAACCGAGATTTGTGTGTTTACACACACAGATCACGGTTCTCGCTCTGTTACGAGTGATCGCGGTTGCCTGGCGGTCATCGCGCCCGTCGGGCACTCGCATCGACTCCAGGCACACACTGCGGGTGTGCACCCTTGGTGGCCAAAAGGTGAAGCAACGTAAGGTAACGTTGTTTCGCACAGCCGTGCCATTCTGCCGTAGTAAAACTGCGGTGGCTGGTCGAGAATAAGAATGCTGTGGTTGATTCAACACATTAGTGTCCTACCCATAACTTAAGAATTGTTCGGCCTTTTCCCAAATAGAAAAAGGAAAGAAGAATGGACTTTATAGGCACTTGTTTTGAAAAATATTTGTTGTTTACAAAATTTATTGAATAACATATATAGTTGAACAAAGAAACATACAATACATAAATAACACCAATATTGACAAAAAAACAATATTTGGAGCTAAAAAGGGTGAGAAATCCGAGAGACTGCCCCTATGGGTATTACAGTACCACACAGTGATTCGCTAAACGTGGGGTCGGTGTGTATGTAGTATTGACACCATATGATCCTCCCACTGGAATGTGGACTTGCCCTAGAAGGGGTTGGTCGTCGGTCCCACCGATTAAAAGAAGAAACTTGTGCTCGACATGTTTCGCGACTGCTAGGTCGCTTCCTCAGGAGCTTATGTTCTGGTTTAGAGAAAACAATGTGTTACTTTATGTGACTTTTACACATTTGTATCATACATTTATATTTTGTTAGATATAGGCATTTGCATGGATAAAGATGAGGCTCACCTACTGATGCAGAGCCCTGACCGAGAGTCTCTCTACTCGCTTGCGCCGGTGGACCCTCAAGATGGTTTCAAGTAGACCCCCCTAGGGGAAGAAGGGAAGGAGGGGATAGAGACACCGTAGGCCACCAAAGAGCAGCGTCACCACCTCTATTGGGTATGGTCACCAACGGTGAGACCCTAGAGGATGGGCACTGCTGTGCGGGGAAAAGGTTATGGGGACATAACGGGTGACTAATAGTAAGAAGAAGGGATGGGAAAGGACGAGAATAAAAATAATAATAAACGAGAAATTAATAGATTAGAACATCATATCTTAAATGTTCACTGGAGAGTAGCCTCTCTACATGTACTCCAAAGTACTTACTAGGGTAGATATAGATGGAAGGTATAATGGGTAGCTTAACACCTCGCTCTGCTGGAGACCCGGAGCTTGATACCCAGATGAAAAGGTCCACACTGAGGGGATATATATATAGAGAAGTAGAGTACTTATGTGTTCTCTAATTAATTAATGTTATCATTAATTAATGTTATAATCAATGTTATCGTTACACCCGTAACCAGCATAGAGGAGAGGCCTGGTGATATGACCATAGGGGAAAAAAATATATATCCTAAAGGCCACGTCTTGGTATAAATGAATTAATTAACAAATGTACTTAAGACTTATTTCAATGGTATTCAAAGACAAAGCTAATGTTGGCCCCCCTTACACTGGTGGAACCCCTAGGACATCTAAAAGGCATCAAAAAGACTGAGGGCACTATACCTTGCAGAGTTAGTGGAGTGAAAACATACGTCCAGCAGGAGGGTACTGCGGCTGCCTGGCAGGGATACGACTGCCGCTCTCACAGGGCGTCTGTGAGAAGTGGCAGCCGAACGACCGCTTCTTATGTCCCGTTCGGATGACGTCAGAGCACGTCCGACGTCTATCCGAACCAGCCGATACGTCATCGAGAGAGCCGTGGGTGCGCGCGCATCACACTATGCGTCGCGCTCCACCCGGCATAGATGGCGTAGCGGAGGACGTTGCATAGCAACGTCGTCCTAGCCGCATAGCGCCGCAGATGTGCACCCAGAGTGTCCCCGATGACAGCGGGGGACCAGGGCAGCACAGGAAAGAGGTGCTTGCGGCTTGGGAGGCTGCATAACCTTGCCGCACTTGTGGCTGCGGAGTGTCAGACCTCAAAGTAATGTAAAGGACATGGGGTCCATCGCGCTAGATTGGAGGGGAAAATACACATATGTGGTGTACATATGGGTAGATACTAGCGAGAGAAAGAAGAAAGCAGGTTAGGGACAATGCATCAGAGGTGTGCCTCATATTTTGAGAAAAATAAAGTTTGTTACTGTATTTCATTTTATTCTATTTTATTGTATGTCTTTATTTTTCTCAAAATATGAGGCACACCTCTGATGCATTGTCCCTAACCTGCTTTCTTCTTTCTCTCGCTAGTATCTACCCATATGTACACCACATATGTGTATTTTCCCCTCCAATCTAGCGCGATGGACCCCATGTCCTTTACATTACTTTGAGGTCTGACACTCCGCAGCCACAAGTGCGGCAAGGTTATGCAGCCTCCCAAGCCGCAAGCACCTCTTTCCTGTGCTGCCCTGGTCCCCCGCTGTCATCGGGGACACTGGGTGCACATCTGCGGCGCTATGCGGCTAGGACGACGTTGCTATGCAACGTCCTCCGCTACGCCATCTACGCCGGGTGGAGCGCGACGCATAGTGTGATGCGCGCGCACCCACGGCTCTCTCAATGACGTATCGGCTGGTTCGGATAGACGTCGGACGTGCTCTGACGTCATCCGAACGGGACATAAGAAGCGGTCGTTCGGCTGCCACTTCTCACAGATGCCCTGTGAGAGCGGCAGTCGTATCCCTGCCAGGCAGCCGCAGTACCCTCCTGCTGGACGTATGTTTTCACTCCACTAACTCTGCAAGGTATAGTGCCCTCAGTCTTTTTGATGCCTTTTAGATGTCCTAGGGGTTCCACCAGTATAAGGGGGGCCAACATTAGCTTTGTCTTTGAATACCATTGAAATAAGTCTTAAGTACATTTGTTAATTAATTCATTTATACCAAGACGTGGCCTTTAGGATATATATTTTTTTCCCCTATGGTCATATCACCAGGCCTCTCCTCTATGCTGGCTACGGGTGTAATGACAACATTGATTATAACATTAATTAATGATAACATTAATTAATTAGAGAACACACAAGTACTCTTCTTCTCTATATATATATCCCCTCAGTGTGGACCTTTTCATCTGGGTATCAAGCTCCGGGTCTCCAGCAGAGCGAAGTGTTAAGCTACCCATTATACCTTCCATCTATATCTACCCTAGTAAGTACTTTGGAGTACATGTAGAGAGGCTACTCTCCAGTGAACATTTAAGATATGATGTTCTAATCTATTAATTTCTCGTTTATTATTTTCATTTTCGTCCTTTCCTATCCCTTTTTCTTACTATTAGTCACCCGTTATGTCCCCATAACCTTTTCCCCGCACAGCAGTGCCCATCCTCTAGGGTCTCACCGTTGGTGACCATACCCAATAGAGGTGGTGACGCTGCTCTTTGGTGGCCTACGGTGTCTCTATCCCCTCCTTCCCTTCTTCCCCTAGGGGGGTCTACTTGAAACCATCTTGAGGGTCCACCGGCGCAAGCGAGTAGAGAGACTCTCGGTCAGGGCTCTGCATCAGTAGGTGAGCCTCATCTTTATCCATGCAAATGCCTATATCTAACAAAATATAAATGTATGATACAAATGTGTAAAAGTCACATAAAGTAACACATTGTTTTCTCTAAACCAGAACATAAGCTCCTGAGGAAGCGACCTAGCAGTCGCGAAACATGTCGAGCACAAGTTTCTTCTTTTAATCGGTGGGCTGTCTTTGCACATCTGTTCAGAACATGTCACCTCACTTTCCGTCCCAATGACAAATGTTTTTGGAAAAGTGGGGTTTTAATTGAAACAAGGATTGGTGATAAAGTATCAGTAGAGAGGAGATACCTTTTTCCCAAATTAAATCTAACAGGATAGAATTTCCCTTCCTAGGGTAGATTTCCTCTCACTTCCTGTTTTCCATTTGCAAGTAGGAGTCGTTTGTAAGTTGGATGTTTGAAAGTAGGGGCCTGGCGTATATACTCTGCAGAAATTTGCCCTATTAGATGTTGGTGTAGCCACAAGACTGGTGGGCACAGGAATGGGCCCTGCTGTGAGTTAATAGATCAAGATTTGTAATTGCATGCACCTGTTGAACAGGGCAGAAAAATTGGGTGGTGGTGGTGGTGGGGGTGGTGGACGGTTTTGCCACAAGACTGTAAGCTCTCATAGTTACTCTTGGTGGGCGCAGGAATGGGCCCTGCTGTGAACTATTAGATCAAGATTTGTAATTACCCGCCCCTGTTAAACAGGGGCTGAAAAATTGTGCCTTAGGCACTGGTGCTGGTGCCACAACACTGCAACCCCTCACAGAGACTGTACTTGGAGCACAGCAGTCACTCGTGTTGCGAAGCATTTTTTTAAAAAATTGTAAGTACACGCCCCTGTTAAACAGGGGCTGAAAAATTGTGCCTTAGGCACTGGTGCTGGTGCCACAACACTGCAACACGGCCCTCACAGAGACTGTACTTGGAGCACAGCAGTCACACGTGTTGCGAAGCATTTTTTTAAAAAATTGTAAGTACACGCCCCTGTTAAACAGGGGCTGAAAAAATTGTGCCTTAGGCACTGGTGCTGGTGCCACAACACTGCAACACGGCCCTCACATAGACTGTACTTGGAGCACAGCAGTCACACGTGTTGCGAAGCATTTTTTAAAAATTGTAAGTACACGCCCCTGTTAAACAGGGGCTGAAAAATTGTGCCTTAGGCACTGGTGCTGGTGCCACAACACTGCAACACGGCCCTCACAGAGACTGTACTTGGAGCACAGCAGTCACACGTGTTGCGAAAGCATTTTTTTAAAAAATTGTAAGTACACGCCCCTGTTAAACAGGGGCTGAAAAATTGTGCCTTAGGCACTGGTGCTGTGGCATGGATCATTGAGGAGGAGGAAGAGGATAGTCAGTGAACATAGAGGACAGTCACTCAGCATCAGCATAGGCAGTCTTGAAGGGATGTTACATTAAAAATTATTCGGTTATATCCGCCTCAGGTGCCTGGTAGCTGGTGGTGATCCAAGACTGATTCATTTTGATGAATGTCAGTCGATCAACCGAGGCGGTGGACAGGCGCACCCTATGATCAGTCACAAATCCTCCAGCAGCACTGAATGTGCGTTCGGAAAGAACGCTGGAGGCAGGACAGGCCAGTAGCTCAATTGCATACTGTGCAAGCTCTGGCCAGTGATCCATCCTCAGGACCCAGTAAGCCAGAGGATTTTCGGTGGGAAAGGTGTCCAAGTCTGACCTTGCCCCAAGGTATTCCTGCACCATGTATATCAGACGCTGGCGATGGTTGCTGGAACCGATCATACCTTGGGGCTGCGGACTAAAAAATTGTCTGAACGCATCGGTCAGACGTCCACCTTCCCCACCGCTACTTCTGCCACTGACCGAAGCCTCAGCAACTCGTCGCCCAGGACCAGGAGTTTGTAGCCTCCAGTTTCTGGGAACGCGTTGCACAGACCTTTCTGCAAGGCCTCCCTGAGATGTCTCATCCTCTGCTCCCTCTGCGACGGCAAGATAAGGTCCGCAACCTTACCCTTGTACGCGGATCAAGGAGAGTGGCCAGCCAGTAATGGTCCCTCTCCTTGATCCGAAGAACACGAGGATCCTTCCGCAGGCTTTGCAGGATCAGGGAGGCCATGCAGCGTAGGTTAGCTGAGGCATTCGGTCCGGAGTCTTCTGGGTCACTGAGGATGACATGATCGCCAGCCACCTCCTCCCAGCCACGTACAAGTCCACTGGCTTGTTGGGACTGTACATCATCCCTAAAAGACTGCTGCTGCTGATGCTGAGTGCCAGGCTCCACCTCCATGCTCACACAATCCTCCTCCTCCTCCTCCTCCTCCTCCTCCTCCTCATCCTCTTCCTGTGTGATGGGTGGGACAGAAGGAACACTGTCCGGATAAAGGGGGCCTTGAGAGGCAAGGAAGTCCTCCTCTTCCTGCCTCTGTTCTGCCTCAAGTGCCCTGTCCATTATCCCACGCAGCGTATGCTCCAACAGGTGGACAAGAGGGACAGTGTCACTGATGCATGCACTGTCACTGCTCACCATCCTCGTGGCCTCCTCAAATGGTGAGAGGACAGTGCATGCATCCCTGATCATGCTCCACTGACGTGGGGAAAAAAACCCAAGCTCCCCTGACCCTGTCCTGGTGCCGTAGTCGCAAAGGTACTCATTGATGGCCCTCTGCTGCGTGTGCAGTCGCTGCAGCATGGCCAACGTTGAGTTCCACCTGGTGGGCATGTCAGATATTAGGCGGTTCTTGGGCAGGTTCAGCTCCTTTTGCAGCTCAGTCAGCCGAGCACTGGCATTATAAGATCGCGGAAATGCACACAGACTTTCCTGGCCTGCCTCAGGACATCCTGTAAGCCTGGGAACCTGCCCAAGAACCGCTGCACCACCAGGTTGAGGACGTGAGCCATGCAGGGCACATGGGTGAGCTGCCCCTGTCGCAGGGCGGAGAGGAGGTTGGTGCCATTGTCAGAAACGACCATTCCTGGCTTAAGCTGACGTGGCGTCAACCACCTCTCGGCCTGCCCCTGCAGAGCTGCCAGAACCTCTGGCCCAGTGTGGCTCCTGTCCCCCAAACACACCAGCGCAAGCACGGCATGGCATCTTTTGCCTGCGTACTTGCGTAGCCCCTTGTACGCCTACGGAGCACCGCTGGTTCCAAGGACAGAGCACTGGAGGAAGAAGAAGAGGAGGGGGTGGAGGAGAGAGGTGTGTCACAACCAGTAGCAGTAGTCGCGTTTTGGAGGCGTGGTGGCGGAACAACCTCCAACACTACTGCACCTTGTCCTGCATCCCTCCCAGCTGCCAATAGAGTGACCCAATGGGCCGTGAAAGAAAGGTACCGTCCCTGTCCATGCCTGCTGGACCATGAGTCAGCGGTAATATGCACCTTACCGCTGACCGCCCTGTCCAGCGAGGCATGGACATTGCCCTCCACATGCCGGTAGAGAGACGGAATCGCCTTCCGCGAGAAAAAGTGGCGTTTGGGAACCTGCCACTGAGGAACCGCACATTGAACAAACTCACGGAAGGGGGCCGAGTCTACCAACTGAAAAGGCAGCAGTTGAAGTGCTAGCAATTTAGCAAGGCTAGCATTCAACCGCTGGGCATGTGGATGGCTGGGAGTGTACTTCTTTCTACGGTCCAGCAGCTGGGGCAGGGAAATTTGCCTGCTGCATTCGGACGTCGGTGTACTGCAAGTACTTGGTTGTGACACACCGAATTCTACACCTTCAGTCCTCTCAGAGCAGCTTTCAGAGAGGACTGAAGGTGTAGTGGGGATGGAGATCCCAGCTGAGGAGGAGCAAGGAGAGGTCCGCTTAGTTCTTTGGTGTGGGTCTTTTATGTGTGCCTGCCAACGAGCTGCATGGCAGGTCGCCATATGTCTGGTCATGCTTGTCGTGCCCAAGCGGCTGATGTTTTGGCCACGCGAGATACGCTTGAGACAAATATTGCAAATAGCAGTGGTGCGATCTGCTGCACTCGTCTCAAAAAAGGCCCACACCAAAGAACTTTTCTGATAACGTGCAGAGGCAGCGCCCTGCACAGGCGGAGCTCTGCGGTGTTGTACAGTTGCTGTGCTGGCCTCTACCTGGCCTCCAGGGGCATCCTGCCTCGTTGGACATGTGACGCCGCATCCTCCTCCTCCTCGTCCTCCTCCTCATCCTCTCTCCCTTGAGGCACCCACGTGGAGTCAGTGACCTCATCATCCCCTCCCTCTTCACCACTAGAGCAAACCTGGCAGTAAGCTGCAGCTGGTGGAACTGTACTGCCAGATTCCTCAAGCTGGGTATCGTCATCCGAGCCTTCGAATCGTTGGGCATCCTCCTGGAGCATGTACCCAACACTGTGCTCAAAGAGTTCGGGGGACTCCTCAGGAGGACATGGTGGGTCTAGGGAAGGGGTGGCTGATGATGCTCTGTCAGTACCCTGAGCCTGGGTGAGAGAGGATGAGGAGGATGAGGAGGGCTTGGTCATCCATTCTACCAAGCCTTCAGCATGATGCGGCTCCACATGTCCAGCTGCCGAAAACAAAGACGCGCGTGTCCCATGGCCACGTGCTGATGACGATGCACAACCACGTCCACGTCCACGGCCACGTCCACTAGAAACAGAGACTGTCTGCCCTGTGTTCTTGGCTCTGCACGCTCTGCCTCCCCTTGGCGGTCTTCCAGCCATTGTAGTCGGTAGTCCTGTGGGTGCTGCTGAGAAGAAAATATAGGAGCTCTGTGTGATGCCACTAACACACTAGAAGTCCTATAGGTGCTTCTGCAAAGAAAATATAGGAGCTCTGTGTGATGCCACTAACACACTAGAAGTCCTGTGGGTGCTGCTGAGAAGAAAATATAGGAGCTCTGTGTGATGCCACTAACACACTAGAAGTCCTGTGGGTGCTGCTGAGAAGAATATATAGGAGCTCTGTGTGATGCCACTAACACACTAGAAGTCCTGTGGGTGCTGCTGAGAAGAAAATATAGGAGCTCTGTGTGATGCCACTAACACACTAGAAGTCCTATGGGTGCTTCTGCAAAGAAAATATAGGAGCTCTGTGTGATGCCACTAACACACTAGAAGTCCTGTGGGTGCTGCTGAGAAGAATATATAGGAGCTCTGTGTGATGCCACTAACACACTAGAAGTCCTGTGGGTGCTGCTGAGAAGAAAATATAGGAGCTCTGTGTGATGCCACTAACACACTAGAAGTCCTATGGGTGCTTCTGCAAAGAAAATATAGGAGCTCTGTGTGATGCCACTAACACACTAGAAGTCCTGTGGGTGCTGCTGAGAAGAAAATATAGGAGCTCTGTGTGATGCCACTAACACACTAGAAGTCCTATGGGTGCTTCTGCAAAGAAAATTTAGGAGCTCTGTGTGATGCCACTAACACACTAGAAGTCCTATAGGTGCTTCTGCAAAGAAAATATAGGAGCTCTGTGTGATGCCACTAACACACTAGAAGTCCTGTGGGTGCTGCTGAGAAGAAAATATAGGAGCTCTGTGTGATGCCACTAACACACTAGAAGTCCTATGGGTGCTTCTGCAAAGAAAATATAGGAGCTCTGTGTGATGCCACTAACACACTAGAAGTCCTGTGGGTGCTGCTGAGAAGAATATATAGGAGCTCTGTGTGATGCCACTAACACACTAGAAGTCCTGTGGGTGCTGCTGAGAAGAAAATATAGGAGCTCTGTGTGATGCCACTAACACACTAGAAGTCCTATGGGTGCTTCTGCAAAGAAAATATAGGAGCTCTGTGTGATGCCACTAACACACTAGAAGTCCTGTGGGTGCTGCTGAGAAGAAAATATAGGAGCTCTGTGTGATGCCACTAACACACTAGAAGTCCTATGGGTGCTTCTGCAAAGAAAATATAGGAGCTCTGTGTGATGCCACTAACACACTAGAAGTCCTGTGGGTGCTGCTGAGAAGAATATATAGGAGCTCTGTGTGATGCCACTAACACACTAGAAGTCCTGTGGGTGCTGCTGAGAAGAAAATATAGGAGCTCTGTGTGATGCCACTAACACACTAGAAGTCCTATGGGTGCTTCTGCAAAGAAAATATAGGAGCTCTGTGTGATGCCACTAACACACTAGAAGTCCTGTGGGTGCTGCTGAGAAGAAAATATAGGAGCTCTGTGTGATGCCACTAACACACTAGAAGTCCTATGGGTGCTTCTGCAAAGAAAATATAGGAGCTCTGTGTGATGCCACTAACACACTAGAAGTCCTATAGGTGCTTCTGCAAAGAAAATATAGGAGCTCTGTGTGATGCCACTAACACACTAGAAGTCCTGTGGGTGCTGCTGAGAAGAAAATATAGGAGCTCTGTGTGATGCCACTAACACACTAGAAGTCCTGTGGGTGCTTCTGCAAAGAAAATAGAGGAGCTCTGTGTGATGCCACTAACACACTAGAAGTCCTATGGGTGCTTCTGCAAAGAAAATAGAGGAGCTCTGTGTGATGCCACTAACACACTAGAAGTCCTGTGGGTGCTTCTGCAAAGAAAATAGAGGAGCTCTGTGTGATGCCACTAACACACTAGAAGTCCTATAGGTGCTTCTGCAAAGAAAATATAGGAGCTCTGTGTGATGCCACTAACACACTAGAAGTCCTGTGGGTGCTGCTGAGAAGAATATATAGGAGCTCTGTGTGATGCCACTAACACACTAGAAGTCCTATGGGTGCTTCTGCAAAGAAAATAGAGGAGCTCTGTGTGATGCCACTAACACACTAGAAGTCCTGTGGGTGCTTCTGCAAAGAAAATAGAGGAGCTCTGTGTGATGCCACTAACACACTAGAAGTCCTGTGGGTGCTGCTGAGAAGAATATATAGGAGCTCTGTGTGATGCCACTAACACACTAGAAGTCCTATGGGTGCTTCTGCAAAGAAAATAGAGGAGCTCTGTGTGATGCCACTAACACACTAGAAGTCCTGTGGGTGCTTCTGCAAAGAAAATAGAGGAGCTCTCTGTGATGCCACTAACACACTAGAAGTCCTATGGGTGCTTCTGCAAAGAAAATAGAGGAGCTCTGTGTGATGCCACTAACACACTAGAAGTCCTGTGGGTGCTTCTGCAAAGAAAATAGAGGAGCTCTGTGTGATGCCACTAACACACTAGAAGTCCTGTGGGTGCTGCTGAGAAGAATATATAGGAGCTCTGTGTGATGCCACTAACACACTAGAAGTCCTGTGGGTGCTTATGCAAAGAAAATAGAGGAGCTCTGTGTGATGGGACTAACACACTTCAAGTCCTATAGGTGCTTCTGGAAGAAAATATTGCTCTGTGTGTGTAATGGGACTAACACACTTCAAGTCCTATAGGTGCTTCTGGGAAGAAAATATAGCTCTGTGTGTGTAATGGGACTAACACACTTCAAGTCCTATAGGTGCTTCTGGGAAGAAAATATAGCTCTGTGTGTGTAATGGGACTAACACACTTCAAGTCCTATAGGTGCTTCTGGGAAGAAAATATAGCTCTGTGTGTGTAATGGGACTAACACACTTCAAGTCCTATAGGTGCTTCTGGGAACAAAATATAGCTCTGTGTGTGTAATGGGACTAACACACTTCAAGTCCTATAGGTGCCTCTGGGAACAAAATATAGGAGCTCTGCCTGCCTGCCACGAACACACTACAAGTCCTATAGGTGCTTCTGGTAACAAAATATAGGAGCTCTGCCTGCCTGCCACTAACACACTACAAGTCCTATAGGTGCTTCTGGGAAGAAAATATAGCTCTGTGTGTGTAATGGGACTAACACACTTCAAGTCCTATAAGTGCTTCTGGGAACAAAATATAGGAGCTCTGCCTGCCTGCCACGAACACACTACAAGTCCTATAGGTGCTTCTGGGAAGAAAATATAGCTCTGTGTGTGTAATGGGACTAACACACTTCAAGTCCTATAGGTGCTTCTGGGAACAAAGTATAGCTCTTTGTGTGTAATGGGACTAACACACTTCAAGTCCTATAGGTGCTTCTGGGAAGAAAATATAGCTCTGTGTGTGTGATGGGACTAACACACTTCAAGTCCTATAGGTGCTTCTGGGAACAAAATATAGCTCTGTGTGTGTAATGGGACTAACACACTTCAAGTCCTATAGGTGCTTCTGGGAACAAAATATAGCTCTGTGTGTGTGATGGGACTAACACACTTCAAGTCCTATAGGTGCTTCTGGGAAGAAAATATAGCTCTGTGTGTGTGATGGGACTAACACACTTCAAGTCCTATAGGTGCTTCTGGGAACAAAATATAGCTCTGTGTGTGTAATGGGACTAACACACTTCAAGTCCTATAGGTGCTTCTGGGAACAAAATATAGCTCTGTGTGTGTGATGGGACTAACACACTTCAAGTCCTATAGGTGCTTCTGGGAAGAAAATATAGCTCTGTGTGTGTAATGGGACTAACACACTTCAAGTCCTATAGGTGCTTCTGGGAAGAAAATATAGCTCTGTGTGTGTAATGGGACTAACACACTTCAAGTCCTATAGGTGCTTCTGGGAAGAAAATATAGCTCTGTGTGTGTGATGGGACTAACACACTTCAAGTCCTATAGGTGCTTCTGGGAAGAAAATATAGCTCTGTGTGTGTAATGGGACTAACACACTTCAAGTCCTATAGGTGCTTCTGGGAAGAAAATATAGCTCTGTGTGTGTAATGGGACTAACACACTTCAAGTCCTATAGGTGCTTCTGGGAACAAAATATAGCTCTGTGTGTGTAATGGGACTAACACACTTCAAGTCCTATAGGTGCTTCTGGGAAGAAAATATAGCTCTGTGTGTGTAATGGGACTAACACACTTCAAGTCCTATAGGTGCTTCTGGGAACAAAGTATAGCTCTTTGTGTGTAATGGGACTAACACACTTCAAGTCCTATAGGTGCTTCTGGGAAGAAAATATAGCTCTGTGTGTGTGATGGGACTAACACACTTCAAGTCCTATAGGTGCTTCTGGGAACAAAATATAGCTCTGTGTGTGTAATGGGACTAACACACTTCAAGTCCTATAGGTGCTTCTGGGAACAAAATATAGCTCTGTGTGTGTGATGGGACTAACACACTTCAAGTCCTATAGGTGCTTCTGGGAAGAAAATATAGCTCTGTGTGTGTAATGGGACTAACACACTTCAAGTCCTATAGGTGCTTCTGGGAAGAAAATATAGCTCTGTGTGTGTAATGGGACTAACACACTTCAAGTCCTATAGGTGCTTCTGGGAAGAAAATATAGCTCTGTGTGTGTAATGGGACTAACACACTTCAAGTCCTATAGGTGCTTCTGGGAAGAAAATATAGCTCTGTGTGTGTAATGGGACTAACACACTTCAAGTCCTATAGGTGCTTCTGGGAAGAAAATATAGCTCTGTGTGTGTGATGGGACTAACACACTTCAAGTCCTATAGGTGCTTCTGGGAACAAAATATAGCTCTGTGTGTGTAATGGGACTAACACACTTCAAGTCCTATAGGTGCTTCTGGGAACAAAATATAGCTCTGTGTGTGTGATGGGACTAACACACTTCAAGTCCTATAGGTGCTTCTGGGAAGAAAATATAGCTCTGTGTGTGTAATGGGACTAACACACTTCAAGTCCTATAGGTGCTTCTGGGAAGAAAATATAGCTCTGTGTGTGTAATGGGACTAACACACTTCAAGTCCTATAGGTGCTTCTGGGAACAAAATATAGCTCTGTGTGTGTGATGGGACTAACACACTTCAAGTCCTATAGGTGCTTCTGGGAAGAAAATATAGCTCTGTGTGTGTAATGGGACTAACACACTTCAAGTCCTATAGGTGCTTCTGGGAAGAAAATATAGCTCTGTGTGTGTAATGGGACTAACACACTTCAAGTCCTATAGGTGCTTCTGGGAAGAAAATATAGCTCTGTGTGTGTAATGGGACTAACACACTTCAAGTCCTATAGGTGCTTCTGGGAAGAAAATATAGCTCTGTGTGTGTAATGGGACTAACACACTTCAAGTCCTATAGGTGCTTCTGGGAAGAAAATATAGCTCTGTGTGTGTGATGGGACTAACACACTTCAAGTCCTATAGGTGCTTCTGGGAACAAAATATAGCTCTGTGTGTGTAATGGGACTAACACACTTCAAGTCCTATAGGTGCTTCTGGGAACAAAATATAGCTCTGTGTGTGTGATGGGACTAACACACTTCAAGTCCTATAGGTGCTTCTGGGAAGAAAATATAGCTCTGTGTGTGTAATGGGACTAACACACTTCAAGTCCTATAGGTGCTTCTGGGAAGAAAATATAGCTCTGTGTGTGTAATGGGACTAACACACTTCAAGTCCTATAGGTGCTTCTGGGAACAAAGTATAGCTCTTTGTGTGTAATGGGACTAACACACTTCAAGTCCTATAGGTGCTTCTGGGAAGAAAATATAGCTCTGTGTGTGTGATGGGACTAACACACTTCAAGTCCTATAGGTGCTTCTGGGAACAAAATATAGGAGCTCTGCCTGCCTGCCACGAACACACTACAAGTCCTATAGGTGCTTCTGGTAACAAAATATAGGAGCTCTGCCTGCCTGCCACTAACACACTACAAGTCCTATAGGTGCTTCTGGTAACAAAATATAGGAGCTCTGCCTGCCTGTCACTAACACACTACAAGTCCTATAGGTGCTTCTGGTAACAAAATATAGGAGCTCTGCCTGCCTGCCACTAACACACTACAAGTCCTATAGGTGCTTCTGGTAACAAAATATAGGAGCTCTGCCTGCCTGCCACGAACACACTACAAGTCCTATAGGTGCTTCTGGTAACAAAATATAGGAGCTCTGCCTGCCTGCCACGAGCACACTACAAGCCCCTCTTTGTCAATCAATCTTTGTAACTGAATCTATCTAACTCAATCTCTGCAAGTGAATCTCTCTCTCTATCTATCTAAATGCAGCAGAGTGTCACAGGAACAGCCTGCTCAATCTGCGCCGGAACAGCATGTGACCGGCGCAGACGGCGTGGCGGCGTTTTATAGGGGGGGGCGTGTACTACAGCCCCTGAGCTGTAATTGGCTACAGGCGTCCTGCCTGTAGCCAATTATGGCTCTTCGAGTTTCCGGGGCTGTGATTGGCCAAGCATGCGGGGTCACAGTGCATGCTTGGCCAATCATCAGCCAGCAATGCACTGCGTCGGCCGCGCCGGCCGCAATGCATTGCGGGGCCGCTCGCATCACACGAACGTGATGCGAGCGGCCAAAATAGTTCTGGGCTCGCCGAGCGAGCGAACGCCCGGTGCTCGATGCGAACGTGGGTTCGCATCGAGCACCGGGCCCATCCTTATTCCTGAGGTACAGGTTGTACCTCAGGAGCCTCACCTGATGTGGAAGGAAGTGTTGCTAGCGATGGCCTGGGTTCTGTCTGGTCGGACAAAAAAACTCTGTCGAAGTACCACAGACTGGGGACATATACGTCATCTGCTGCTGCTCCGGATCTCAGGGAATTCTTGCACTCCCTATTATATGTGCTCCTTAGGCTACCAATTTTGGACTTCAAATAGTTGATGCCTGCCTTGGGATACCCAGGCTTTACCAAACAGTTTATCCAGCGCTGCCTTCTTCTTTTGCTTGTTTGAATAGTCCCTGCATTGGACTTGCCAGAGACATGGCAGCTCCCTGTATTTGTCTATAAAGTCGGGCAGGAAATCGGGGGCTGTGAATTTGTTAACCATTTTAACTGCAAAGACACAACACAAGACAAACCCTAATGTCAGGCTAAACTCTCCTAATGTTGTCCCAATATAGGCCTCAATCTTTAAGCAGTATAGGCCACTAACCACTGATGCCCCAAGTTACAATTGTACCTTCGTTTGAATGACTAGCACTAACGATCCTCTGTCCTCCACTCACGGATCGTACTTATGTCGCCCGCGTGTTATGCTTTATATACACTGAAATGCGTGAAACTCTGGCCCTGTCCTTCTTTCTAGTGTATTGTCACAACGTCACTTCCTGTTTACTCGGCTGCCAATGCCCGTTTTCGGTGATCTGAATACTTTGAAGTGCAAAGGAGGGATTTGGGGTCTTTTAGACCCCCGAACCCTCCATAAAGAGTACCTGTCACCACCTATTACTGTCACAAGGGATGTTTACATTCCTTGTGACAGCAATAAAAGTGATCAAATAAAATAAAAATAAAAAACACAATTTAATTATCTAAAATGAAATAAAATAAATAAGATTTTTTTTTAAAGCGCTCCTCTCCCCGCGAGCTCGCGCAGCAAAGAAAATGCATACGGAAGTCGCGCCCGCATATGTAAACGGTGTTCAAATCACACGTGTGTGGTATTGCCACGATCGTTAGAGCGAGAGCAATAATTCTAGCACTAGACCTCCTTCATAACTCTAACCTGGTAACCGTAAAATATTTTTAAAACATTGCCTATGGAGATTTTTAGGTACCATAGTTTGTTGCCATTTCACGAGTGCATGCAATTATAAAGCGTGACATGTTTGGTATCTATTTACTCAGCATAACATCATCTTTCACATTATACAAAAAAAATTGGGCTAACTTTACTGTTTCGTTTTTTTTAAATTCATGAAATTATCTTTTTCCCAAAAAGTTGCGCTTAAAACGCTGCTTCACAAATAATGTGTGACATAAAATATTGCAACAATTGCCGTTTTTATTCTCTAGATTCTCTGCTAAAAATATATATATAATGTTTGGGAGTTCTAAGTAATTTTCTAGAAAAAAATACAGATTTTAAACACCAAACAAAGATTTTAAACACCAAATGTCAGAAATAGGCGTAGTCATGAAAGAGTTAAAGGGTGTTCCTCGGCTTTTCTAATTGAATATGAATACACACTGTACAAATTGAAGCACATTTTTACATTCTGCAATTACCTATCAAGATAATACGAGAACAAAACTTTAAACAGTACCATTTGAAAGTATTCAGACAGGCACTTGCACTACATGCTTTGGTGAATTCATCCATAAATATGAACACAAAAGAGGTAGGTATAGTGTGTATGGGTTTGGCAAAGTCAGCAGATAGAGTATTGGTATCAGTTGACTTAGCGGTTGGGGGGAGGGAGGGTTCCAAATGAGTTTTGCACGCGGCCTGAATTTAAGGACAACAATAACATTTGGACACATTTCATGGGGTGTTTAGGGTAAGCACTACAATGGAGATGACAAAATACATTGTTAACCGGTTCCCGACCGGCTCCTGCACATATACGTCGGCAGAATGGCACGGCTGGGCAAAGTAACGTACCCAAACATTACTTTGAATTTCCCGCCGTGGGCACACGTGTGTGTGCCTGCCGAGAGCTCCGTGACCATGGTCGCGGGTCCCGCGGACTCGATCTCCGTGGGGATACCCGCAATCGTGTCACGGAGCTCAAGAACGGGGAGATGCCGATGTAAACAGCATCTCCCCGTTCTGATTAGGGACAGCACACTGATCGTCTGCTCCCTGTCATCCGGAGCAGCGATCAGTGTGGTGTCACACACAGCCACACCCCCATACAGTTAGAAACACGCCCCTAGGAACACTTAACCCCTAAACTGCCCCCTAGTGGTTAACCCCTTCGCTGCCAGTGACATTTTTACAGTAATCAATGCAATTTTTTAGCATTGATCGCTGTATTAATGCCAATGGTCCCAAAAATTTATCAAAATTGTCCGATGTGTCCGCCAAAATGTCGCAGTCCCCAAAAAATATATAAAAATTATTTTTTTCCTCAGTTTAGGCCGATACGTATTTTCTTCTACATATTTTTGGTAAAAAAATCACAATAAGCGTTTATTGATTGGTTTGAGCAAAAGTTATAGCGTCTACAAAATAGGGGATAGCTTTATGGCATTTTTATTAATAATTAGTAATGGCGGCGACCAGCGATTTTTTTTTGTGACTGCGACATTATGGAGGACACTTCGGACAATTTTGACACATTTTTGGGACCATTGGCATTAATACAGCGATCAGTGCGATTAAAAATGCATTGATTAATGTAAAAATTTCACTGGCAGTGAATGGGTTAACCACTAGGGGGCAGTGTAGGGGTTAAGTGTGACCTATGTGTTTTTTTACTGTAGGGGGGCGTGGCTTGGCGTGTGACATCACTGATCGTCTTTCCCTATGACAGGGAAGAGACGATCAGTGACAGCCTCACTAGGAAGCACGGGGAGAGGTTTGTTTACACTTACCTCTCCCCATTCCTTAGCTCTGTGACTGCGGCAATCGGGTCCGTGGGTCCCGTGGCCACGGTAACGAAGCTCAGGACTGGGTCGCAAGTGCGCCACCAGCCATTCTGCCGACGTACATCGGCGTGAGGCGGTCCTTAAGTGGTTAAAGGAGAAAACTTACCTAATATAGTCCTTCTGCAGGACCTGAATGATGGCAGAACAGGTCTCTGAAATAATGATTCCCAGAGCCTGGGGGGAAATCCCAGTTGTGAACTTCAGGTCCTGGAGACTTCTCCCCATCGCCTAGTACTGCAAGGTGGTGATGAGCCTTTGCTCGGTAGTGATGGCTTGCCGCATGCTGGTGTCCTGCTTCGGTCAGAAAAGCCAAGAGAGGGTGAAAGACGGGGTGCGTCCTCCAGAGATAATTCCTGAAATCATCAGGATTATTCTCCTGGAGCTCCCGCAACAAAGGCATATGACAGAATTGATCACGATTAAGCAACCAATTCTTGGTCCAAGAACTCCTCCTCCCCTGTTCATGGACTGGGCTTGGGTCAAAGCAATAACTCCAACACCAAGCCCAACAACAGCACAAACTCTAAGACGAGTACGTAACCGCAACTCAGCTAATAAACGAACGGCTGCTCAGAACAAACTGACAGAACGCACTGAAAATCAGAAAGGACCTGACAAGAATGAGCTGAAAATCAGAAACAACTGGACAAGAACACACTGAAAATCAGAAGCAAACTATAAATAGAATGCACTGAAAGACAGAAAGGAACTGAAAAGCACAAGGCTAAAAAGCATGAATCGTCTCTCACCAAACTTCTACTAACACGAGATAAACACGAGATTAGCAGAAGGAGCCCAAAGGGTGGCGCACTGGTTATTGAACTTCCTTTTTATCAGCCGTTGTACGTCTTGTACGTCACTACGTTTGTAATTGTTGGCCAACATTTGTGTGACCGTATGTATGCAAGACAACAACACCCTTCGAACAAAAATCCACGGTTTTGTTGTTGGAAAGTCCGATCATGTGTACGGGGCATTAGAAGTGATAATGCAAAACAGGAGAGTCAAAACGTCTATACATTGCAGAACTATGAAAGAGGTTGATGATAGCAAAGAAAATGCAGACACTGTATAGCCTGATTATGAAAGCTGCACAAACCTGAACTCCTCACAGCAATGTCTCTGTGACGTAATAAAGTTAACATGTGGCTGCATAACATAGTCTCTATAATAATACCGTTAAGCTGAGTACTTGTTTGCCATTCAGGATAAGTCTTATATTTTTAACAATGAATACAACCTGAGGAAAAAAATACATTTTTATATATTTTTTGGGGACTGCGACATTTTGGCGGACACATCGGACAATTTTGATACATTTTCGGAACCATTGGCATTAATACAGCGATCAATGCTATAAAATTGCATTGATTACTGTACAAAGTAATCCTCTGATTGGACAAGGTGAAGAGGCTGGTACATGACACCATGATTTCCTCCTCGGCCAATTGAAGGATCATTTCATTCTTTTCTATGCATAGTGTAAATGAGCCATCACTGTAAGCAACTACTCAACCCGCCCAAACATTGTGACTTTCTGTTTCACCCATTTAAAAGTCAGCAGCTAAAAAAAAGTGTAGCTGCTGACTATTAATAAACAGACACTCACCTGTCCCACGGTCCAGTGTTGCGGGTGCCCAAAGCCTTGCTCTTCTCCCCCTTCACAGCCGGGTGCACACTGAGCATGTGCGAGCAGCGCTGCGCGTTATGAATGGCCGGGCATTCTTCTGGGACCTGTGACGTGTCCCAGAAGATTGCAGGGAGGGAAGGGGAGAGGTGAACTTCCGCTCTGCGCTGCAGTGCCAGGAGAGGAAGTGGGAGCTGGGTGCCCGCTCCCCCCCCCCCCCCCCAAAAAAAATGACATGCCAAATGTGGCATGACAGGGGGTCACCAGTATTTAATGTTGAAATTCCATTTTTGGGTGTATTTCCACTTTAAGTAAATTGACCACACACAGGTTAAATCCCTGGTCCAGAACATCAATTTGCTCATCTCAGTTTTTTACAAATTATCGTCAGCCAAAGGATAAACTTACTCCAAAAAAGAGAAACAAAATATGTGTTACTTGACTAGGTGATCAATAACAATCAAGCCATCAACTAGCTTGCTGATAAAATCTTCATAGGAATATTTGGAGCATTAACTCCAGATCTGCTGCCTGCGAGATTATGTTTGTGAAGTTGAAAGCTGTTTTTTTTTTTTAGTTTAACTTGTAACTATGTAATTCCAAAGTGGAGAAGCAAAAATGTCAGGTTACAATAATGCCCAGGGTACCACTGGGATGGAAGTGAAGGAAAAGTTTAACTATTCTGCACTGAAGATACCTGGAGAAGCCAATTAATATCCCATCAATGTATCCATGTTATCATTGTATTAAAAAAAGATAAAATAATATAAAATAAAATTATAAAAACCGTTGACTGTAATACATTTATTTATATTTTTCAAATATATTACTGATATGGTTTACTTCCCTGGGTTGTGACTTTAACTTTGCTAAAGGTGGAATTCTGTCTTCCTCATATGTTTATTGTTCCCCTTAGCAGCTAAATAACTGACTCTTAGAATAGCCAGATGAACTGTATTGTTACCTGTGACAGCTACTTCAGTTCTGATTAAGCTCTGCACATTATAATTATGATAAAGCCTTAATATATCCAGATCAGTCTATTTATTTTTGCCACATAAGTTGTTTTTATAATTAAAAGTGTTTTTGTTAACTTAAATCAGAATTTCGTTTTTTTCTTTCTGTCACCTTAGATTAATCATCAACTCTTGTGCATCACTGATCAAACCTTTCAGAAATAACAGTCTTGCAATGTTGCCTGAGGCATGCTAGTGGCATTTCCTAGATAGAAATTGTATTGTAAATTTTAGTTAGCTCGGAAAAAAGTAAGCTCTTATGGAAGTCTGTATTTTATTTGTTATATGCTAAGCAAGC
The DNA here is from genome assembly GCA_028564925.1 of Lithobates sylvaticus. Classification (NCBI taxonomy): domain Eukaryota; kingdom Metazoa; phylum Chordata; class Amphibia; order Anura; family Ranidae; genus Lithobates; species Lithobates sylvaticus. Next base: position 137,632,198 of record CM053028.1, on the reverse strand, counting down.
ACCGATGTGCCTTAAATACAAATATCATACTAACGGCCTATATGCATTTACAGACAAAGTTTTAGGTGTACATCAATGTATAAAACCAGGAAATTCAAAATTGTAAGTTGTTCATTTTTTCAGTTAGTCATAAAAGCCCATGCAATTCCCAGCATAAACTAGTGAAGCAATATATAAGATACTGTACAGTATATTGGTATGTTTAGCATATTTCATTAAAAGGAAAACGTGCAATAATAGCAAACTTTTTCAGACAGTGGATGGATTTGTCATTGATTGATTTAGTGACCTAGGGCAGCACAGTGTTGTAGTGGGTAGCACTCTTGCCTAGTAGTAAAAAGGGTCTCTGGTTTGAATCCCAACCACGACACTACCTGCCTGGAGTTTGCATGTTCTCCCTGTGCCTGCATGGGTTACCTCTGGGTACTCCGGTTTCCTCTCACACTCCAAAGACATGCTGGTAGGTTAATTGGCTTCTGTCCAAAATTGGCCCTAGTATATGTATGGGGACCTTAGATTGAGGGTAGGGACTGATGTGAGTGTGCGATCTATGATGTAAAGGGTTAGGGACATTTGTAGACACTTACTCTGGGTGGAACTGGAGGGACTGGTGTCTTTATTCAACCTTTGCTAACTATGTAAGTATGTAACACTACAGTATGACCTTCATTTAAAATGTTCAGATCCTCTGTACATTGAATCATGTGTACATACAATAGGTCTAAAACTGGTCCATCAAATCTTAAAAATTAGAACTAATTAGCCTGTCTTAAAGACAATTACTTGACCAATGTGGTGAAATGGTACTAAAATGTTATTCCTGGAATTTATGGCTGTGTACACCTTATAGCACTCACAATGAACCATGCCATTCCTCTTGCTATCACATCTAACAGTACCTTGTATGGGGTCTGTTGGAATCTTTTTTATCTCCTACTCTCATGTTACAGCTTCCTTACAATCTCTAGATTTCAGCTGTGAGGACTCACACTAGAATTCTGACCTAGTATCAGATATTTGAAGACAGAGATGAAACATACATGCTTTCTGGCTATGGTTAAAACATCCACTATTTGTTGATTGTCTGGAACGATCTTTTTTTCAATTGCATTCTATTAAGCAATAGAAACAATAAATACTCCAGCCAATTGGGAAGGGAAAATGAGAAGAACCCAAATGAATGTGAAAGTAAGTAATGTCTATTTAAATACTAAGTTTTCAGAGTACCTATCTATCTAGATTGTTAAAGAGTAGGCATGAGAACAACAGAGGGTTTTTCCTCGAAAGTTCAATAAATGTGGGGAGATTTTGTAAAAATGTTACCATTTTGGTAGAATGCATTGGAGTTGATGGGGAAAGCAAACTTTAAGTGGTCTGTTCTGCTTTTTTAATGGTGCAATTGGCTTTGAAAACAGTTTCCAAAAGTTTTGGAAGCTACTTTTAACTATCCTGGACCATTTCATCTTTCACAAAAAGCAGCTAGTTTGCTCTTATTACTTTTTTTTCACAGGAAGAAAATAGACAGACATTAAAAATTACAATTACACAATTACACAATTACAATTACAAAAAGGGAAAATAATCAAAATTCTGAAGATCACTAAATGAAATAAAATAAACTACACTAAAAAACACCCTCTAAATAAAGGAAAGAGTAAATTAAGGCTCTGCATATTTGGTTTGAATCCTGCTGAACTGACTGAGATTTAATGGGCAGGCTGAATTATCAAGTTTATCGATCGATCAACTTGGGTACAACCAGCCTAGCGGATTTGCTTGTGATTATTGCAAGTGGCTGCTATAGCCGCTAGCGATAATCACCGTCCTCTACCCATGGTGGCAGGAAAGAAATTTGCACCATCTATGGCCTGCCTAATGTTAAGTTTGAATTGACAAAATACATTTTATAATAATTTCAGGTACATCAAAAAGGTGTGCAAAAAAATAGTGGAAAAGCCTGTACCATGACATCATGCTGCAAAAAAGGACCATTCCTCTCTGTGTGAAGGCAATAGTCTCTCTGCAGAAGTACCTTCCACCCTTACTAGGTCAGATCTAGAGCTCTCCAATCAGCAGAGAACATGAGCTTTTCTTGTTGAACAGGTACAGGTCAGATTCAGTAGCATAATTGTCCTTCTCTAAAGCATGCTAGCAAGGGTCAGGCATTTCTATTCAGACTGACTGTTTTTTAAAGGAAACTAACCATAAGATTTTTGTTGTGATGCACATGAAACATATTTAGCTGATTTAAACTGAAAATTAGGGGCATATGCACACCAGTGTGCTACTCTGGGAAACAATGCAGCCTTATCCATGTTTGTGTGCATTTCTAACTGTTTCAGTCTATTCCGTTTAAATGCATGCATTGCCAAGCACAATTTTGTGGTGTGAATGGGCCCTGAGCAAATTTCACCTAGGCTGCTCAATGAGCCAAATTAGAGTTTTTGCTTCAGTAAATTTTTACAGACAAATCAGTAATTTCACAGAAAAATCAATGTCACTGAAATCACTCCACCGTGACATGAGAAAAAGAGCAAAAAATAGCTTATGACATCCTCTGAACAGGTACTGTTAGACAAGATACAATTAAAAATAGAGGGCATGAGTACTTTCAAGCACATTTTTAGTCGAACATGGAAAATGTTCTAGTTGCATGTTTTGCATTTTACTTCACAAATGTATAAAAATGTTTTATTTGCCAAATGTATACTTTATTAATAGAGTATCCAAACTTACTGGTCAGTGCCCAAAGTAAGGAAGCACTTGCACTCAAAAATATGCTGGGCTGAGTTGGGCTTTAAGTAACTACAACTAAAGTTGACCCCTGCTTCTGATAATGTTGGTTGCTTGTTGCCATGATCCAGTGACTCATAATTTTGGAGTCACTGACCTGAAACTAATTTGGAGATAAAACATTCTACTTCTTTTACTTCACTTGCAATATACTGTACCTCTTACAGGCCAGTGACTCAGAAAGTATTCATGCCAGAGTAGCCAGGAATTTTGCATTACCCTTTTGGTAAGGTAATTGTATAGTGTTATGGATGTATACCATAAGAACATAAAGTAAACGCTTTAAAACTTCAAAGTTCAATTTTAAAAGGTGGTTGAAATGTCTTCTATATGCTTTATTGCCATTTGTTCAGTATATACAGCAGTGAAAGTGTTTCATTTCAATGCCTTATAATAGCACTGAAAACTGTTGGTCTAATGGGTTTCACACATTATTAAGAACAAAAAAGCATTTGCCAGAGGAATCAGAGTATACTTGAAATGCTGAGTTAGTTTACGTTTTTTTTTTGTCCCATTTCTGCACCTCTGCATCCAATGAACTGTAAATCAAGCTTTAGGCTGATAGCTGAATATATAGGAGTATACAGAGGGATACATGACATGTACAGTATAATATATGTGCAATTTACTTAAATGCTTTTTACTTTTATTAAGCCCTATTATATTTGTAAATAGTATGTGGGTGATTTATGCATGAAGTACATTTTTTACTTAATCAATTGAGCACAGGCAACATAAAATAGTTGTTTTCTTTTACACCTGATTAGATAAATTAACTAAATTCAAATTCACTGAACTAAGTGAAAAAATGTTTTACTTAAAATTAAATTATTCTCTGTTTTAAAGGCAAAAAGTAGCTGCACTGTGATGTAATGTTATGCAATGTATCAGTTACTGACTAGAATTGGAGCCCTTATTTTCCACTTGATGACAGAAAAAACTATGGCATTAGGCATAGCATATTAAAACCTGACAGAAGCTTTAATGATATTTGTATTGATGTAATTAGCAGTGATGCTGGCAATGATTAAAGCTGACACATTAACATATTGATAGTGTACTCATATTAATCAAGCTTCTTTGCTAAATCGTGACAAGTCAACCTTTCTAATTAAATTCCAGCAAGAGACTATTGCATTTGAAGTACTGTATGTCTGATAGGTAGAGCTCATTTTATGCAGGTTACTATTTTAAAGTATTTTATATACAGGTGATCAAATTACATTCTACAAGCAGGCATTAAACCCTGCCTGAAAGTGATCCCTCCATGAAGATGTCTGATTATTTTGGCAGTTTGTCTTGCATAACCTCCCCAAAATGTTCATATGTTGAAGAGATATGCATGTATTATGGCAATCTAATGAAAATAAAATATTCTCCCTGTCTTCTCTCCAGAACTCAGATGCAATAAAGCCTTTTCATACATACACATGCTTTTTGTCTTGATTAAGAAATTAAGAATATCCAGTGCGATACCACTTGTGCTTGTCTCACAACATATAAAAAAACTATAAATATTTATATATATATATATATATATATATATATATATATATATATATATATATATATATAGTGTAGTACGTGCAAAATATATAAAGCATTTATAAAGCCAATAAGCCAATTAGCATGCTCACATGAGAAATAATAATAAATAAATAATAAAAGGTGCCAATCTCCACCACGTAACAACTCCCACCATTCACCTTGTTGAAATATCAACCTTTAAACTGTTGCATCAATTATCATCCTGAGTCCTCCATATGATGGTATCCTAAAGCAATATAGTCCCCCGAAAAGAAAAACACTAATATAGTGTAGTATGCCTTTTTAAATTAGCAATATCACCGTAAAATAAAACTCACATTAAATAATGCCAAAAATGACCATTAGCTGTGTTCCATTCACCATATGTGCACCACTCCTCACCTTACCCTGATTACTATAAATCAGACATATAAAGATTCTAGTATACACTCTGATTCTTCATCTATCAGCCATAATCCTGCTCTCTTGATATCACCATGGAGCCCAGGACCATGTAAGCTCAGAGAAGGATCATGGTGAAGCAACAGAATAAATTAAAATTCCTTTATTCGCATTTATAATGCGCTTACATCAAGAATAAGAGACTAATATAAAAAAGGCCATTTCCAAAATGGCCGCTTCAGCACTTTCGGTTTGCTACTGATGTTGCTTCCTATCTGACGCGTTTCGTCAGGTTGACTTTCTGATAGGTTCAAAGTTGCTCTATGGCTTCCAGACTCATAATATCTGCATTTCACAGATATTCAATAGAGTAATTGAACTGCAGGGTTCCGTGAGTTTCCACTCCTGTTTTCATATTGTCATTCTTAATCCTTTCATTTGTTCAAAATTACTTTAAAATGCAACAAGATTTCCATTAACAAGGCTTATTACCAATATTCCTTTTTAAAGGATTGCCTGCTTATATACCTGGTGCACCAAGCTGGTATTGTTTTTCTTTTTCTTTGACAAACCAAGTAGACACGGTAATATGGATTGCCCAGTATTCATAGATGTCAACAGATTTTATATCAACCTGATGGATCCAATTGCTGATGGATCCTGTTATGTACAGAATACAGTACAACCCCATGCATCAATCATTACCTAAAGGTTTTCTCAAAAATTAACAAACTGCAGAACACAACTGCTGAGCAACAGACATAAATCAAAGTTGTAAAGAAAAAGTTTTCCAAAATATATGGGGCATATTTGGTAATTAACCATTCCTAGCAATTTTAGACACATGCACCAGGAAGAGGGAATTTCAGTGATAATTGCTTAAAGCGGAGTTCCACCCAAAAGTGGAACTTCCTCTCATTTGTCTCCTCTCCCCCTCTTTTGGGGGGGAGGGGGGACACGATACCTGTATCATGACAGGTATCCGGTTCCCACTTTCGGGAGTCCGTGCCGCGGCCTGTGACATCACTGCAGGGCTCCCTCCTCCTCCCTCCTCTTCTCCCTGTTGCCGGGCCAGTAGGAGAGAGGAGCAGGGCCTCTCGCATGCGCAGTAGGGTTCCCAGCGTGAAGCCGCAAGGTATCCTTACCCGCAATGGCGGCGGCAGCACCCGACAGCTGATGGAAACATCAGCTGTGGCGCCGACATCGTGGGACACCAGGACAGTTAAGTCTCCTAATGTTGAAAGCTGATTTAAAATTATTTTTTGCACTGCTTTATAAATGTATGCCTAACTATTATATTCAACACATATTGCATACATTTGTTCACAGGTTTGTATGACAAAAATATTTGTCCTGCAGTTTCACCATGCAGCGTCAGTCACTTAAAGTGATACTAAAGTCAAATTTTTTTCATTTGAAAATTACAAACATGTCATACTTACCTGCTCTGTGTAATGGTTGAGCACGGAACAGCCCAGATCCTCCTCTTTTCGGGTCCCTTCTCATCACTTCTGGCCCCTCCCCCCTGTTGAGTGCCCCCATAGCAAGCAGCTTGCTATGGGGCACCTGAGCCGAGCAGTAGCTCTGTGTGTCCATTCAGACATTGAGCCACAGCCTGACCCCACCCCCCTCTTTCCTCATTGGCTCACTGACTGAGATTGACAGCAGTGGGAGCCAATGGTGCTCTGCTGCTGTCCCAGCCAATCAGGAGGGAGAGTCCCATTCAGCCGAGACTCTCTGCAACATCACTGGATAGAGATGGGGGCAGCTGCACACTGAAAGTTTTTTTATCTCAATGCAAAAAATGCATTAAGATAAAAAATCCGAGGTGCGCATGCGCGGGACTCCCGGGAAGTCGCACTGACCGAGAGCTCCGCACCGCTCCGGCCCCACTCGGCCCCCAGCACAGTGGTAATCAGCGGGACGGCTCCCACAAAGGCCCCCAGGCTACCCAGAGCACTTAGGCACCCTCTCGGATGCCGTCCGGTCCGAAAAAAACGGACGTTAGCCGGCAACTGGACTTTAACCTGGCGGCCCCTGGACCTGCTAAGATGGCGGCCGCATCAACAGACACGAGGCAGAATGGAGGAGCAGGACACTATAGCGGACCCTCTCTCCCCAATCCAGCATCAATCATCTATGCTGGCAACCCCAGTGAGTACAAACTCCCCCCTCGGTTTCTCCCCAGCCTCCACTGAAACTCTGCTGGACAGGACAATAGGAGGAATGCTCCAAACCCCCACATTAGCATCCCCCTCAGGCCTAGCAGGCCTGGCAGGCCTAGCAGGCACACTCCAATCCTCCCCCATGCATCCATCCCAGACCCCTGACATTAAATTGATCATGCAGAGCTTCTCTGACATGCTAGCAGCGGGCCTGGCTCAGAATGCCAAGGAGATCACTTCAACCATTAAGGCTGATCTACAAAGCCTGGGATCCCGCATGGACGCAATTGAACATGTTGTGGACAACACAGTAGCCCACACGGCCCAGAACTCCACATGCATCCAAACTCTCCAAGACCAATTAGACTCTGCCCTGGCCAAAATCGACGATTTGGAGAACAGAAGCAGAAGATACAATTTCCGGATACGGGGGATCCCCGAATCAGTCACAGACATCCCCGGCACCGTCAAACTCTTTATTAAAGAGCTCATCCCAGACATTCAGGGGCATAGACTTGAACTGGACAGAGCCCACAGAGCGCAACAGCTCCCGCGCCAAGACGGTCTACCAAGGGACATAGTTGTTAAACCTAATTTTTATGGGGTCAAAGAAGAGGTGATGAAAAAGACCCGTAACCTAGACAACCTCTCTTTCCAGGGTCACAAGTTACAAATTTTTGCTGACATCTCCCCCACCACCATTCAAAAGCGGAGATCCCTCAAACCCCTGCTTGAAATCCTTTCTCAGAATTCCATTAAGTACCGCTGGTCATTCCCCTTTCGCCTACAGTTTCATCTAAGTGACAAATCCTACGGATTCTCCAACTTTCAAGACGGCGAGCGCCTTCTACTGCAACTTGGTCTTATAACACAGGACCTCATTCCTCCACTTCCCCCAGCCAAGACAAGCTCTTCCAAACGACCTCCTCCAGGAAGTCCTCTGACTCCGCTATGGAACAAACAACTGCCTAAGAGACTCCGAGACTCTCACCCCCCGAGATGAGTGACCCCACAAGACCCCCGTTCGGAACGGGCATTCTCCAAATTTTGGTCTAATTGTGGCCCCCACTCAAACACGTAGTGGACTGCCCTACATGACTAGGACTCTCTTCACTTGCCCCCCCCCTTTTTTTTTGTCTCAGGTACCTTGCCTCGAGTAGCCGGGCCCCATTATCCTCTCTATGGCTAGTTGGGTTACCCGACCATACCTTAAAATCTTCCACCCCGGCTGGGGTGGGTTCGCATTTTTTTTTTTTTTTGTTGTGTCTTTCACCCCCTATAGGTTGTATTGCCTGGCCTCCGTTATCTTTGCATTGAAGATACCTGCCCTAGGTTATATTCTCAGCTACACCCCTTGTCTCGGTATCTTACCAAAGGCAACCTCCCCAGACCCCCCCACTAGAAGACCTACTTATTCCTAATGTCTGTTTGTTCCCTGATAGTATGCCAATGTTTTTAAGATTGTTGCCATCTCTGGTCCCCACATTTCCTATTGCTCCCCCAGTCCCATAACTTCTGCCTTTTCTCCACAGGGGAGTCGACGGCCGGAGCGGCCCACCATGCCACCCTTCTCTGTTGTGACTCGGAGGGAAGCCCTTCCCTCGGGTAACACCAGGTAAACGACCCTTTTGTGGTTGTACCCTCTCCGAGGCCTCCCTGAACGGGAGGCTCCGGACTTGGACTTGGCTTGCCAGTCCGGTTGTTACCACAATGCACTTGTTTATTGTTATATTATATTGCATTTTTTTCCCTTTACTAAACATGTTCTTATTCTCTTCCCTCACTCCATCAACTCATTCTTCTTTTCATTTCCCTCTCATCCCCTCTCTCTTGCTCCTTTTCGGCCTTCCCACTTCTCTCCAGGAACCTTTGCGGCAGCCTTCCCTCTTCGTATCCCTTAGAGGTCACCAAGGGGTCAGACTTTCAAAGACTGTTATCTGTGCTCCAAGGAATGAGGTAAGCTCCCCACACACATTCGCGATCCTTTCCCCTGATTCTCATGGCTGACACCAACTCCCAGCTCTCATCTCTGAAGATCGCATCGCATAACACGCAGGGGCTCAATTCACCCTCCAAACGCCGGAAGGCTTTCCAAAGCTACCATGCCAGAAGCCTTGATATTGTCCTGCTTCAGGAGACCCACTTCCCTTCCAGCTATACCCCCTCGTTCCTCCACAGGAACTTCCCCACGTTCTACCTGGCAAACGCAGATTCCAAAAAAAGGGGGGTAGCCATTCTGCTAGCTAAACGAATCCCATTCGTACATTCCCATACAATCAAAGACACTGACGGCAGATACTTACTCATTAAAGGTCAGATCGCAGGGGTTCTGTACTCTATCGTCTCTTACTATGCCCCTAACCAGGGTCAAGCGCGTTTCTTCGCCTCTATGTTCTCCACCCTCTCTCCACATTTAGAAGGCAGACTCATCCTAGGGGGGACTCCAACATCACATTCGATGATATGCTTGATAAATCTAACCAAAACAAGCCCCACCTTAAAAAAAAAACCAAAAAACAGAGCTTCAGAATTGCACGCCTGCTCCACGACAGGGGTCTGATTGACTCCTGGAGAGAACTAAATCCTACATCCAAAGACTTTACACACTATTCTGCACCGCACAAAACATACGCCAGAATTGACCATTTATTCATTCTCAATTCGTAAATACACACCGCGACTCATGCAGACATCCATGATGTCCCTTGGTCAGATCACTCCCTGGTGACCCTGAGAATGACTAGCTCTCTTTCCCCTCCTGGTCCCCCCCAGTGGCGCCTAAGCAAAACCCTTCTCTCCAACCCGGTCCATTGCACCATGCTCGAAAAAGACATTCGGGAATTCTTCCTCCTTAATGACACTGGCGACACTTCCCAGAGCTTCCTTTGGGGTGCACACAAAGCGGTCCTAAGGGGAAAAATAATCCAACTTGCTTCCAAACTGAAGCGGGTGAGGAAGGTAGATGTAGACAAACTCGAATGTGAATTCAAGTCTCTTAGTAAAGCCCACAAGAACAACCCTACTCCCGTCACATTGTCCAACTTAGAAGTCTCCCGAGCCGCCCTAAACCTAGCCCTGACATCCAACGCCACCAAACACTTAAACTGGCTAAGTGGACGGTTCTATCTACAAGCCGACAAAATAGGCCCACAGCTAGCAGCAAGACTCTCCCCCAAAATTAGGACCTACTCTTTACCAAAGATCAAATCCCGGTCAGGAACGCTTACTCAGAACCCACGCAAAATCCTGGAGACCTTCTAGGCTTTTTACTCAAACCTGTACTCATCCTCCAACCCGAGCAGTCCTGCCTCCATTGATGCTTTTATGGAGGAGTTAGACATCCCCAGACTCTCGGACTCCCACCGCGACGTCATGGACTCCCCCTTTAGGCTTGAGGAAGTCCAGGACGTCATTACGAGCCTCAAAACAGATTCAGCTCCCAGCCCTGACGGTTTTTCGTCTCGGTACTATAAAACCTTCTCAGAGGTCCTCTCTCCTCGTCTGGTCGGCTCTTTAATTCCCTACGGGAGGGTTCCCCTCTGGAACCAGCAGCCAACCTTACATACATTTCAGTTATTCCTAAACAAGGCAAAGACTCTAGCGAAGTAGGCAATTACAGGCCAATCTCTTTAATAAACAACGATCTAAAAATTATGACCAAAATTTTAGCGAATAGGATGGCGTCGTTTATTGGAAATTACATAAATAAGGATCAGGTGGGATTCATCCCGGGGAGACAGGGGCCGGACCAGATTAGGAGAGCCGTAGACTTAATTTCCCTCATGCAATCATCTTGGGATGGGAAATCCCCCCAATCCGGATATATCCTCTCCATAGATCTCCAAAAGGCCTTTGACACGGTCACATGGCCATACCTATTCTCCACCCTCAAGAAATGGGGCTTTGGCCCAGATTTTCTTACAACCCTGTCATCCCTTTACTCCTCCCCAAAAGCCCAAGTTAAAATGCAAGGACATCTTTCTGAACAATTTCCTATCCTAAAAGGCACTAGACAGGGCTGCCCCCTTTCCCCTATTCTATTCGCTATCGCAATAGAAACTTTGGCCTTAGCTATTAGACAACACCCGGATATTCATGGAGTACAATGCGGCCAAAAAAAACATAAATGCGCCCTTTTCGCAGATGAAGTTCTGCTGTTCATAACTGCCCCACTCATCTCTACTCCCAACATCATCTTACTCTTTCAAAAATTTGGTGCGGTGTCAGGACTACAAGTAAACATGTCAAAATCTATTGCCCTTAACATATCCATCCCACAGGACCTAGTAGACAGAATTAAAGCCCATTCCCCCTTCGCTTGGTCCACTTCTTCTCTCCCTTACTTAGGTATTCAACTTGCTCCCAAGATCGAACTATTGTTCCGCCATAATTACCCCCCCTTAATCAAGAGGTTATCAGAAGACCTTGCGCAATGGTCTCTTTATAAAATGTCATGGCTGGGACGTGTAAATGCAATTAAGATGACCCTTCTTCCCAGGATCTTATACCTATTCCGCTCTCTTCCCATCCCAATTTCGAAACGATTTCTTGACAAATTTCAGTCGGCCATTTTACGCTTTATATGGGGGGGAAAGGGACATCGCCGCCCAAAGACGGTTCTCCATAGATCAAGGAAGAAAGGGGGTCTGGGGCTGCCTAATCTCTGGTGGTACTATCAAGCCGCCCAATTGAGTCAATTTTCGGTCATTTATTACAAAGGCCCAAAACCAGACTGGGTTGATATAGAAAGACAGGCAACTCCTTACCACACTCTAGATTTTCTTACTTGGAGACCACAAAAAGAAAGACCCCCGATCCTCTCCCCAACTTTGTCTCACACTTTGGCTCTCTGCGATACTCTGTACAAAAAACAATCCCTGGTTTCGGACTGGCACCCACTGGCACACATCTTTCACAACCCCCAATTTCCCCCGGGTCTAGATATCAAGGCTTTTCAGTGGTGGCTCGATAAGGGTCTTTATAGAATTGGTCAATTTTTTAACAGCAATGGCCCCCTCTCTCTCAAACATTGCATCTCCAAACTGGACATGCCATCCTCAGAGATTTTCCGATACAACCAGCTTTCTCACTTTCTACATATATTGTGGAAAAGCTCTGATACCCCACTTTCAGTAACTCCATATGAGCTCTGGTGCTCTTCAGCCATGGGAGTGAGGGGGGGAATTTCCTTTATCTACTCAGCGTTAGCTGACCCCCTGGAAAAAGCGAATTACATGTTGAAGTGGGAGCGTGACCTCCAATTTGATTGGGACCTGGATACCTGGCACTCAAACTTTGCCCGCTCCTACAGGGGTATACTTAATAGTTCCCTTGTGGAAGCAAGCCTCAAAATCATCTCCCGCTGGTACCTGGTTCCTACCCGGCTCACTAAATTCTTTCCCCAGTCCTCCCCACTCTGTTTCAGAGGTTGTGGCCTTATGGGCTCCCTCCTTCACACATTTTGGGAATGCCCCAATATTAGGGGATATTGGAATAACATTTTCAGTCTCATCCGCAAGACCACAGGGCTGGCAATTAAACAAGAACCCACCACGGCCCTCCTCAACCAGCGAATTCAGGACGCCCCTAAACTGACGCAAGCCCCAATTCATTATATTCTCCTGGGAGCCAAGATTACACTGGCACACTCGTGGAAATCCCCTTCGGTCTCCTTTAGCCAGACCAAACAAAAGATCTCATGGATAATAGCGCAGGAAAAAATAGCTAGTGCGATCTTGGACTCCTCAGAAAAATTCAGGCTCACATGGGAACCCTGGGCTGCATATATAGGAATATCCCTTCTTTGCTGATATAGCATCCAGGATCCCCCCTCTCACTCCTTCTCCCCCTCCTGACCCAAGATCCCTCCGCAAAGGTTCCTACCCTCCCTATCCCCTATACCTACCTCTTCTACTGTCTCCGTCCTCGCCTCTAATCTCCCCTCCTGTCTGTCGTTTTCTCCCCCCCCCCTTCTTTCCTGTTCTCCTCTATTTCCTCTTCTCTCTCTCTAACACCTCAGTTGTCTCAGCTCTAGGTGGTCTCGACCTACAACATGTACCGGAGTGAGTTTTGTACCTGGTGATCTCCCCAACCACAAGGCCTAGCTCAACTGAAGTGAGGGGAAGTCTCCCCCCCCCTGTTCTGTTAACTGTAGCTTATCTAGGTTTTGTCTCCCCAGACAACGGCAGACTCACCTGGCTGGTCCTTTCCCTTACGGGTTTGGGTATATTAGCTGTGAGCTTGGCTTAGATCTCTCAGGAAGGCCCTCGTGGCTCCTCAGTTGACCCCCGCACAGCATGATCCCTTTGGGGTGCGGGGACCGTCTGTGGAAGTTCCATGTACAGGGCCCTTTTTTTTTTTTTTTTGTCTATCTTACGAGCCTCCCTAGCCCCTGCTTGTTCACAGTTTCTGCTTGTTCCTCTTAGGAGATCACCAGCTACCTTTAAAGCCCCATACACACGGTCGGACAATCCGCGGACCAGGTCGGTCGGATTTTGTCCGTCGTACTTTGTCCGATGTTGGTGTTGTGTACACACGGTCGGACTACGTTGTCGGAATATCCGGTCTGGAAGAACGTCGTGACGTAAGTCGTCGTCCACGAGATTACAAAAGGGAAGTTCAGCACCACGTCAGGCACCCGTTGGGCTCCTTCTGCTGATCCCGTGTTTATCGAGAGTTAGTGGAAGTTTGGTGACTTAAGATTTGCGCTTCTCAGTTTTCTGACTCAGATCGTTACTGCTCTTCAGTTTGTGCTTGTCGTGCGTATCTGTTTATTAGTGCGTGTAGTCAGTTCGCATTTGTTGGTCATTGCGGCCTATATCTTGATATAGGACGCTTTGATTTGCACTGCTTATTGTCTGCTCGTTGCTGGTATTCATTTCGTTCTTTCAGGCCTTGCTGTTTATCGGTGCTTTCTGTTTGTCCGTTCTGACCAGCCGACCTTTTGTGACCTTGTGAGCGATGTTTCCCGTGCGTACTCGTCGCCGAGTTCGTGCTGTACGCGGAATTGGTGTCGGGCTTTTAGCTTTGAGCCAAGACCCGTCCATGAACAGAGTGACGAGGAGTATGTGGACCAAGAATTGGTTGCTTCAGCGTGACCAATTCTCGCACATGCCTTTGCTTCGTGAGATCCGGGAGAATAATCCTGATGATTTCAGGAACTTTCTCAGGATGACGGACCCCGATTTTCACCGTCTTTTGGCTTTGCTGACCCCCTTTATCAGCCGGCAGGATACCTGCATGAGACAAGCCATTACTCCGGAGCAGAGGCTTGTTGCCACGTTGAGGTACTTGGCGACAGGGAGAAGTCTTCAGGATTTGAAGTTCTCTTCAGGTATCTCTCCCCAGGCCCTGGGAATCATTATTCCAGAGACCTGTTCTGCCATCATTCAGGTCCTGCAGGAGGACTATATTAAGGTAACAAGTCTCCTTTACTATTCCCTTCTATGTATGCTCTGTTTGCTAATGTCTTCTATTTTTGACCTCCTTCCCTAATTACCATGATTGCAATATGTTCTAATATGCTGTGCCCCTTTTCTCCTTCATGCATTTTTCCCTTCACTTACCTCCCCAGCATGCTCTTCTGCCCCAATAGACACCTATGGCCTAGTCACTTAATCAATGTCTTTTGTCTGCTGCATAGTATTGTTTGCCCCAAACACCCCCTAAAATATGCACAAATGTTTGCTGTGTGGTTTACTTCATGTAGAGCCCCTTTAGCTTTTTTTTTTTTTTGGTGGGGGGGGGGGTGGCAAACTCATTAGGAACCCCCTCCCCCAACTGCTCTGTCAGATGGTACCAATCCTTTATCTGCTGGCTTTCCCAAGGTCCATACACACTATATACCTACCTCTTTATAGTGGGCATCTTTAGGCATGAATTCAGCAAAGCATGTAGTGCAAGGGGCTGCCTCCATACATTCCATTTCCTAATTTTTTGTCTTCTTTCCCTCCTATTAGCTTGCTTGGTAATTTCAGAATGTCACAATGTGCCTGCCTTTTTTTGGGGTGGGGGGGGGTTGAAATGTTATTTTATCTTTCCTGGGGGCTGCCAATAGTGTTAAGTACAGAGGGTCTGGCCAAACTAGCACACATTATTGAGCCATTTGCCAATCAATGAAGTGCAGAGGGTTACCTGTCCCCCCCCCCCCCCCAAAACCTTAGTTATTGCCAATGGCCCATCAGAATTGATGGGGGGTGAGTCATCTGTGAAGGGGAGCCTCTACTTTTCTGTGCAAATACTTTCCAGCCTCCAATTTTATACAATGCTCTTGTTCCAAGATGTTGATTGTCTAATCTGCTTGCAATGTTTAAGTGCAAAGTGACTAATTTATTTTTCTTGTTTCACTCCACAGTTCCCTTCCACGCCACAGGAATGGCAGACTGTGGCCTCCCACTTTGCCAGCCGTTGGGACTTTCCTAACTGCGGAGGGGCAATTGATGGGAAACACGTCCGCATCGTCCCACCGCCCAACTCGGGGTCCTACTATTATAATTATAAAGGGTTTAATAGTGTAGTGATGTTGGCGGTGGTGTCGGCAACATACGAGTTTATGTATGTGGACGTGGGGATGAACGGCCGGATCTCGGATGGTGGTGCCATTACGCACACGGAGTTCTACTGGCGTCTCCAAAGTGGCAGTCTGTGCTTGCCACCTCCAGAGGAGAATGCCGAAGGACTCCCCTTCGTCTTTGTCGCAGATGAAGCGTTTGCGTTGACTCCCCATGTGATGAGGCCGTTCCCGATGAGGACCCTCACCCCGGACCAGAGGGTCTTCAACTACAGGCTGTCCAGAGCCAGAAGAGTGGTGGAGAACACTTTTGGCATCCTGGCCAGCCGCTTCCGCCTGTTCCTGACGGCATTTAACTTGGCGGAATACAAACTGAACCACATAGTTCTTGCCTGTTGCATATTGCACAACTTCCTCAAAAGACATAACAGGAACTATGTGGTGCCCGTTGGCCCAGATGTGGAGGGCCCTCCAAATGCGGACCTCACAGCCCTTCAAGTGGCACGTCCAGGCTTGCCCCCTCTAAATGCCTGCGTGGTCCGCGAGCAATATATGGAGTACTTTGTGGGTAGGGGGGCCATTGCTCTGCCTGACGATGTGTGAGAGGCATTTTTTAATAAATCTGATATTTTAACCAACCTCTGATTTCTTGTCATTTCAGTCTTCTTTTTAGCTTATTTTACTTTGACATTTTTTCCCTTTGCCTTCGACAGTGGGAATGCACTTTCTGGGCAAAAGGAGGTAACAGTCTCTTCTTCCCAAAAAGATTATTCTCATGTTGTGTGTTTGCTACCTAATCTTTGGTCTAGAGAAGGTTTGTCCTGCATAACTGACAGCCAAAATACTCCTTTTCATCACCAGGTCTGACATGTGTGTATTCTGAAAAATGCTGTGCTCCGTGTTTTCGTACAAAGCACTGTGGGTGTCATTTACATAAGTCAAATCCGCTATGCTCTACAAGTGCATTGAAAAAGTTCCCTGGGAAAGGAAATTGCAGTGCAAAGTGGATTTGCCTTTAGTAAATAACACCCATTGCCCCCCATATCCTTTACATTTTACATACATAATGCATTGTGTTTTTTAAATAAGGAAGCCACACATTTAGAAAAATAAAAAAGTTTACTTGGAAAACATTCACAAGTGCGTTTACAATCTTCACGCCAAAACTGACAACATCTTGGTTATTTACAACATTGTTTACAAACATTCCGCAATTGGTAAAACCAGGCATGGAGCTAACCAGAACCTATGAACTAGGAAAGTTCAACTTTGTAAAGTGAAGACAAGATCAGACATGACTATATGTTCAAAGTGTGTTTGATCTTGCCTTCATCACATGGGGGGGTCACCCCCGAAAAGTGGAAATTTCGAACATGCACACAATTTGGGTCTGAAAATGGTCATTAGATGGTAAAACACATGCCTAGAAGCTTCAAAAGTGCCATTTTCCATCATGGGGATGAATGGACGTTTTTTGGGGTGCAACCCCTTCACCACAACCACTTTCGTAGTTCGTAAAGTGTTTGCACCCCCAAAAAAACGTTGGCATTCATCCACCATGATGGGAGCTAGCACATGTGGACACAATGTGTGCATGTTCCAAATTTCACACAGTTTTTAATTTGCAAATGTGTTCAGAAGCTGGCACAAATGTGTGTTAATTACTTGGTGCGTTTTCATATTTTTCCTAAAACATCAATGATGTTCTTCAATTTTTGTTGAACATCATTGATGTTTTGCTTTATGTAATCTAGATCTCTATTGCAGACCATTATCTCTCCGATGAGTACGTGGGCACTCTCTGTGGTAAAGTGGGATTTTTCTTCCACAACATCCACGTCACCTAAAAACCACAAACAAACAAAAATGGGGTGTTGGAAATGAGGCAGCCATACATGGATTAGCTTACCAGTAGCTGTGTTCTCCCACACTCACCTGTTGTGGTGACAATTTCTCCAAGTTCGATGATCTCTCCTTCCTCCTCCTCCTCCTCTGCTTCTGCTCTTTCCCCTTTTTTGGGAGGTGTTGGTTTGGGGGTTTCCTCAGATGGCCCAAGTTTTCGCTCCCCTATGAGAATGTACAAAAGGAAGATTTAGCAACACAATCTATTGAGGGCAGAAATAGGAAATGACAAACATTGGTTGAAAGTGACGGACACTATTTTAGTTTGGCCAGTTACAAATGCCAACTACATGAATGTAGTCACTTTGTAAAGGTGCTAAACTGACTAGCTTTTTGGTAGAAGTTTGTGTGATGGAGACACCCCTCTAGTATCCACTGGAGCACATGTGTGGAAAAGCCTAATAAAAAGGGGGTTTGGGTGTCCCAGCACTAGTGCTCTAGAGTCCAGATGGGTAAACAGCTACTGGGTGACCTCTCCTTTACATTGAATAAATTGGCTTTACATTCTTGATGACATTTCTAGTGAGAACAAACTTCCTTTCCCCAAAAAAAACACCAAACATCGTATTATAAGTGGCCGAACGATCGAGGTTGCGTACGATCGAATGGACACACACACACGACCATGACAGTGGCAGAAAGATCGAGGCTGAGTACGATCGAATGCACAGACGAACCTGAAAGTGGCCATTTTGGAATGTACAACTTTGTAAAAATCAAACCACAATGGAGCAGTATGCAAGCAAGAAATCAAACACAAAACACAACTACTTACTTTTTTGAAGAATTCGCTTGATCTTTCTGTACTGATCGGCCTCCCTCAGTTTCAGGTCTGACCAGCGTTTCCTCAGTTGCTCCTTGGATCGTTGTACCCCAAACTGATTGTACAGCCTCCTCACAACTTTAGACATGATCTTGGCCTTGCGGACATTGGGGTTGAGGTAAGGCCCATACTTCCCATCATAGTCGCTCCTCTTTAATATGTCCACCATCTCCAACATTTCTCCAAATGACATATTGGAGGCCTTGAATTTCAGGCTCCGGGATCGGGACGTTTCTGCCTCCGGACTTTCCTCGTCCTCCTCCTCGTTGGTGGGATATTTGGGGCGCACCTGCTGTGTCCACGCCATGTGCTCTCCCCACTGCGCCGTAAAGAGAAGGGGTGGGGAATAGACGAGAAAGATCGTCAGGGGTGGGCGGAGTTTGACGCATGCGCACTGTATATAAAACGTCACACGCCTGTGTCGTAGCCACGATCTGGGAGATGAGGGGAGAGAAAACTCACACGAGACGATCGCTACAAACGAAGGTACAATTTGACGTTGGTACATAACTAGCCTAGACTGATTTGAACTTGAGGCTTCTTTATGGAGAAGATTAGGAGAGTTTAGCCTGACATAATTGAGAGGGTTTTGTGTGGTGTTGTGTCTTGCAGAGATTATGCAGGGATTCAACGACATGAGTTTTCTCCCCCTCTTCATTGCCAAATTCAGGGAATTTCCCGTTTTATGGCAGGGTAAACACCCACATTACACCAACAAACCAAAGAGGCACGCAGCCCTGGAGGAACTTGTGGAATTTGTCAAGCCAAGGTTCCCCACGGCAACTGCTGATGATCTAAGAAAGAAAATTGGCAGCCTGAGGAGTGCGTATATCAGGGAGCGGAAGAAGGTCGTGAAGTCTGAGGAAACTGCAACTTCAGCAGATGAGGTCTATGTGCCCAAGCTCTGGTACTATCAGAGTCTCCATTTTCTGAAAGACCAGACTGATGTCACGGAGCCAACCTCGACTCCTCCTTCCACGCTTCCTTGCGCGCAGCCCACCCCTGTTGAGGCTTCCGAGGAGCAACCTGGGCCTTCCAGTATGGAAGAGGTGGAGGAGCCCAGCTTGTTCCAGGTATAGTATTTTTGTTACCATTTATGGGAATAATGAATGATGTTCACTTAATTCAGGATCCCCAATTGCTTAGTTCCTAACGTGTTTGACATATCAACTGACAGTAGTGTTGGAGACATTTGGGGCCAGAATCTAAACTGCTGGGCTGAGAATTGTATGGTTTTCTATTTGTAAACATTTTGCAACAGTCACTAGATGAGAATTGTGTGTGTTTGATGAACAAATAACTGAAACTATGTCCCTTTTTCATACACAGGAAGACCTCAGCCAGGAGGTGGCTGTGGAAGGTGGCAGTCAGGAGGAGGCAGGGGTTAGTGGCAGCCACCAGCTGGGTAGTGGCAGCCAAGAGGGGGCTAGGCCGCGGAGCCTGACTGACACCCAAACCCCTCCCCTCCGCCTTCCGTACAAAAGGGCGAGAAGGGGGGGTTATGCGGCACAGTCAGCGCTCCGCATGATCAGAGAGGCTTCAGACTCCCTACATGCCACACCCGCCGACGAGGAGACCTTTGGCTCGGTGGTTGTCACAAAAATGATGGGTATGGAGGTGAGGCAACGCAACATGTGTGAGGGGCTCATCCTCCATGTCCTAAATAAGGGTAGGGCTGGGGAGATGACCCCAGTCACACATGTTTGCCATAGCTACCATGCTCCGCCTCCTCCTCCTCCTCCTCCTCCTTCTGCCACCCCACCAGCACGACAGCCACAGCGTGCAAGGAAGCGTGGAAGGAAGACCTGAGAGTGACGACCTGGAATCAGTCTGGTCTGAGAGAAGATGGAGCCTCTTGTAGTACCAGAGCCTGGGGACCTAGATGGCATCTGCTGCAGTTCCGGATACTTTGGACTTCACGACCAGATTGCACTCCCCTTAATATACGTACTCCTCAGGCCCCCAATTTTCTACGCTTGAACAATGATGGTTGCCGTGGGGGGCCAAGACTTTGCAAATTCCCCAAGTTTCACCATGGCTGCGTTCCTCTTTGGTTTGTTGGTGTGACCTAAATAAAGTTTTTTTTTGATTTGAAATAATCATTGACTATTGTGTTTTACTTTGCTACAATGACAGTTTTTCTTTGAGTAGGCAGGTACATTTCACTAATCCTAAAGTAGAATTAACAAGGGGCACCAACAACAAACAACCTCCTAGTAAATTTAAGCAAGAAATACAAATGTTAATAATGTGTTTTTGGTAATTTGAGACACACAACCCCCCTCCAAAAAAAAAAAAAAAAAAACATTCAAATATGTATTCCCCAAAAAAAAAAAAAAAGACAAATCATGGTAAAAAAAATAACAAAGATTCTTTTCCGTTCACAGTCAAAATAAACATGTAGTGTATAAATGCTGCAAAGTAATAAAGAAGTAAGTTTGTGAGAAGTGCGGGTGAATAGGAGCAGCTAAAATGTCATTCTTGTTGCATTGTAAAGAAAAAGAGAATGCGCTGCATTAAAGACATTTTAACATTGCAGCGTGACGAATGTGCTGTGTCGATTAGGAAAGGTAGTTTTACCTGACCGAGCGCTTCCGTCACAGAATTTCTTCTGAGCATGCGTAGCACTTTGTCCGTCGGACAAGCGTACACACGCTCGGATTTGGTGTGATCGGACCGTGTTGACGGCAAATCTTTCCAGCAGGAGATAAGACTTTGTCCGTCGGACAAACCGACGAACACTGTCCGATGGTGCATACACACGGTCTGATTTTTCAACAACCTTGTCCGATCGGACAGAATCCATGAAAAAGTCCGACCGTGTGTATGGGGCTTTACTCATATTGTTTGTTCTGAATTTATTTTGTCTGATTCTTGTACACATGTAATACGTTTTGTAAGTTTTGTACCATCTTCATTCTTGGTCATCTTGGCCTTTTTCAGTTGTTTGTTATGCACTAAGTTTCAATAAACTTTTTTGAAAACTTAAAAAAGATAAAAAATCCTTCTGCCTTTACAACCACTTTAACCTCCTCACGGCCGCGTTATAGCCAAAATACCGCTACAGCACAGGCCTAAATTGATGGTAGTGCGTCCATGTACATCCTCCGTTGCATGAGCTACCTGCGCACCCCCTGTGATCAGCAAGTCAATTAGACTCGGCTGTTCACAGATTGGAGTAAGGGGCTGATCCTGGCCCCTTACCACGTGATCAACTGTCAGCCAATGACAGCTGATCACGTGATGTTAAGAGAATATCCTAATCATCTTATTTTCCCCCTTACACTGACAGCGTGAGGAGGAAAAAAAAGCCGATAACCGTCTTCTGTCAGAGGGACATTGGTGCCGCACAGGGACACACACTGCTGCTAAGCAGTGCCACCTGCCAGTGCCTGCCAGTACCACCTACCAGTGCATATCAGTGCTGCCTACCAGTGCCACCTACCAGTGCCACCTACCAGTGCCACCTATCAATGCCCATCAGTGCCTCATCACCAGTGCCACCTATTAGTGCTGCCTATCTGTGTCACCTACCAGTGTCTATCAGTGCCCATCAGTGCAGCCTCATCAGCGCACATCAATGAAGGAGAAAAATTACCTGTATGCTAAATTTTATAACAAACTATGAAACTGTTAGCTTTTTTCATAGTTGTTGGTGTTTTTTCTTTTTTTTAGCAAAAAATAAAAACAACTGTAGTGATTAAATACCACCAAAAAAAAGCTCTATTTGTGTGAAAAAAATTATAAGAATTTAATTTGGGTACAGTGTTCCATTTTCCATGTTGCAATTGTCATTCAAGGAGTGACAGCACTGAAAATTGGCCTGGGCAGGAAGGGCGTTTAAGTGCCCAGTAAGCAAGTGGTTAACCACTTGCTTACTGGGCCCTTAAACCCCCCCTCCTTTCCAGACCAATTTTCAGCTTTCAGCGCTGTCGCACTTTGAATGACAATTGCGCGACATACAACACTGTACCCAAATGAAATTTTTATAATTTTTTTCCCCCGAATAGAGCTTTCTTTTGGTGGTATTTGATCACCTCTTTTTTTTTTTTTTGTTATAAAAATATAAAATGGGTAATTGTTGTCCGTCATTGATGTACGCTGATGAGGCGGCAGTGACGGGCACCGATAGGTGGCAGTGATGGGCACTGATGGGTGGCAGTGATGGGCACTGATGGGTTACACTGATAGGCAGCACTTTTTGGTAGCACTGATTGGCAGCACTGGTGGGCATTGATAGGTGGCACTGGTGGGCATTGACAGGTGGCACTCGTGGGCATTGACAGGTGGCACTTATGGGCATTGCAAGGTGGCACCTATGGGCATTACAAGGTGGCACTTATGGGCATTGCAAGGTGGCACTTGTGGGGATTGCAAGGTGGCACTTGTGGGGATTCCAAGGTGGGACCGATGTCCCTTTAAGATAAGCCAATGATCAGCTTTTTTTTTCTCCTCCGCTGTCAGCGTGAGGAGAAAAAAAACGATCACTGAGCTTTTGTTTTTATCATGTGATCAGCTGTCATTGGCTACAGGGCGCGCGCAGGGAGCGTGCACAGGGGAGTACGTCATATGACGGCCTCCCGGGAATCGAGATTCGCGCTGTGGCGGTCATTCGGCCGTAGCGCGGATGGCAAGTGGTTAACTACAGGCGACAATGTATGCTGTCTGTGCCCCCATTAGGGAGATAGACCCTCTTTATTTGTCTTGTTTACCACTATTACCAAGGGTGAAAGCAGAAGAAACTCCTAAATTTTGGGTTGTCACAAGAACAGGAACTAATGAGAAATCTTTCAATGGGGACACAAGTTATGTACCTTAGTGACAAAATGGAAAATTGTATCACATACTAACCGTAATTTTCCTTTCCTGACGCCAATCCATGGCAGCATATTTTCAGCTTTCGGTGCTCTCACATTTTGAATGACAATTACTCATTCATACAACACTGTACCCTATGAAATTTTTGTCCTTTTTTTCACCCAAATAGAGCTTTCTTTTGGTGGTATTTAATCACCGTTGGGTTTTTTATTTTTTTTTGCGCTATAAAAGAAAAAAGACTGAAAATTCAGTAAAAAAATGAATTTTTCTTCGTTTCTGTTATAAAATTTAGCAAATTTTGTCATTTTTCTTGATAAATTTTGGCCAAAATTTATACTGCTACATATCCTTGGTAAAAATAAGTACAAATTGGGGTATATTATTTGGTCTTTGTGAAAGTTATAGAGTCCACAAGCTATGGTGCCAATATCTGAAAATTGATCACACCTGAAGTACTGACGGCCTATCTCAATTCTTGAGACCCTAACATGCCAGAAAAGTACAAATACCCCCCAAATGACCCCTTTTTGGAAAGAAGACATTCCAAGGTATTTGGAAAGAGGCATGGTGAGTTTTTTGAAGTTGTAATTTTTTCCCACAATTCTTTGCAAAATCAAGATTTTTTTTCTTTTTTTTTTTTTTTTCACAAAATTGTCATATTAGCAGGTTATTTCTCACACACAGCATATGCATACCACAAATTACACCCCAAAACACATTCTGCTATTACTCCTGAGTACGGCGATACCACATGTGTGAGACTTTTACACAGTGTGGCCACATACAGAGGCCCAACATGCAGGGAGCGCCATCAGGTGTTCTGGAGCACCCGGGCCAATTCTGACATTTCTCCTACATGTAAAAATCATCATTTATTTGCTAGAAAATTACATAGAACCCCAAAACATTATATATGTTTTTTTAGACCCTAGAGAATACAATGGCGGTCGTTGCAACTTTTTATCTAGCACGGTACTTGCGCAGCAATTTTTCGAACGCGTTTTTTTGGGGAAAAAAGTTTTGTGCTACAAAAAACAAAACTGTAAATATAGCCCAATGTTTTTGCATAATGTGAAAGATGAAGTTACGCCGAGTAAATAGATACCTAACATGTCACCCTTCAAAATTGCACACGCTCGTGGAATGGCGCCAAACTTCGCTACTTAAAAATCCCCATAGGCGGCGCTTTAAAACTTTTTACTGGTTACATGTTTTGAGTTACAGAGGAGGTCTAGGGCCAAAATTATTGTTCTCACTATAACGTTCGCAGCGATACCTCACATGTGTGGTTTGAACATCGTTTTATATGTAGGCGGGACTTACGTATGCATTCGCTTCTGCATGCGAGCGCACGGGGACAGGGGCGCTTTAAATTTTTTGTTTTTTTTTTATTGTTCATTTTACTTTATTTATTTTAGTTTGACACTTTTTTTCCCCTAAAAATTTTTTTTGATCACTTTTATTCCTATTACAAGGAATGTAAACATCCCTTGTAATAGGAATATGGCATGACAGGTCCTCTTTACAGTGAGATATGGGGGTCAATAAGACCCCAAATCTCACCTCTAGGCTGGAAAGCCTGAAAAAAAAAAAAAAAACGATCCTGGCTTTGATCGTAGCGAGCACTGCAGGGAATCGCAGGGTATCGCAGAATATCGCAGGGTATGGCTGGGTATGGCAGAGTATGGCAAGGTATGGCAGGGTATGGCATGGCAGAGTATGGCAGGGTATGGCAGAGTATGGCAGGGTATGGCAGAGTATGGCAGAGTATGGCAGGGTATATGGCAGAGTATGGCAGGTATGGCAGTATCGTATGGCAGAGTATCGCAGGTAATGGCAGAGTATCGCAGGTAATGGCAGAGTATCGCGGGTATGGCAGAGTATGGTAAGGCAGAGTATCGCAGGTAATGGCAGAGTATCGCAGGTAATGGCAGAGTATCGCAGGTATGGCAGAGTATCGCAGTATGGCATATCGCAGGTAATGGCAGAGTATCGCAGGTAATGGCAGAGTATCGCAGGTAATGGCAGAGTATCGCAGGTAATGGCAGAGTATCACAGGGTATGGCAGAGTATCGCAGGGTATGGCAGAGTATCGCAGGGTATGGCAGAGTATCGCAGGGTATGGCAGGTAATGGCAGAGTATCGCAGGTAATGGCAGAGTATCGCAGGTAATGGCAGAGTATCGCAGGGAATGGCAGAGTATCGCAGGAATGGCAGAGTAAAGCAGGGTATGGCAGATTACTGCTGGGTATCCATCCATCCATGCTCAGCCATCCCTCCATACCCTGCAATACCCAGCAATACACTGCAGGCTATTGCTGTGTATTGCAGGGTAAGGAGGGATGGCTGAGCATGGATGGATGGATCGGTGGTGGCAGAGCAGGCTGTGGGCACTACAGATCCCGCCCACAGCACTGCTGCCACCGATCCCTCCCCCTCTCCTCTCACACAGAGATAGGTACAGAGAGAGGAGGGGAGAGGAACCGGCGTCATCATGATTTTGTTACATTATCGCTCCGTCATTTACGGAGCGATCAAAACGGCCGCGATGAACATCCGTGATCCGGTCCTCTGGAAAAAAGTGCGCGCCCCAGGGGCGCGCAGAGGGGAATTCCGGGAGGACGTCATATGACGCCCTCCCAGAGTTAAGCAACCGCCCTGTAGCCGTCATTCGGCTATGGGCCGGTTGTAAAGTGTATAAATATATATTTATTTATTTATATATACATAAAAATAACAAGGTCCAAAAAAAAGGGAGGGTTCATATACTGCCATGGATTGGTGTTGGGAAAGGAAAATTACGGTAAGTATTTAATACAAAATTCGATTTTCCTGATGCCAACATGGCAGCATACATAAACAGGGAGGGCTGAAAATGTGTAATCAAACGTTTATTACAATGGACATAGAAGCCTGGACTATCATTCCATTGATGTACAAGCCCCTGAATCTTCCCTGTAGTGCCTGAGGCAGGTGCACTGAGGCAACCAGCCTGCTGCTTTGCAGATGTCTCCATAAACATTTTGCATGGGCTGTCCTGAACTTAAAGACATAGAGATGGACCTAGCTGAAAAAGCCTCTATCTCTTCTGGAGGCTCTTGACACTCCAAGATGACAAGGTTTTGCTGTAGCTTCCTCCTCTGAATTTGCCTGATGGAAACATGAACAGCCTCCCGGAGGGTTTAAACTAGGAAGCAGCTTGAAGGTAGACATTTTAGATACTCGGTACATCCAGCTTGGATAGGTTAGGTACTTTCTCTGCCGGAAAGGATAGAACCGCCACTTTGTAAGATGAAAACAGAAGCCACATTGGAAAAAAAGGTGCTCAAGGGGCATAGGCCCTTCTTGTTCAGAAGGAATAAGATGTAGAACTTTGTAGCCCCAAGTGGTTGAAGAGCTAATACCCGGCCCCTAAAGTTATCACAGTTATCACAGTTACCGAGGGACACTGCCTTTTGAGTGATGTCGCATCGAGGACTGCTTTTGTTGATGCAGAGTCCTGGCAAGGACATCCAGGACCAGAATAAAAACCCACTGGGGAATGCCATTCCTACTCAGGGTAAAGTCTCAGGACGGACCTCCTGAAGCATTCTCCTGGCAGGTCACATGCCCATTTTCCCTGGTGAAAGCTTAAATGTCTGAAATTTGAGCCCTTATGGAACTAGGCTGAGCCCCATTTTCAGATCTATGTGAAGAAATTATAGCAATTGGGCAACCTTTAGGTTGCGAGGATCAAATATCTGCTCAGCTATGAAGACTGTGAACCTGTTCCAGATTTCAGAGTAAATAGCGTTTGTTAATGTCCTTTCTGGAGCCTTGCCAGGATTGAATCACTTCCCGAGGATAGCCCAAGTCTCCCAATCCTTCCCTCTCAATTTCAATCAGTCCATCCTGGGACAGGCGTTGTGGAAATATTTGTAGCTGAAGTGCTTGGTACGGACTAGGTTCCATGGCTAGGGTAAACCGAAGGCCTGCAGGCCAATCAGCATACATGCTATCACAGTGAGACTCTCAGACAACAGTCTCCTTTGGAACTTAATGACCAAAGGCAGTAGGGGAAAGACATCTGCTAGGTGACTATTCTTTGTGTGAGTGACAGCATCCACTTCCTCCACTAATGGGTAAGGGTAGCAAGAGATGCACCTTGTGAATGGATGGTGATGCAAACAGGTTCATCTGAGGGAGGTCCCATATTTAAGTGATATGGGTAAGATCTACTGATTAAAGACCCATTCATTGGGATTCAAGAAAATATATAATGTTCTGGGAGCTTTAAGTAATTTTAAAGCTACAAATGCAGATTTTTGTATGTGTGCAAAAATTGAAAAAAATGCTCTAGTGCTGAAGTGGTTAATCATTTTAACAAGCCCCATTTCAAGAAGAGAGAAACTAGCCAGCTTTTCATTAAAAAAAATTGTGTTTTTATTCAATTGAAATAAATATATACTGTAATATTGTATTTTAATTATGTGCTCACATGTGTGCAAACACTTTGTCTAGCCTACATTTTCACCATGACCCACAGCATACGTTTTAAACCAAGAAATCAACATTAGAGTGTATTTATTTTGCTGAAAAAGCCCACAGAATATAATAGTGACTACATTTACAGTATTTAAACACTTTGACTAGGACAAATTATCAACAGGACCCACAGCAGCCATTTTTAAATTAAGATAATGCCTACCAGATAGCATGACCCCTTATTGTGGAGGTAAAAAATAATTATTATATAGGATTTATAAAGCACCAACAGTTTGCACAGTGCTTTACAATATAAAGGGGACGATACAAATACAATACAGTTTTGTACAGAAGGAATAAGAGGGCCCTGCTTATGTGTGAAATTGTGCCTTAGGATCACCCAATGTAATAGATGATTCTACACTGACCACCAGTATAACAGAGGCATTTAAACTGGCCAGTAATTTAATGAGTACACACTGATCAATGCACTTAAAAAGGGGCATTTATTATAGGGTCTTGTGCTTTTCCTTACCCACTTATGCAAGTGGTACTTTTGTTGGTGATGGCGGCTGATAATTTCTTCAAAATAAAGGAAGTCTAGGCCATCAGTAAGTTGGGGGTATACATATTTGTGCAATATAGAACACAGACTATCAGCATTAGCCAGTGATGTGTTGAATTTCATAGCTCCTCCACTTGGATGTACCTTTTCCACAAGCTAATCAATGGTCTGGGTACTGGGTTCCAGTCCATGACAAACGCTATTCTTTTCAGGGTATTCAGTCACAGTCATTTTTAAGGTGCTGGATCAGGTTTTAAAACTAAGTATATTAACCATTTCTAGCCTCATATCACCCAATGTAAAAATATTGGGCATGTATTGAGAGGGTGACCTTCAAATGAGCTAGGATTTCATCTTTAATTTCGGAACAATCCTGGGCACTCAAGAGCCTTTCTGTGGCTCTTGAAATAGGAAGTGAGCCACAAGATGGGTCAATTGTGTCTTAGGCCAGGCCTCTTTCCCTGCAACCAGTAACCAGGATGAAGTCAGTTTTTACTAACATTTTCTTACATAAATTGTACTGTGTGTGGGGCTGACTGCTGCATATGGAGCTGTACTCTACAGAACTATTTGACACAAAATGTCCTTTGGGACTCCCTGGCCTTGTCGCTGAACTCCTATAGCTAGTCTCTCTCTTATAGTACAGCAGTAGCGTGAAATAATGCCAACATTTAATAACTTAGGCAAGATGTCCACACCAATAAAACACAAAAATAAATCTTAAAATGCCTGGCTCTAACTACTCAATAAAATCACTTTCTAGTAAGGAAATTAACTTCTTACTTGGCACACTGTGGTTCCCTGCACAGCAAAATGTGAGGCTTTGACAGACTAAAAGACACTCTTGTAAAGGCAACTGCTTCTTCTGTCAAGAATAATCACAGCATAGCATAACTACTCTTAAATAACCCAATTTCTTAGATACGTATGCCACCTTTTGCTGGCAAGCTTGTGCAGATGAAAGAGTGTATCCCACCATCCTCCAATGTTTCTTTCACACAATAAGGTTGATGTACTAAAAACATTGAGAATCTTCACTGAAAAAATGTGTGAATAATAATTTTAAGTATCGGGTAAATTCATTTTAACAGGCATTTACTTTCACATGATTGCATAATTGGAGTGAATATTCACACATTTTCTTTAGTGAAGATTCTCAAATTCTTTAGTAAATCAGCCTCATTGCATACCGTTATACCATATACAGTATGTATCTGTTAAAGATGTCTGTCTCATACAAACCTTAGAATGTCTTTAAAAAATTCAATTTGCTTCTGGGAGTGGACTCTTTTTTCCATTAGTTTCATTCACTCAGCTCTAGGGAGCCTTTTGTATTTCTATCTCAGTGGTGTTGCTAGTAATAAGTCTGTTGTTATGATTTCCAAGCACTTACAAGGAATGCAATTTTCTTAGCAAGAAAATACACAAAGAAATGAAACAATGACACTATTATGTTTTTATCACCATTGTATGAATATGTCTTGTATTGACAGTTACATTTTTATGCTCACATCTAGGCCAAATTAATTTCAGTGACACTGACAACCCTACATTTTCACATACACTCTGTTTTGATTATTTATTACCGGTATTTACATAGAGCCAACACTTTACGCAGTGCTTTACATCTATATATACATTATTTAGATTTTCATCAGTCCCTACCCTCAAGGAGCTTGCAATCTAAGGTCCCTAACTCACATTCATCAGACGCATACTTCAGCCAGTTTGGACAGGAGTCAATTAACCTACCAGCATGTCTTTGGAGTGTGGGAGGAAATCGGAGTACCCAGAGAAACCCCAGGCAGGTACAGGAAAAACATGCAAACTCCGGGCAGGTAATGACATGGTTGGGATTCGATCCAATGACTCTAGTCCTACCAGACAAAAATGCTAACCATTTACTACAATACTCATTAATTTGTGTTTTAGCTTACATTTACTTGTTAGACATTTCTTTATTATGTTATTTTCTCACACATGGTATACCTTTTTGTCTAATTGTTTTCTTTAATTGTTGCTCATGCATCACCTCCTCAAAACACCTTCTTAGTTGTTTTGCACTTGATTGTATGTATCGTCAAACCTTTTTTGTTAGTATTAGATAGAGACAGTAAGATTTCTAAATGCCTGTACATTTTTTGTTCTGTCCATGTCCTATTCTGAAGAATTCTTTTTATATCCTGTCACAGAGATGCATTAGGAAATCTCTGAGAAGTGAGGGGATTTCCTTGCTTAGAACTAACAAACAAACGGAATATGGATTTTACTTTATAATGTAACTATCTCTATCCTATGCTTGACACCATAAAAAATACTTTGGAGAACCTATATGAACCATGTGATTATTCTTTGGGTCATCTTACGAGTTTTAAACCATAAGGTGTATAAAGGGGTGGCTTTAAATAATAAGTTAGTATTTTGACCATCCTAATGCCAGTATGCTCCAAAATTATATTACCCGTGCATCTTATTACAATCTTTGTTGCACTAGAAATTAGCCTTTCTTTTACATGTAGTCTTCCAGTGATACCCTCTGTAGACCCTGCAATCTTCATGCCTCCTGCATAGTTGGATTTTTTTCTAATTAGACATCCAATTGGTGTTAACATAATTAAAGGATTCATTTTAGGAGGTTATACAGTTAGTTTAAGATATGAATAGTATGCCATATAATATATTTTAAACAGCTAATGCTTTAAGATGTATCATTAATAAATATTAATTTTAGAAATATTATCTGGATATTCATTGATCAGTTGTTAATTGTAGATGCTTGGCACCTTTAAGTCTCCAGAGATGATGGTGCAACTAATCTAGTAAAATAAATCCTTATATACATTAAAAAATTAGAAAATGTCCTGTTTAGACCATTGTCACCAGTACAGATAACTCAATTGGAGGATTCACCCTCACCTCTTGTTCCTGTGACAACTGTCACATTTCCAAACACTTTGGGATCTATTTATAAAAAATGTATTGGATGAATGTAACAAGCCTTTGTCCATCCTTGACAAATTCTGATAATTTTTATTAATACAGTGATTTGCTATCAACATCAGCGCCATCTAGTGGCCATAATACACATTTTTTTCTGATTGAGGTATTTTTCTGATTGAGGCAGTTTGAAAACCCCCTAGTCTAACATAGTACTGACCCATAATGTTTAAGGGTATACATGTTGCAGGACCCTGCATTTCTCCATTGTTCCAGATCAGGGCTTCTACAGTCGAGCTGAACACCTGAGGTCAACAACACATGGTAGCTTAAATCACCTGTGTTCTATAGAGAGGTCTTTTCTTTAGGCTGGGTTCACACTAGTGCAAATTGGATGTGGGTTTCTCCGCATCCAATTTGCATGACAGGAGATTGTGATCGGCACTCTATGAAACCGGTGGCTCCATAGCGGATTGCACAAGGGTCCTGTGCGTCATTGGCTCAGTTTCAGGGCCGAATTCAGGCAAAAACTTTCCCCCGACTTGTCCCTAAAATGGAGAACAGGGATGCACCTGGACCCCTGCTGTGAGCCACATCTGACAGCAGTGTAATCCCAGCCTGACTACAAGGAGAGTAACTTCTTCCTCTGATTGTCACCTCTCCCAACCCGACCAAATTTACTCTGTGTATGTTGCATCCAGGACCCTATCCAACAGATCTCATGAAGTGTGTCATGAGTTGCATTTGTCCAGCAGTCTGCATCCAACTGTGTACTGACCCACCTTACACACTTCCACTCAGATGTCAGGCATCCTTTTGAATAGCTCTGGCCAGAAGCAAAGTCCAATTTCTTTACTTGAAAAAAGTAAAACTTCCAGATATTTGTCAATGTAAAAAAGGCACTTACGCATTTTTTTTCTGCCTCCTAATGTCCCTGCATGTTAGCCTATGTGTCCATGCAGCCATTTAGAGGAGTTTAGGGGCAAGGGCATTTAGAAGCAGAAAAAAAAAACACTGCCAGTACGTCCAGGAGCAGCAGGGTTTTAGCAGAAAAAATGCTTGACGTGTGTAAAAGCAACTAAGCGTGCATTAATATTAGGAGTGTTTAGCACTTGAATTTGTTTTTTTTTGTCAATAGAATTTATGGAACATTTGACAAACAAAAACAAAGTTAAGTAATGTAGAAACCGTTTCTTACATGGGAAAGAAAGAATATCACCATACTAGGTATAATCATGGTACATAGATGGAAAATATTACATCATCTGCTCAAGGGAAAGGATCAAAAAACAAATGAAAACTGGATGGACCGTAGCTGAATTTTGAAAGGGGGAAAGAAGGAAATATGGGAGGGAATAAAGAGGGAAAGGAAGGAGTTGGGGGGAGTGGGAGGGAGGTAGGGTTCAGGAATAGGAAGGTGGGGGAGAAAGGGTAGGGTACAGAGGGGGGAAAGCATTGCTCCA
Organism: Lithobates sylvaticus; assembly: GCA_028564925.1. Classification (NCBI taxonomy): domain Eukaryota; kingdom Metazoa; phylum Chordata; class Amphibia; order Anura; family Ranidae; genus Lithobates; species Lithobates sylvaticus. The sequence goes on along the minus strand of CM053028.1, from coordinate 137,599,830 downwards.
TAATTTAGCCTGTTAACATGTAAGATGCCACTAAATTAGGGTAAATAATGTGGTCAACCAGCAACTGATTGCTAATCGAAACATGTATAGAAGAAATATACATACACATATGAATAACATATGCCTCTGGTCCCAGAGGAAAAGGGAAAACAAACCTCTCAGAGTCAGAAGATATCATTGATATCGTAAAGTTGTTGAAGGCCTTGGAAGTAAGTAAAAGTGCCATTAAAAGACCTGTATTCCTCAGGGGACATGGTTTTTTACACAAATGCCTGCCATCTCAAGTAGAAATGTTTTTTAGAAGATGCGTATGATCTATGGATAAGTATGTCCCTGGTTAACATTAGTGAGGATGGGTTTTTGTCTCAGTAGCCAAAGAGCAAGAGCATGGGGTCCTTTGGAAGCTGAAGGAGAGTGATTCCGTAAATAAAGGAGAGTGTTTGATCCCAGAAGGAGGAGATGAGTGTCCAGAACCAGAGGCGATGAGTGAGGGATGACCTTGGCTGGGAGCACAGTGGGCATAATGTAGATTGGGGCATAATGTAGATTGGGGCGATAGTTCTCAAGTAAAAAAAGGAAGAGGTATAAGAGCCTGGTGGATCCGTTTACACATTTGAGTTTCTCTCCAAGATTCATTAGGTTTTCATAATCTCTCCCTCTCTGGTGGAGTAGTTTCCTTAGTTTATAATTTATGTTCGTCCTTATCCTGCTTTTGTGTCTAAGGCCTAATAGCTTCAGCATAACTCCCTGTTCTCTTGAAGCTTTTCCATGCCCCACTCTCCCTCCCAACTCCTTGGGGTCCCCAATTCATTTTTTTAGTATTAGGTTCCATACATACACTTTCAAGCCATGTGATATCTCCTTCCGACCTCATAGGCTGAGGCAGACTTTTAACAAAGTGGTGTATTTGGAGATACCGCCATCTGTCCAACCTGAGAATTTCCCTCTTACCTTGTAGTTCCTCAAAGGGTATTAATTTCCCATCGTGCATTACATCCTTTAATCGTGTTTCCTCTTTCAATATCCAATCCCCCCCTATCTCTGGTCTACCGGGCTGAAAAAATTCATTATCTTTTAGTGTTATTAGTAGTGAATTATAGTTCCTATTTACTTTTTTGTACCATTTATCCCATATTTTTAGTGCGTTTAATGTAATAATATGTGTGTTTACATCTAAGGATCTATGTGTCGGTGGATTCCAAATAATTCTACCCAACTGTGCTTGGCTAATATCTTTTTCTAGGGTGACCCATCTTTTATCCGTCTTCTCCTTACCCCATTCTGGAATCCTGGACAGAACAATAGTAATTAGCTATGTCAGGAACCGCGAGACCTCCCTGTTTTTTTTCTTGTTTTAATATCTTTAATGTAATCCGGTGTTTTTTATTATTCCAAATGAAGTTTATGATTATGGACTTTAATTTTCTTAGATAAGCCGAAGAGAGTGGGATAGGCAACATCTGAAATTTATATGTAATTATCGGGAGGACCATCATTTTGACTGTATTTATACGGCCTATCCAGGAGATGGGTCTATTGGTGTATTCTTTACATTTCTTTTTTACCTCATCGAGCAGCGGGAGATAATTAATATTATAGATTTTTTTAATCGAGCTGGCTAAGTTGATTCCCAGGTATTTGATCTGCTTCCTCCAAGGAAAGTCAAAGCTCTCCTGTAGTGAGAGCCGATCAAGCTTTTCTATATTAACATTCAGGATAAAGGATTTCGTACGGTTGATTTTGAAGTTAGACATTTCCCCATATCGTGTGAGTTCGAACAGTAGGTGCGGCATAGACGACCGCGGGTTCCCTATAAAAAACAGGATGTCATCCGCAAAAGCGGAAAGTTTGTGCGTGTCCCCTCCTGCTTCAATCCCCTCCACTTTTGGGCTAGCTCGGATCGTGGCCAGCAGGGGTTCCATCGTCAGGACAAACAGCATCGGGGACAATGGGCACCCCTGCCTTGTCCCGTTCCTCATCTCGAACAGAGGTGATGAAATGCCATTGATTTTAACTTTCGCTTTCGGGTGGTCGTATAAAACCTTGATACGTTGAATTAGCTTAGGGCCAAAGCCCATAAACTCAAGTGTATCTGTCATGAACCCCCAGTCTACCCTGTCAAAGGCTTTTTCAGCATCTATTGACAGGAGCAGACCGGGGGTCCCCACCTCCCGAATCCTCTGGAGAAGCAGGAGCGCCCGAACCCCGTTGTCCCTGCCCTCCCGGCCCGCCACAAACCCCACTTGGTCCGGATGGATCAGTGTGCTCAGGTGGGCCTTGACCCTTCCGCCAATATTTTTGCATAGATTTTAGTATCTGCATTCAATAATGAAATTGGTCTATATCCTGAGCACACTGATCCATCTTTTCCTTCCTTCAAAATCACCGTGATACTGGCAGTCAGGGACTCCTCACTCATTCTGTACTCTGATCCCAAGCCATTTAGATAGTTGCAGAGTCTTGGAACAAGTACATCTTGAAAAGTTTTATAATAAAGCGCCGTAAAGCCATCCGGCCCAGGGCTTTTTCCTGCCGGGGTGCTCTTCAATGCCCGCCTTACCTCCTCTTCAGAGAATGGTTCCTCTAGTATCTCCCTATCTTCTATAGTTAATTTTTTAAGTCCTGCCTTGGCTAGGTAGTCCCTCCTTTTTGTTCTTATTTCGTTTTCCCTGTTATGGGCTCCCCTCTGCTCCACAGTATAGAGCTCTTCATAGTATTGTTTAAAGGAGTCAGCTATGTCCATAGAGGTGTATTTAATCTCTCCACTCTTATTTCGTATTTTTTCAATGTAGTTAATCGTTTTTTTTTTTTTTGTAAGGTTCTGGCTAGGTATTTACTCGGTTTGTCGCCCCATATGTATCTTTCCTTCGCTATTCTATTATAAAACTTTTGTGTTTCTTGCTCCATAAGTTCTTTTAGTTGTTCTCTAGTTGCCACTAATTTAAGATATAGGTTTCTGTCCTCCTCCAGAGATGCTTTATGTTCCTGTTCAACCCGATTTAGCTCCTCTGTTAGTTCTTTTAGTTTCTTTGTTCTCTCTTTTTTTTGCCATGTCCCTTTTGCAATTAGGATCCCTCTAATAAATGCTTTATGAGCATCCCAAAGCGATGCTCCGCTTACTTCTCCATTATCATTCTGTTTAAAAAAGTGCTCCAGTTCCTCTTTTACGTATTTCACAACCTCTTTATTACGAAGTAGGGATTCGTTTAATCTCCAAGTAGAGGGCAAACTACCGCCTTCCGAGATATCTAAAGTCATGGCAACAGGGGCATGGTCAGACAGTGACAATACCTCGATGTTGGTGCTAATGATTCTGTCCAGGAGTCCGTGGTCTACCAGGGCATAGTCAAGGCGGGAGTACATCCCGTGCGCGGGGGAAAAGAAGGAATAATCTCTTGTATTCGGATGTTGAATCCTCCAAGCATCAACCAGCTGATTTAAAAAAAGTTTTTGTTTAGTCAGTTTTAGCTGTTTCCTATCTGTCCCCCCCGCACCAGAGGACGAATCCAGCCCCGGGTCCAGGCCGAAGTTTAAGTCTCCCATCAGTATAACGTACCCTTCCCTAAAGTCCCTTAATTTATTGAGAATCTCCCGCAAGTATTTCATAGGGTTAATATTTGGAGCATATATGTTGGCTAGAGTAAATTTTCCCCCCCCTATAGTTCCCTTCAGGAAAAGATACCTCCCCAATGGGTCTACCAGTCGATCCTCTAGGCCAAAAACAATCTTTCTAGAAAAGCCAATCGCCACTCCCCTAGCCCTACTAGTGATTGCATCTCCATAGAACCATACTGGGAATGAGCTAGACGATAGTCTTGTGTTCGACTCATGAGTGAGGTGAGTCTCCTGTAAGAAGACCACCTCTGCACCATAGTTTTTTAGTTCTTCCAGAATTTTGTGCCTTTTTTTAGGAGTATTAAGGCCTTTTACGTTATAAGTTATGAATTTAGTTGCTGTCCTCATATTCGGGTGGGCACTTTTCAGGATCTCTAGAATTCAGGTAAACAGCGATGAGATTTCCCGTCCTCCCTACCCCTCCCTCCCTTACCTTGTACTTCCCAACCCTCCCCCCCCTTCCCTCCCTCCCTCCCTCCCCCCCTCCCCATCTCCCCCCCTTTTTATACCCCCCCCCTTCTATTCCATCCCTCCCTGTCTCCCTGTCCTACCCACCCCCTCCCCCCTCCCTCCCTGACCCTTGTTCGGGTCCCTGAGTCGGAGTGGGTCATAACCTAATATGACCCGCTTCGTAACTCCTACCTTCCCAGGTGAGGTGGGGCTCAGTCCCCTAGATCTATCCTTACCCAGCCTCCCCATTGATGTGGGGAGTATGGGTAGGCAGGCGAGTCTCATGAGGTTTTAGGTGAGGTCTGTCCTACCTTTCCCCCGGCCTCTTATGGTTTCTTCCCCCCCCCCCACTGACCCCGCCACGCCCCCCACTAGGGGGCCCATCCCGGAAGTTCAGGTGCCTGTATTTCTAGTTTCTCACAAAAACTCATCAATTCTTCAGGGTATCTCAGTCTGGCTGATCTCCCCTCTTTTGTTCCTATCAGGCAGGCTGGGAACCCCCAGCTATATTTAATATTTGCAGCGCGCATCACCTCCAGTAGGGGTTTTTGTAACCTTCTTCTTTCCAATGTCTGTGGGGCCAAGTCAGCATATATCTGTATATCTGCGTCTTTATATTTTAAAGGTGTTTTTTCCATATAAATTTGTCCAGATCTCTGCTTTCTCGTCATAATGGCGAAATCTTATGATAACATCGCGTGGTCTTCCAGGATCTGTTGGAATAGATCTTCCCACTCGATGAACTCTTTCAATTCCTGGGAATGGATCCTCCTTGTTTCTCAGAAATCACTGAGGATGACGTAAAGGGGGGGGGAGATGGTTCAAGGGTAGGTAGCGACAGCCCGCCTATCCCTCTGTCGAGGAGGTATATAGTCCCCTACCTGCCACTCGGCCGTGGGTTAGAAAGGAATAAAGGTGAGATCAGCTTACGCCTTCTACCCGTGAATCCCCTTTATTCCTGTCTGCGCCTATATATTTTATAACGTAAGAAGTCCTTCACCCCATAAACATGAGGAAATATAAAGCATTCAAGCCGTCACTCGGCCGAATCAGGGGTTTGTAGATGTCCGAAATAGAAATAGTGTATATTGCCTCTTGTAGCAGGCAATCAGGTAGTGATGTTAGAAATCTTTTGCTTCTGTTTCTGGAATAAGTGGTGATGAAGCTGATGCTCTGCCAATAGTGAAAAACATGAGTCAAGGGTAGGAAGAACTTTTTAGCTAAAATCGTAAACGTGTGGGGAGACCCAGAGTCTAGCTCGAAAAGGGATGAGAATTGGGTCAGTCCTTTGCTTTGCCACACGAGGAAGGCTTCATGGTCCATCCCTGAGGGGAACATAGGGTTACCTTGAATGGGGAGATGTCTGGAGATAAAGGGCAACAAAAGTAGCTTTTTCCAAATCTCCCACCAGGCGATAGCAGTGTCATGATAAAGGATGGAATGTTGAAGGTCCGGGCATAAAGATTTCCATTTACAGTGCAATAAGGCCACCAGGGAGTATGGATGGGCCAAATTTGATTCGATAGAACATTTGGAATATTGGGAGGCCTGTAGAATCCAATCTAGACCTATTCAGAGCAAACATGCTAGGTTATATACTCCAATATTAGCAGACATATACCCCCTTTGCTCCTGGGTTGATGGAGTTTTGCGAAGGCTATGAGAGGTTGCTTTTTGCACCAAATAAATCGAGAGATGACTTTGTTTAAAGACTGGATATCCTTGTGTTTTAGTAATACTGGAATGGTTTGGAGAGGATATAGGAGGCGAGCAAGGCTGACCATTTTGAATAAATGACATCTCCCTAGTAGCGAAAAAGGTAGATCCATCCAGTTTTCTGGCTCCTGTTTAATTTTCTTAAATAAAAGAGGATAATTCAAGGTATATATAGAGGAGGGGGTCTTACCTATCTTAATACCCAGGTATCTTATGCAAGATGTGGTTACAGAGAAAGGGGAGGATGAGGTCCAAGGGGGATTAGGCATTGCACCAAGGGAAGAATTTCACTCTTACTATATTGATATGGAGGCCAGACAAAGTCTAAATTCTTCAAAAACATCTTTGACCTTGAACATATCGGAGGAGGGATTTGCGGTAAATATGAGAACGTCGTCTGCAAAAAGGGCGGTATGCAGTATGCAGTCACCGATAAATAGCAATGGTGGGAGGGGCAGTCATGCTTAGTACCTTTGTAAAGGCGAAGGTCATCAGATAGTAACCCTGCCACGACCAATCTGGCCGATAGAGAGGCGTACCTTTTTTTTAATAAGGTGGCTAAAAGGACCAGAAAAGCCCAATTTTGCAAGGACTAAAGAGAGCCAGTCAAAACTCACATTATCAAAGGCTTTCTTCACATCCAAAGTGATGATGGCAAAGTTTTCCCCTGGGTTTGCTTTGGCATGTTCCAGGACCATCAATACCTTACAGATGTTTAGGGTGGCTGTTCTCCCTTTGACAAAACCAGATTGAGCTGAGTGGATCATGGAGGGGAGGATGTGGGCAAGTCTGGTTGCTACTATTTTTTGAGAGGATTTTAACATCCAGGTTCAGGAGCGAGATGGGCCTATAGGAGCTTGGTTCTAAGGGGTCTTTCCTTTTTTTTTATAGAAGTTTGATAGTGGCTTGGTTCTCAGTGGGTAGGTTTACCTACAGTAGGTCTTGGAGTATTTTATAAAACTTGCCCCAGAAGCCGTCAGGGCCAGGTTCTTTGTTCGGAGCTAGGTGTTGTATGCTCGTGGAGACTCCTGCCAGGGATATTGGTGTGTTTAGGGTCTCTAGCTGGAGGGGAGCCAGCTTGGGAAGGTGGAGTTTGTCCAGGAACCTCTGGGCAAGGGGCTTATCTATGGGATCATAGGCGTAGAGGGATGAATAAAATTGGAGCATTACTTTGTAGAAAGGAATGGATCATGCCTGCAGTATCACAAAGCATGGTTATAAAAGCAGGGCGAAGAGGGCCCTTACATAACGTAGTTAGAAGATTACCCGATTTGTTTCCAAATTTATGGAGAGTGGCATCAATGTGTGCCTGCTTAGTGAGCTCCAATTTGTCTGCTGAGTCAAAGGCTTGTTTAGCAGCATGACATTTTGTTCTGTATTCTACAGTGTCCTGAGATGAGAGGGAACATTGTGCGAGTTTAAAGCGAGGGCTAACCTCTCGGTAGTTCAATAATGTATGTTACTTTTAAGAAGCTGCATATGAAATGACCCTTGCCTGCGTCCCAAGTTAATATTGTCCACATGTGTGGAGTTTGTAGAGGAAAATTCTTCCCATGCTTCAGCCATGTAGACCTGAAAGCCTGCACTATTAGAGAGATAGGCTGGGAATCACCATAGGTGTCCGTTAGAAGTAGTAGCAGGAAGTTTGAGGGATACTGAGATCAGAGCATGATCTGAGATGGCTATTTCGTGGATCTCAGCATCAGAGATCATAGGGATAGTATTGTCTGTGCCAAATATATAATTAATTCTAGTAAAAATGTTAATGTGGGGGTATAAGGTGAATTCTCTATCCACAGGGTGTAAAAGTTGCCACAGATCAGTAAGGTGTAGACATGCCACAGCAGAGGCAAGGTTAGTTGGGTTTACATTTTCAACCATTTTAGAGGGATGTTTGGGAGTGGACCTGTCTTTTTTTGCATATAGACTTGAGTTAAAATTGCCTCCTATGAAGTGGGGGACATGAGGGTGTTTTAGGAGTCTAATGGACATATCTACAAAGAATTGTTTGTCGGGACTGTTGGGTGCGTACACATTTGAAACTAAAAGTTCCCTATTGCCAAGGCGAAGATGGGCCGTAAAAAGGAAAAATGGTATATATCGCACTGACACCCCAAAAAGGTAATCAAACAGCAGCCGGCGCAACACTGAACAAGTGTAAACCACAAAATATGTATATAAAAATTATGTGCAGTGTTCCAGAGTAAATATGCAAAACCAATGAAGTATAATGTGAATAACCACAAGAAAATGAAATAAAAATAAAATGATGTACTTCGACAGATTAATATGTGAAAAAAGAGAATTTTGTAATTCTACGCATTCATATGTGAAAAATCAATAAGTGTAACTAAATGGCTACAAACAATATATATAAATATAGAAACTTAACGTGAATATCACAGGAAATCAAATGTTCTATAAGTCCATATACTGTCATATAGAAGTTGCTACAACGTAAAAAAAAAGTCCATAAAGGAGTGGTGAAGAGAAAATAATTTCTGAACAAAGAAAAATATTTCCACGTGACATCAATGTTGACTAATACAACAGCAATAGAACCACCACCGGTTGTGTGAAGGCTTACCGGAGTAAGTGGATTCAAATGGGCTTATGCTCAATTAGTCAACAACGCTTGTGGTGTAAACACCAATGCATGGAACCTCTATGTCTGTTTTTCCAGATCAGAGTGGAAGATGGTCTATCCATCCAGAAGACAACAAAGAACAGCAATCCTTAGAAATAGCCAGCGTGACGTACTAGGTCCTCTCATGCAGACAAAAAATATAACCAAAAGAGAAAAAATTCCACATAGTGTGAACCCGTAAAAAATATAATATGTTTAATAAAATTGGAAACACTCATTTAGTAGGTGTGTAAAACGCTTAAAATGTACAGTACGAATAATGCAGGGCTTGTCCCGATGTGTTTCGTCTAAAGAGACATCATCTGGGGTGTGAGGCTGCCATGTAAATGCCCACCTGTGGTTGCAATCTGTGCTTCAAACATGTTGTCATGGCACTTCCTATTTGGCAAAATGGAGCTGGGGCATGCGTTCCGAGCCTCAATCTGAGTTGAGTTGAATATCCCAATGACTTATATGGGGATGGGCCAGTGCTGCTCAAGCCTCACTCTGATCAATAGGCAGAGTGTGCAGATCGGCTGGCATGCGAAACGCCCTATATGGACATCAGCACTAACCCCGCCTAGATCGCTCCCATCAGACCATCTGCGGTTCAAGCCTCAATCTAGAGAAACCAGAGCGTCTGGTGTATCTGCCACGTCATCAACAGGAAGTTAGAAAGCGGTGACACCACCATATGTTTTTTAAAATATGGAAGCAAAATGATTGCATTCCAAAATGTAAATATTTGAAAAAAAATGAATGGAAAAGAAATTTGAAAATTAAGCAATCACAGGGCTGGTCACTATCGCAAAAACCTGTTTATAAGAAATTATACAACTAATAAAATACAATTAGAATTTAAAATGTGCAATTTAAAAGGTGCTGCCGCAGGGTGACACTGCGAATGTGCCAAATATTAATGGGCCAACATCCCGATATTGGTTATGGCAGAAGAAAGCTCTAATATTTTTGGAATTTTAAGAGGCACATAGGTAGTAGATCTAAAAGGTAATAAGATTTATTTGACAAAATAACAAAAAATGTACAGTTACATGTGCAAACAGTAAAAAATAGTACTAGTAGGGCCTACATAAAGATAGATCTGACATCCTACAGTAAGACTCATAGTAAAATGTACAATACAAAACCATTAGTTTGACGGTTATCGTAATAGATTGATTAAAGATATGCTGAGTCTTGTAGCGGTAGTAAGTCAGGTGTGTAGGTCCAAATTAGTTGAAATAATGGCTCGACATGTTCCACGTCTAGGATGGCACTTCTTCAGGAGTGGTTGACTCGTAGGATTGTAGAAAGCAAAAAAAATGCAAGAAAAGCGTATTTGTCAAGTTGCTGATAAGCAACTAGATAGTGCTGGGTTATTTGCAGGGAAACCACATGCAAAACAATCTTCAATGAGAGAGAGAGAGCATAAAATGTCCGGTTCCTACCCAGTGCTAATCAGCACTGCACCTACCTTAGGAGCAGTGCTGATTAGCACTGCGTAGGAACCAGACGTTTTATGCTCTCTCTCTCATTGAAGATTGCAGTCTGTTTAAGGGCTGCTCTGGACCCATTCATGAGTTTGACTGGATTGCCAGCTATACCCTGCATTACCTGATTAATCCTTCTTGATTATGTTCCATGAGAGGGGCTCTACGTCACTAGTAGGGATGAGCCGAACACCCCCCCGTTCGGCTCGCACCAGAACCCGCGAACGGACCTAAAGTCCGTGCGAGCTTTAGAACCCTATTAGTTATAATGGATGCGAACGTTCGAAATCAAAAGTGATAATTTTAAAGGCTAATATGTATGTTATTGTCATAAAAAGTGTTCAGGGACCTGGGTCCTGCCCCAGGGGACATGTATCAATGCAAATTTTTTTTTTTTTTAATACGTCCGTTTTTTCAGGAGCAGTGATTTTAATAATGCTTAAATTGAAACAATATAAGTGTAATATTCCTTTAAATTTCGTACCTGGGGGGTGTCTATAGTATGCCTGCGAAGGGGCGCATGTTTCCTGTGCTTAGAACTGTCCCTGCAAAAAGTGTAATTTTTGCAAGAAAAAAAGCTATTTAAAATCACTCGCGGCTAATGTGAATTGACGGTTCCCGTAACACAGAGAACAGTCATTCATTGAAAGTCATTCATAAAAAAAAAGTAATTGATAAAAAATAAAAATTTTTTTTTAAAAAAAAAGCGTGGGGGTCCCCCCAAATTCAATAACCAGGCCCTTCAGGTCTGGGATGGATATTAAGGGGGACCCCAGCCAAAAAAAAATGGCGTAGGGTCCCCCTCAAAATCCATACCAGACCCTTGAGGTCTGGGATGGATTTTAAGGGGAACCCCAGCCCAAAAAAATGGAGTGGGGTCCCCCTCAAAATCTATACCAGACCCTTATCCGAGCACGCAACCTGGCAGGCCACAGGAAAAGAGGGGGGGATGAGAGCGGCCTCCCTCCCGCCTGAACCATACCAGGCCACATGCCCTCAACATTGGGAGGATGCTTTGGGGGTCTGAGACCCCCAAAGCACCTTGTCCCCATGTTGATGAGGACAAGGGCCTCTTCCCCACAACCCTGGGCATTGGTTGTGGGGGTCTGCTGGCGGGGGGCTTATCGGAATCTGGAAGCCCCCTTTAACAAGGGGACCCCCAGATCCCACCCCCCCCTGTGTTAAAAGGGAAGGGGGTACCCCTACCATTTTACCAAAAAAGTGTCAAAAATTTTAAAAATTACAGGAGATGGTCTTTGACAATTCCTTTATTAAAATCTTCTTTCTTCTTTCTTCATCCTTCGGTTTCTTCATCTTCTCCTTCCATCATCTTCTTCCATCTTCTTCTTCCTCCGATCCGCTTCTTTTTGCGCTGGTCTTCTCGTCCGGCATCTTCTTCCATGGCGTCGGCGTCTGTTCTTCTGTTGGGCCGCTCCTCGCAATGGGAGGCTCCCGCTGTGTGAGGCTTTGCTCCGTCTGACAGGTCTTTTATAACGGAGGGCACCTGGTGACCCCGCCCCCTCTGACGTCATGGGGAAAGCCATAGGGAATTCCCCATGACGTCCCCGTGCATCAGAGGGGGCGGGGTCACCAGGTGCCCTCCCTTATAAAAGACCTGTCAGACGCAGCGAAGTCTCACACAGTGGGAGCCTCCCATTGCGAAGAGTGGCCCAAGAAGAGACACCGACGCCGACGCCATGGAAGAAGATGCCGGATGAGAAGGACGAGAAGACCAGTGCAAGAAGAAGCGGATCGGAGGAAGAAGATGATGGAAGAAGAAGATGGAAGAAGATGCCGGAAGGAGAAGATGAAGAAACCGAAAGATGAAGAAAGGAAGACCAGAAGAGAGAAGAAAGAAGATTTTAATAAAGGAATTGTCAAAGAACGTCTCCTGTAATTTTTACAATTTTTGACACTTTTTTGGTGAAATGGTAGGGGAACCTTACCATTTCACACAGGGGGGGGGGGGGATCTGGGGGTCCCCTTGTTAAAGGGGGCTTCCAGGTTCCGATAAGCCCCCCCCGCAGACCCCCACAACCACCAGCCAGGGTTGTGGGGAAGAGGCCCTTGTCCTCATCAACATGGGGACAAGGTGCTTTGGGGGTCTGAGACCCCCAAAGCATCCTGCCAATGTTGAGGGCATGTGGCCTGGTACGGTTCAGGTGGGAGGGGGCGCTCTCGTCCCCCCCTCTTTTCCTGCAGCCTGCCAGGTTTCGTGCTCGGATAAGGGTCTGGTATGGATTTTGAGGGGGACCCCACGCCATTTTTTTTGGCTGGGGTTCCCCTTAAAATCCATCCCAGACCTCAAGGGTCTGGTATGGATTTTGAGGGGGACCCTACGCAATTTTTTTTTTTGGCTAGGGTCCCCCTTAATATCCATACCAGACCTGAAGGGCCTGGTTATTGAATTTGGGGGGACCCCCACGCTTTTTTTTTTTTTTTTTATCAATGAATGACAGTTCTCTGTGTTACGGGAGCTATCAATTCATTAGCCGCGAGTGCTTTTAAATAGCTTTTTTCCCTGCAAAAATGACACTTTTTGCAGGGACAGTTCTAAGCACAGGAAACATGCCCCCCTTCACAGGCCATCCTATAGACACCCCCCAGATGTGATACTGCAATGCTGTACTAACAGCACGCACACACAAATCCCCAGAAATACAGCACATAATGTCAGCAGTCAGCAGCACACTGACATGCTGACACTGAAACACAATATGCGAGGCCGCCGCCGCGGCGGCCTCTTATACCGTGGGGCGTGTACTAAAGCCCCTGAGCTATAATTGGCTACAGGCATCATGCCTGTAGCCAATTATGGCTCTCCTCGCTGCCGGCGCTGTGATTGGCCAAGCATGCTTGGCCAATCATCAGCCAGCATTGCACTGCAACTGGCGCAATGCATTGCGGGCCGCTCGCATCACACGAATGTGATGCGAGCGGCCCAAATAGTTCTGGGCTCGCCGAACGGGCGAACGCCCGATGTTCGATTCGAACATGGGTTCGAATCGAACACCGGGCCCATCCCTAGTCACTAGATATTTGCATGTGGTTTCCCTGCAAATAACCCAGCGCTATCTAGTTGCTTATCAGCAACTTGACAAATACGCTTTTCTTGCATTTTTTTTGCTTTCTACAATCCTACGAGTCAACCGCTCCTGAAGAAGCGCCATCCTAGGCGCAGAACATATCAAGCCATTATTTCAACTAATTTGGACCTCCACGCCTGACTTACTGCTGCTACAAGACTCAGCATATCTTTAATCAATCTATTACGATTACCATCAAACTAATGGTTTTGTATTGTACATTTTACTATGAGTCTTACTGCAGGATGTCAGATCTATCTTTGTGTAGGCCCTACTAGTACTATTTTTTACTGTTTGCACATGTAACTGTACATTTTTTGTTATTTTGTCAAATAAATCATATTACCTTTTAGATCTACTACCATAATAAAATACAATACATAATTATGTAACCCATCAGAAAATAATAAAATTAAATGAAATAAATACAATACAGTATATGATTGAGTATCGTATCAAGAAAAAACAAAGATGCATTTTCTAAAGATTGGATCAAAAAAACTTGAAGTTAAGAACAGAATGGTGTATATGCATAATTGATTTCATGACTTATTAATAAATGCATTAATGTCCCACTCGATATTTAAACCTAAGGGGGAGTGGCACTGAAGCTCATAGATACAAAAAGTTTTGAGGCGTGACACACCCCTGGGGGGGGGGGATGTAACTGTAAATAACAAAAAATTCAGTACCCATGGGGTCTCTGTTGTGAAACTGTCAATAATGTCTGGGGACATTATGTTTAGTGTCGCCCTTTTTGATAAGAGCTATATGCTCATTAACCTTTACAGAAAAAGAACGGATTGTTCTACCCACGTATTGCTTGTCACAAAGGCATGTGAGCAGATACACCACATTTTTTGTGGCACATGTACAGAAGTGCTTGATGTCATATAAACAATTAGTGATAACCGATTTAAACTGTAAGGTCTTATGCCGTCCTCGTGTATTATAGTGGCATAAGATATTATCCCTGGGTGTCAGTGTCTAGTGATATAATCTCACAAGGGAGAATGAGTACCACAGCTTTTCTTCTGCTTTTCCCAGGACTGAGCATACCCAGAGCTTCTTTATACGAATAAAGTCATGATATGTAAGGTGAGATTCTTGTAATATGGCAATTTAAGATGACAGAGGATTTTTTGTATTTTAATGGGGATCTAAGCCCTTTCACATTCCAGGATGTCGTTTTCATGGGGGAATTTTAGCATAGTGGATTCGCGAAAAGGGTATGAAAGCGAGAATAACTTCCAAGGAACAGAGGAAAAAAGGGGCCATGGGGGATCCTGTGGGCATTGTGGCCATTCCTGGGTTGACTGGTTGGTAAGGAGAACTATGGGGTATATATAGGTGATGGGAGTGAGAAAGACGAGGTATAAAAACAAATAAAAAACAAACTAACGGGTATCCACATGGGATCGCCGTGGGGACCAGCTCCCAATAACACACCAATCAATTTGCAGAGATAAGACAATTTGCAGGGATCTGGATTGACGTTATTTTTGTAGTATGACTGCTTTATCAGCATAATTCAGATATTTAGCTATGATCAGCCGAGGGGATGTACGGTCAGTGGAATGTGCCCCGAGGCAGTGTGCTCTTTCCACCGTGCATGGGGCGGTGAGGCCCAACACTTCAGGAATGTGCAATGTACATAATTCTAGGAGAGAGGATTCTGGGAGAGATTCTGGGACCCCCACAAAGCGCAACCTGTTTCACCCCAATCTGTTTTCCAGGTCTTCCAATTTTTGGAATATGAATTGATTTGTTTTGTCATGTTGTTGTTCTGTTGCCTGGGCCTGATAAAGTTCACCTTCAATGTTAGTCTCAATTCTGCCTCATTGAGCCAAGCAGCATGATCGCTCAGATCTTTTTTAGTCAGTGCCATCCCTGCCTGCACAGCTTTTTTCACTGAGGCTGCAATAATAGGAGAGCAGCCACTGCCAGAGCACTCTGCATTGTTGTCTGCAATCCATAGCTGCTGGGGGACTAGCAGAGTCGGCGGTGGGTTATGCCAGCATCCAGAGCCTGTGGGAGAGAGTGGCATTAGCATACGGAGCTGGAACCGCAAGCCCTTAATTAATTTCCATAAAATGAATTACCGCCCAATCGCTTGATTCGCCTAAATGTGTTACACATGTGTGCAAGACATTTTTCTGCCAATATGCGAGGAAACGTATCTAAGGGAGAAGGCCAAAGTGTCCAGTGTGCATGAGGTCTTCATGAAAAAAAACCTGAAACATTTTTTTACCAGCATACAAGTGCATGGACCAGATGCACATAATCATTAAAATTAAGATTGCACAACACCTATTAGATATCACTTTTTCACACCCAAGTGAGAGCAATGATTCTATGGCCATTAATCTTTGTTAACTCTAAACTGATGGGCTGTAATGACTTTAAAAATATGCATTTTATTATGTGTGTGCCGAATGAAAAATGAATGCTCTGGCATTGAAAGCCAATATGTTTTTCTGCAGTGCTTATGAGCTAACATGGAACATGTTCAAGGGTAGAGAGAGCAGAGTGACAAAGAGATTAGCTCATCTGTATGCTGCTGTTTCTTGTCCAATCACAGGCTAGGGGAAGGAACAGATGGATTGTGGATCAGATGGACAGATCATTGGGTGGGGCTAGGGAGGACCCAGCTGTCAATGGTGCACGTTGACACCAATGACAAAGTAAAAGGAAGGTGGAGAGTCCTAAAAAATGATTTCAGGGACTTATGGAATAGATCAAAGAGAAGGACCTCCAAGATGGTTTTCTCAGAAATACCATCCCCCAGGCAGCTAACCCCCCTAGCTGCCAGGGGAAGAACTCCTCAAGTTAGAGTGGGGGGAAGTGAAGGGAAAGGAAAGACAGATTTTGGTGGTAGGTGACTCAATTCTTAGAAGGACAGAGAGGGCAATCTGTGACAAAGACCTGAAGCGCCAAACTGTATGTTGTCTACCGGGCGCTCGGGTTCAGATCTGGTGGATAGATTACTGGGAGGGGCAGGGGAAGACCCCTGTGTCCTAAAGAACGATTTTAGGGACTTGGGAGCTAAATTGAGGAAAAAGACCTCCAATGTAGTATTCTCAGGAATACTACCGGTACATTGACTCACACCAGAAAGGCAGAAGGAGATTAGGGAAGTAAACAAGTGGCTGAGGAGCTGGTGTAGTAAGGAGGGGTTTGGGTTCATGTAGGACTGGGCCGACTTCTCAGTCAATCACCAGTACTATAGAAGGGACGGACTGCACCTAAAGGAGGAGGGTGTAGATCAGCTGGGAGTAAAGATGGCCAAAAAGTTAGAGGGGTTTTTAAACTAGGCAACAGGGGGGAGGGTCCAGAGGTTGAGATAGTCAGCACAGAACATATTCCAGAGGGTTTTTATGAAAAAAATCAACTAACTAGTGTTGAAAAATGATGGACTTTTTAGGCGTACAATCTAAATCAATAAAAGTTTTTTTTATTAAAAACATAAGTACAGTTTATTCAAAACCTTAAACAGATCTTGGCAATCTGAATTTAATATAGAAATAATTACAAGCTGATAGACATTTATGCTAGGGTGACGTCAATATGGTTCAGATAAGGTCACTAAAATTCAAATATAATATTCAAATTTCATCATAGAAGGTTAATACATTGGTTTGGCAAGATTGATTCTTCATGAATCTATGCTGATTACTGCTAATGATTCCATTCTTATTACTAAAATCATGTATATAGTCCCTTATCGACCACTCCAAGAGCTTGTATACTTCCATCTAGATAAAGGAAGGCCTGTAGACGTGGTGTATCTGGATTTTGCAAAAGAATTTGACACAGTTCCCCATAAATGTTTAGTGTACAAAATAAGGTCCGTTGGCATGGCTCATAGGGTGAGTACATGGATTAAAACCTGGCTACAAGGGCGAGTTCAGAGGGTGGTGATAAATGGGGAGTACTCGGCATGGTCAGGGGTGGGTAGTGGGGTCCCCCAGGGTTCTGTGCTGGGACCCATTCTATTTAATTTGTTCATAAACGACCTGGAGGATGGGGTAAATAGTTAAATCTCTGTATTTACGGAGGATACTAAGTTAAGCAGGGCAATAACTTCTCCGCTGGATGTGGAACTACATGGAAAATGAGGTTTAATGTAGAAAAATGTAAAATAATGCATTTGGGTGGCAAAAATATGAATGAAATCTATACACTGGGGGGAGAACCTCTGGGGGAATCTAGGATGGAAAAGGACCTGGGGGTCCTAGTAGATGATAGGCTCAGCAATGGCATGCAATGCCAAGCTGCTGCTAACAAAGCAAATAGAATATTGTATACAAGTAAAGGCGCAAAGATCTGGAGCAATATTTAACCCATAGCATTCAAAAAAAATATATATAAAAATTTAAATGAAACTAAAAAGCATAACAGTTTAAAAAAGAGTCCATAATAAATGTTAATATTATAAGAGTCCAAAGACCAAAAAGGGAAGGAGGGATGATGGTAAGGGATCCACATTCAGGGCTGCCTTCAAAGGGGAACCAAAACCAAGTTCCAAGAATTCTGATTTTTTTTACCAAAGAGACAAGGGGAAAAAAAACCTTCAAAAAGGGAACAAAAAACAAAAACCAAGTTCCAAGAATTCTGAGAAAGATACAAGGAGAGAGGGACCTCTGGGTGTAGAAGTAAAACAATTATTCACAATTCACATGTATAGGCAACTGATATTTGTGAAGTCATCAGTAAGCGTGTGTATTTAAAATAACCCATCATGGGGGTAGTCATCAGGTCCGTCGGGGCTCTTCCTGCGTGCTGGGGTGCTTGGCTGTTCATTGTGGACACCGCAAAATGGTGAAGCGTGCCGCGGTGGAGCAGAAACTCAAAACGAGGCTTGGAGTGCAGTTGGAAGGCAGGCAAGGAGAGATGACCTCACTGGTAAGCGACGCGTTTCTCAAGCGTACGAGCTGCAATGACGTGGCAGCCGCGCTCCTTCTTCAAGCTCTCCTTTTATCTTTCAAACAGAATATTGGCATGCATTAAAAAGGGATCAACTCCAGAGATAAAACAATAAATCTCCCACTCTACAAGACTCTGGTCCGGCCGCACTTAGAGTATGCTGTCCAGTTCTGGGCATCAGTCCTCAGGAAGGATGTACTGGAAATGGAGCGAGTACAAAGAAGGGCAACAAAGCTAATAAAGGTTCTGGAGGATGTTAGTTATGAGAAAAGGTTGCGAGCACTGAACTTATTCTCTCTGGAGAAGAGACGGGATATGATTTAAATTTACAAATACTTTATTGGTGACCCCACAATAAAGATAAAACTTTTTCGCAGAAGGGAGTTTAACAAGACACTTGGCCACTCATTAAAATGAGAAGAAAAGAAGTTTAACCTTAAACTATGTAGAGGGTTCTTTACTGTAAGAGCTGCAAGGATGTGTAATTCCCTTCCACAGGCGGTGGTATCAGCGGGGAGCATCAATAGTTTAAAAAAAAACTATTAGATAAGCACCTGAACAACCACAACATACAGGGATATACAATGTAATACTGACATATAATCACACACATAGGTTGGACTTGATGGACTTGTGTCTTTTTTTAACCTCTCCTATTATGTAACTATGTAACTACCTGTGTCTCGAGCCACACCAGAGAGGCAGAAGGATCTTAGGGAAACAAGTGGTTGAGGAACTGGTGTAGGAAGGAGGGGTTCAAGCTCCTGGAGAACTGGGCTGTCTTCTCAGTCGGTTACTGGCTCTTTAGTAAGGATGGTGCAGCTCTATTGGGAATAAAGATAACCACAAAGTTGGAGGGTCTTTTAATCACTTTAAGACCGAGCCTCTTTTTTAGATGTGTGGTGTGGTGTTTACAAGTTAAAAACATTTTTTTGCTAGAAAATTCCTTAGAAAACCCCCAAACATTATACATTTTTTTCTAACACCCTAGAGAATAAAATGGCGGTCATTGCAATACTTTCTGTCACATCGTATTTGCGCAGCGGTCTTACAAGCGCACATTGTTTTGAAAAAATACACTTTTTCGAATTAAAAAATAAGACAACAGAAAAGTTAGCCCAATTTTTTTAATATTGTGAATGATAATGTTATGCCGAGTAAATTGATACCCAATATGTCACGCTTCAAAATTGCGCCCACTCGTTGAATGGCGACAAACATTTACCCTAACAAATCTCCATAGGCAACATTTAAAAAATTATACCGGTTGCATGTTTTACGGTACAGAGGAGGTCTAGGGCTAGAATTATTGCTCTCAATCTACCGATCGCGGCGATACCTCACATGTGTGGTTTGAACACTGTTTTCATATGCGGGCACTTTTCACGTATGCATTCGCTTCTGCACGCAAGCTTGGCGAGACGGGGCACATTTAAAATGTTTTTTTTTTCTTATTTATTTTACCTTTTATTTTTTATTTAAAAAAATATATTATTATATTATTTTTAATGTTGTCATTTAAAAAAATAAAAAAATAAAATGGCCTTTTAAGAGCTATGGGCTGAAGTGACGTTTTGACGTTGCTTCCGCCCTGCAGTGTCATGGAGACGGTGGGGGCCATCCTCCCCTCACTCGTCTCCATGCACAGCTAGGTAACGTACCCGATCGCATTCGCCATTGCCGACGGCTCCGGTAAGCGGCAGGGGGCACTTTTATCTTGTAGCGGACCGCCGGCCGAACACAGGGATACCGGGGCTATGGCAGCTAAATATCCAAAATAATGACAAAGTGACCATACAGATGAAAAGAGTGTGTCACTGTAGGTATGGTATAATCAGATGATACCAAAACAATAATATCGCTGAAAAAAATTATTAAAAAATAAAAGTAAAATTTGGTGCACTACAAGTCCCAGCTTGTAAAGAAAATAATGGCGGAAAATAAACGATAAAGTCCACAATCTGGAACAATGAAGAGCATAAGGCTCTGGAATAAGTGAAGGTGAGTAGAAATATTCAGGAATCTTTGTGTTGATCACAGTGATGATCCGTGCAGGCAGTGCTCTGTGCTGACTTCAGGGGTGCACCCTACTAGTTCCCCCAGCCTCTCACCTCTATTTGCGGCCCCTACAGGCCTAGTGGAGCAGATAGCCTCTAAAGTGGCAAGCCTGGTCACTTTCCGGGTCCTCTTTCTTATGGGCTCCTATGGGCTCCTATAGGCTTCTATGGGCTCCTATGGACTCCTACTCCGATCCGAAAAGGCACTCCAGGGGTAAGGGGTCACTCACGGGTTAGATCAGCATGTAGGGGTTAAAGGTACAAAGAAGCGCTCCAATGTGTAGTAAAAAACAGGTTTATTGAAACAAAAATAATATCCACTCACATTTAAAGTTTTCTTGCATCAGCATAGATGAACTTCCGGTCGCGGCCGCAAACCAGAAGTAGAGCGATAGGCACCTGACTTCCTTCCTCCCTCCCTCACTAGTATCGTCACTAGCACACGTGACTTTGTCAAAGGGTAAGGCTGTCAGGTGTATCTGGGCCTATTTATACAGTGGTCAATTGACGCTGTGCTGACAGCGGTGTAAATAACGACTAAAAGTTGACATTTGGACATACATAGTAGGACTTGATGACATATGCAATCCTAATCTGAGAAAATTAATCTATTTTTATTACATATAAAGGTCTGAAAATAAGGAAATAATTTAGCCTCATGGTTTAATAATAAATAACAATCACAGTGCCATCCAGTGGCCGGAGGTGTAAATTGATTTCTAAAAGTAGGAGAGACTACTCAATAGTGACATCCAGTGGTAGTAGATAAAAATAGGAGAGACTACTCAATAGTGACATCCAGTGGTAGTAGATACAAATAGGAGATTGTCACCTCTCCAGTGTGGCTTATATTTTTCGATGGCACATATTTTTAGGGACGAGGGATCTTTTTTGTGATATTTGGCATAATGCCTTGATAAGCTGTGCTTGTCAAAACCCTTTTTAATGTTTTGGACATGTTCCCGCAATCTCTTCCACAATTCTCTTTTTGTCCTTCCTATGTATTGGATCTTGCAAGGGCACTCCATTAGGTATACTACGCCCTCAGTCTTACATGTTATGAAGTCTTCAATATCATAGTCCTTATTTGTGACATTAGATGTGAAGGAAGACTTCTTTTTCTTGGGCTCTTTAGTATGTCGACATGCATAACACTTTTTTCATGGGTAGTAGCCCTTCCCCTCAAAGAACGAAAAAGTCTTCTTAGGTGGTGGGTCTAGCACATTTTTAGCCAAATTGTCTCTTAGGGTAGGAGCCCGCCTGTAAGTGAATTTGGGTCTTTCTGGGAGAATGGTACTAAGGTGTCGATCTGTTTTTAAAATATCACAATGTTTTTTAAAAATTTTCTCTACATGTTTGTGTTGTACATTATAATTGGTACTCTTTCTTTATCATCTATTTTTTTGGTGGTATCTTTTATTAGTGCATCTCTGTCTACATGTGCAATAACAACGATATCCTCCTTCAAAATAGGGACATACATTGGCGTGCGGCGGTCCGGAAGTGGTTAAACTAGGTGTTGAGGGAGGGTTCAGAGGAAGTGACAGCCAGCAGTGAGCAAAGGACAGAGGGTAATAGTGGAGTCAGTAGTGATAATATAGCCATAACGTCTAATCCCGGGGTGAATGAGTGATCAAATCAAAAACAAAGCGTGAGAAAAGTTAAGGAGAAATTAATATGCACAAATGCCAGGAACCTAGCTATCAAAAAGTAGGAACTGGAGCTGCAATTACACAAGGAGGACTAATGCGTAGGAAATTGCGACCACAAAATCCGTCTGATTTTTTCAGACGGATTTTGTCCGACAACTGGTGTGGCATACACACAAAGTTGTCGGAAAATCCGATCATTCTGAACGTGGTGACGTTCGTTGCATACAACAAAACTAAGTAGAGGCTAGTAGCTAATAGATTTGGTCTCGTAATTTGATCTGAGCATGTGTGGCACTTTGTCCGTCGGAATTCTCTGCACACGATCAGAAAAAGTCAGATCGAATCTTGTTGTCGGAAAATTTGAGAGCAGGATCTCAAATTTTGTCAGTCGGAAATTCCAACAGAAAAAGTCAGATGGAGCCCACACACGGGCGGATTTTCCGACAACATGGTCTGATCAGACATTTTCCATCGGAAAATCAGACCGCGTGTACGGGGCATTAGTCTTTGTGGGAATAACGACTGGGCAGAGGAAACAGCTCACTCATTAAAGGCCCGTCATTTCATGAATGTCTTACAGGACAACTTCATGTCTCAATTGGTGTATTCTCCAACTAGAAAGAATGCATTGCTAGAATTATTAATTATAAATGCTACAAGTCTAAAGTCAGACGTGGCATACAGGACAAGTTGGGATCTAGCGATCACAGAATAATCACATTTATAGGGGTATCAGAGTAAAGGGGGCTGAATACAAATGCACGTCACACTTTTCAAATATTTATTTGTAAACAAATGTGGAAAACCATTTATCGTTTTCCTTCCACTACACAACTATATGCCACTTTGTGTTGGTCTATGACATAAAATCCCAATAAAATACATTCACGCTTTTGGTTGTACAGAATGGACTCTCCTCTATGCCTTAGATGTGAAATAGACAATACCCCCCCCCCCCCCTTATTTACATGCTATGGAAGTGTTCAAAATTGATAATATACTAGACAAAAGCAATTGGATCTATTAACAGTATATGAAATCTTACTCTTCCTTTAGATCCTCTTTATTGCTCAGAAACATATAGCTCAAAAATGACTCTCAACAACACCCCCTGGTATATCAACACAGACACAATACTAGTGTATAGTGTATTCACTGCAATTATTAGGAATGTTTCTTTTAATTTGCAGTATTAAGACATTTTCTCTTTGTACTAGCAGCTCAATATCTTTGTTAAACAGTAGCATGCAAATAAGGAGACAAATTACCTTCCAGAACTAATCTATTGCCAAATATATTATATGGATATTATTTTTAATATGTTAATATTTTATTGTGAATAAGGGCTATGACATGAATATAATGAAGTTTCATTTTCCAGTAACATTTAACATTCATTAGGTCAGTGATAATGTGATTACAAGGAGCAAAGAAAAGTGATAGCTGAGTATTTTCTTTAGTTATTTTGAATAAGCAGCATGTCTCAAAATTGTCTGTTCCAACACATAGCAATCCTCCCTAAATGCTTCTCCCTAAGCAGGAATAACTGTAACTACATCAAACTTCCCTCATAACCCTGATCCTCTGTGGGAGCTGATTTACAAAAGAGAAGCTCAACTTAGTTCGGGACTTTGAGTACCTGATCATGTCAGTTTAAAAAAAAATGTTTTTGCTTTGCATATGACTAGATAATTGAAGTCAGCACCAGTGGCGGCTCGTCCACTAGGCAACACCCCCCTATCCATGCGTCTGCCCCGCAAATCTACATGCAGGACACAGGATGCAGGACATGTGGATTCCAATAGGGGAGGTGTTTGGTTTTTTTGAAGCATGTGATTAGAGCCAGAGGCTCTAATATGCTTCAAAAAAGGGTGGGCTCGGGGCACAGAGCCCTGCGCCCAGAGCCCACCCAGTTGAGTGACAAAAGCGAATGAATCCCTGTCACTGCTTTCATTCATGCTCACAGAATTCTTGGCACAATAATAAGCATCCCTGTCATTACTTTCAATGGCACTCGCAGCCTGTGTCCCTATTGGGGGGAGTTTACTAAATGTCCTGTTCTTTCTCTTTGTGATAAGGTAAGATTTTTTCTCTTGTCATTTTCTGTCAAATAGACCCCTCCCCCTCTCTCCTCTCCTTGTTTCTCTCCTCTCTCTCTCTCTCTCTCCCCCCCTCTCCCTCTCTCTCTCCCTCTCCTCCCTCTCTTTATCCCCTATCACTATCCCCCTCCTTTCTTTCTCCTCCCTCTCTCTCTCTCCCCTACCTCTCTTCCTCCCTCTCCTCCCCCTTTCTCTCCCCTATCACTATCCCCCTCTCTTTCCCCTCTCTCTCCTTCCTCTCTCTCTCCTCTCTCTCTCTCCCCCCTCCCTTCCCCTCTCGCTCCCTCTCTCTCTCCCCCTCCCCCTCTCTCTCACTTCCCCCCTCCTCTCTCTCTCGATCTCCCTTCCCTCTCTCTCCCCCTCCCCTCTCTTTCTCCCTCCCCCTCTCTCTCCCTCGTCTCTCCCCTCCCCCTCTTTCTCTCTCTCCCCTACCTCTCTCCCTCTCCTCCCCCTTTCTCTCCCCTATCACTATCCCCCTCTCTTTCCCCTCTCTCTCCTTCCTCTCTCTCTCCTCTATCTCTCCTCTCTCATTCCTCTCCCTCTCTCTTTTTTACCCTTTCTCTTTCCAATCTCTCCACTCCTCATCCATCCCTCTCTTTGTCTCTCACCCCAACACTATATTGCTCCCCTTTTCTCTCTTTCTCTCCACCACTCTCCCACCCCCCTTCCCCTCACATATTTTCCTACTTCCCTCTTTCTCTCCTCTCTCTTCTTCCCTTTCACCCTCCTCATTCACCCCTTTTGATCCCCCCTCTCTTTCTCCCCCTCTCTTCTCTCTTCCTTCTCCCTCTCTTGGCAGGGAAGAGTCAGAGTGGGAGGTAGGCCAAGTTGCTGCACCATAAGCCTTTGAGTTGTACTTGCCCCCTGGGCCAAAAGCTGCCAGTCGGCCCCTGATTTCATTTTTCTCTATACTAGTTTGCCTTTTCCTGACACCTTAGTACAAAGAAATTCAGCAGGTGTTTTTCTGTATTCAGGTTCACTGAATATAGTAAATGCATTGACTGTGTCCACAGCAGGTATGGGGTATAGGTTTAGGAAAATAGATGATGTATCTATGGCCTTTGTTAGGTATAACGTAGAGCTGTCTAGTAAGTGACGTTCACTATACAGAGGGAGCTTGTGTTGCAGAGCATATCCTGGTGTGATATGATTCAATGACATGGAATCCTTGAGGACTGGCCATGGGTGAATTGCCATCAGTTCATTGTACACTGTACAGTGCAATGTATTCCTTTTTATTGCTTTAATTATTTTTGGGCGTGAGTGGGGCCTCATAATATTTTTGGCCTAAGGCCTCACAAAGCCTAGAGCCGCCTCTGGGCATCATTCAATAAAGCCTGCTGCATTAAGGTAGCTAATTTTTATCATTGGCTAGCAGCACACCAGGTCCTTTCAGTGCAGCGTGATGTAATGCATTTTTGGCGCATCTTCCTCTACTGTACTAGTCTATTGGGGTGGAACTCAAAATGAATGGCATTGCAATGCATGCACTATGGTTTGGGCGTTACGGTGCATTCTAGTAAAACACTGTTTTATTATACTTTTTTCAATCAAGAAATCTGAATGAGCATTAGTAGTTGCACATATTTTTGTTTTATTTATACAAAATTCTGGAACAATGAACAAAATAAAAATGACATATAGGATGCAGTCAGTCAACCATATAATTTGAGCAGCTTTTTGTTTTTCTGAGTCCCTTGTAACATAGTTTTATTACCATTTAACCTGTCAGTAAGTCTGTTATTTTTCCTGGCAGTTAGGAGGTTGAGAAAATATATTCATCACTGTCGCAATTGTCAGCTTTTATTCAGTTACATAGTTAGGTTGAAAAAAGACACAAGTCCATCTAGTTTAACCAATGAATGAAAAAAAAAACATACGATTCCATACATGCAATACTTCACCCAGAGGTGTTCCAGAGGAAGGTGAAAAACCCCAGCAAAGCATGCTCCAATTTGCTACAGCAGGGGAAAAGATTCCTACCTGATCCCCTGAGAGGCGATCGGATTTTCCCTGGATCAACTTTACCTATACATGTCAGTACCCAGTTATATTATGTACATTAACCTCTTGCTGACCGGCCACCACAGCTGTACTGTGGCAACATGGCTCGGCTGTGCGAATTGCCTTTATGTTACGTCGCTCCCTCTCAATGACCGCCGGGCTCCCGCAATCCCTCGTAACACGGCGAGAACTGGGATCTCTGTGTGTAAACACAGAGATCCCGGTTCACTGAGGGGAGAAGTGACAGATTGTCTGTTCATACAAAGTATGAACAGCGATCTGTCATCTCCCCTAGTCAGTCCCCTCCCCCCTTCAGTTAGAACACACACTAGGGAACACAATTAACCCCTTGATCACCCACTAGTTTTAACCCCCACACTGCCAGTGACATTTTTATAGTAATCAATGCATTTTTATATCACTGATCGCTTTATTAATGCCAATGGTCCCAAAAATGTGTCAAAATTATCCGATGTGTCTGACATAATGTTGCAGTCATGATAAAAAGAGAAAGACAAAACAACAGGCGCCAAACTCTGCACTCCAGCCCTCTGTGTAATCGTCCGGCTGCGCTCCAGGCCTCGATTTGGATCCTGTCTGAATACCGGAAGTCTCCTGTGGAACAGGACCCCGGCTAAATGGACAAACAGAGCTTACAACCATACTGACTGAAGAGATAGAATATGACTACACTGGACTTCCTGTGCCTGCTAACAGATACCTACATGTGAGTCTTTTAATGTATTTGGCTATTAAATCTTAATCAGTCTTACTAAGAGGCGCCTGTTGTTTTGTCTTTCTCTTCACATATTTGGAGTGGCTTCAACTCCTTTCACAAGGCTGCCCTATCAATACAGACATACATCTCACACAGAGCTGTTTAAGCTCAAAGGACTATTATATGAACTTACATTGCTTACCATTATACTATAACTTGCGCCGCTACCCATTGTTTGTACGATAAAAATAGCAGATCGCTGCCATTACTAGTAAAAAAAAAATAATAAATATGCTATAAATCTATCCCCTATTTTGTAGATGCTATAACTTTTGCGTAAACCAATCATCATTTTTTTTACCAAAAATTTGTAGAAGAATACATATCGACCTAAACTGAGGAAAAAAAAATTTTATATATTTTTGGAGGATATTTATTACAGCAAAAAGTAAAAGATTGTGCTTTTTTTTTCAGGGCCTGGTATGGACTGGGTATCCAGCAATACATTACAGCCCCAAGCAATTTTCTATTATATTTTTTCTTTAGAAATGTAATTTTGCTGCGGCACAGTAAAACACATCACATTGATGAACCACTTTACAGGCAGACTACGATGACACCCGAGGCACGATATTTAAAGGAATATTTAATTTTTATTGTTTTACTTTAAGCATTATTAAAATCACTGTTCCTGAAAAAACGCCTGTTTTAAAAACTTCACTTGGGGCAGGTCTCCATACACTTTTTATGGCAATAACTTGCATATAAGCCTTTAAAATTAACACTTTTGGTTTTTCATGTTTGTTGCCTAATAGACAATAATAGGGTTCGCATGTTTGCATAAATTTTTTGCCTGCTCGCATGTTCTGGCCCATCCCTATACACTACTGATAACCTTAGACCATTCAGAGTAAGAATCATTAACTACTACTCTCTGAATTATTATTTTTAGACAGTTTTCTATTAATTTACAAACTGATCTTTCCAAGTCTGTAGACTTTACCAGTTATTCAGCTAGTTAAAAACCTTAATCCCAAAAGAAAAAAAAAAGTGTTGCTATAACTGCTTAGAAAGTGTAAAGTTTAGCTATACTTTCATTTATCACTTATTTAAAGTCCACCTAAATCTACCAGTCCATCTAACAATACCCTCTCCACAGGTTGACAATGCTGCAATCCAATGGTGGCTGTACTGTTCCTCCATAGAAACAGTGGAGTAGTATGTGTGATGGCCAGATAAATATATAATAAATAAAGCCAAAGAAGAAAAAAATGTAATGCTGCCACCACCTCTAATGATTGGCAACCTGCAATATATTGCATTTTTATGTCTTTGGGTTTCGATTTACATTGTCAGCCCTGGCAATTTATTTTTGAGGGACCATTTACACTGTTGTGATGCGTTAACTCAAATTGCTATGTCATCCATTTTCACAAATTGTATTAAAGTGAAACTTAACCCTCATGGCTTCCTATTTGCTGATGACAGTGCCATCTTATTTGTAAATTTATATCTAGAGTTGCCTTGGTTCTGCACACATGCTTTGACACCAGCCATTTGAGGGCTTTAAAGACCGGTTAAGAGCTGACATAATCACACTGGCAACAAGGACTGTTATCACCAAAATGATTCATGATTTGAATGTAGCATACCATGCTCATGCACTAGTTGGTAGAATCTAAATAAAAACACTGCATAAAACAACCTGGTTATACTTGATTAAAGATTTAACAACGTTCATTAAACATTTTTTATTTTGAGCTTTCTTTTGAGAAACAATTAACCTTTAGTCCTTAAAGACCTTTAGGCCGTAAAGATGCTTTAAGGCAGCTCATTCTTTTGAATGGGCTGGTAATGCACTAGACTACACCTAAATCAGGCATGCACCATTTTTTACAATATGGAACAGCAAAGCAGGTGGGTTAGCAAAGAATGTTGAAGTGCCATTAAGAATGAATGGCACTGTATTTCAATGAAAGAGCGTGAAAGTGTGAAAAGCCTTCTAGTGTTACAAGGCTTACTCATTGGTTTTTAATGCAGCCATGGCATTGCTAAACGTCCATGCACTTCTCAGCTGTGCGGCTCCAGGTTGGTATGCCACACAGTGTGCCTGCATGATCACTGAAGGAGTACACAGGAGATGAAATCTCAGGACCATTGTCATTGAAGCGACACATTTGGTGTAGTCTCACCATCCCCTGCCCCAGCCAGCACAGCTACAGAAACGACGCAAGCAATCATGTGACAAATAAAAAACTGTATCAAAAATTTATTTTTTAAATTGTCCACTTTAAAAAAGTACTGTATTTATCAGCGTATAACACGCACCGGTGTATAACACACACCCCAAGTTTAGGAGGGAATTTTAAGGAAAAAAACGTACATTTAAATGCCCATCAATGCAGCCTTATATGTGTCCATCTGCAGCCTTGTCCATCATTGCAGTCTTGCCCAGTGTCCATCTGCAGCCTTGTCCATCATTGCAGACTTGCCCAGTGTCGATCTGCAACATTGTCCATCGTTTCAGCCTTGCCCAGTGTCCATCTGCAGCCTTGCCCAGTGCCTTTGCAGCATTGCCCAGTGCCTTTGCAGCCTTGCCAGTCTCTTTGCAGCATTCCCCAGCCGCTGATTTTTTAAAATTGGCGCCGATCTCCACTGACTGTGAGCAGGGAGGAGCGAGCACCGCCGACATACAGAAAGCCGAGTTCACTCGGCTGGACTCGGTTCCTCTCGCAGTCCCGCCCATCTCCACTGATTGCTAGAGGAGGGGCCGGCGATATACAGAAAGCCGAGTGTACTTGGCTAGTGCCAGGAAGGGCTAGCTAGGACCCAAGATGGCGGGCGAAGAATACGACCTGTGACCTCAGCCCCTGTCAGAACCCCTCCCGTGCATCTGCGGGCGCCTGTGCGCGCAGTTGTGCACACGCACGCATGTGCGCGCACATGAATGACATGCCAGCATTGAAGATGAGAATCCAAGACTGTTAGACGTTTGTGCGCATGCGCGTATGTTTGTGCGCATTGGCGCACATGTGCACATGCGCGCGCGCACCTGGGAACAGCTTTTGGCGCTCCAACAGCCTATTTAAATGCTGCCAGTGCACAGACTTGGTGCTGTCTGCGCTACAGCGTTCCGTGTGTTCCTGCTACCTGCATCTTGTTACCTGTTCCTGTTACTTGCCTCTGACGATTCCTGCTTTCCGCCTGCACCCGACCTGGTTTGTCTGACCACCACACCTGCCTGATCCTTCTGCTACCTCGCTGCCAGCCCATCACCAACCCTGCCTGTACCCTGACTATTCTGCTGCCTCCACATCTGCTCCTGACGTGTCCGCCAGTGTCCCGGCCTGCCTGCACCACTCCTCTCCTCTGCCTGGAGAATCCTGCTGAGCTACGGCTCCTCTTACAGCTGCTTCGGATTCCACGGTCTGCAACCGATCAGGCACTCGTGCGACAGCAAACAGCAAAAAGCATTTGTTATAGTGCAGGTTACCAATTGTTAGATGTGATGGCCATATACATTTCCTTTTTAAAGTTCTCTTTCCTCTATTTTCATCTGGTATTCAAGCCAGCAAGTCTATTGTTTTCCACAGCACAAGCTCTCCAGCAGAATGTATCAGTTTACATGGATGAGACAATCCATTTAACACTGGCAGAGGTGAATAAAATTATCATCTTTTATTTATCAATGCAAAACTTGTATCCAAAGAAGAAAAATACTGCATGCTGTAATTACGTATAAAGTGTGAGCTGGAGTTTGGCTTCAATTTGTTAGTGGTTATGAATCTTCTAATAGATTTAACAGTAGCCCCCCCCCCCCCCCAGACTGACAATACTGCTGCCTACTGTGCCTTCTGTTCTCATTCCTCCAAAGTTGTGGCTCACTAATACAGGAGGTGTCTTACCTGCCAGATAACCAGGTAAAAACAGGGGAAAAAGCCAAAGAAAAGCAAACTGATTGTTTATATTAGGTTTATACCTGCTTTAACTTCCTGCATATTTAGAACTGCATGTTTTTTTTTTTTTTTGCTTTGCGTAAAAGCATGCGATTTTGTGCACATTCCTGCAATGCACAAGAGTGCATGTAGCCTCACATTTTAAAACTTGAGCAAATGACTTAAGTACAATGTATACTTCAGCCAAATTGTTGAACTACAAAATATGTATATAGTATTTGTTTCAGTTTTTATAAGATTATGTTTATACATATAAAAAAAAATACATTTAGGTCTGGTTCACACTACTGCGATTTTAGATGCGACTTGAGTCGCACAGAATCACATGACAAGGGAAATCACATGGCTTTCAATGATTTCCCTTCACATCAATACAATTCAGCACAGAGCATTTTTTGGAAAAGGTTCCTGTACTACTTTGATGTGATTTCAGCTCTTATTTGGCCCCATCTACAAACCTTATCAAAGTTACATCCAAGTTGCATCAAAATAGTACTACATAATTCCTTTGAAAGTTAAATCAAAATTGTACAGCAGCAGTGTGAACCTAACCTTAAAATTGTTCATTCTAAAATTTTATTGAACAAATGTTCCAAATTTGAAAAAAGGTGAGATTGACACAGTTAAGTTACCACAAATGTAAATTGTAATAAGGTTCACTGAAGCAATCTTTGAACTTAGAAAAATATAGCATAATAGGTTTAATTACCTATTTCTGTCTTTGGAGTTTGATAGCTCACATACAATATTCTCCAGCTGCATTGATCTTCACTAATTAACCTTACAATATTATTCCAAGTCATTACCCTTCTTTTTAATTGCAGATTACTTCAACATACTTTAGGACTACAGATGGCAACTGCACTTTTGTGCCATCCTGACCACTATGCAGTGATAAGAATGCCGTTACCAGCAAGAAACCATTTTATTGATGACATTTTAAAGACAAAACTCTGTGTGTAAGATTTTAGGATTTAGAACATAGAAAGAAGGATTATAGCAATAGCAGAGGCCATAATGTGTACAAACATTATATGGCTAATTATGTAACATTACTAACGTTTCAGCTTCAGACTTGGTTTGCTATAAAAATATGATTATTATTGTGTCAGAAAATTATATAAGACAAAATCTGTTACAAAGAAATGTACCTCTGTGAGAAGTTCCAGATGGAAAATGCTGCGATGCATACTAATTTAAAAGCAGTTAAAGGGTAAGACCACTTTTGTGGGAAAAAAATAGCAAATAAAAAATGATATATTATAGCACGTACAATTGCGACACAAATCATATTGTAATTGAATGTTATTAAGAATTCAAAACCAAATAGCGTTAAGCTGTTACTAAACTTGTATACAAGTTTAGTAACAGTGCAACACTATTTGGTTTTGGATTTATGTGTTTGAGTATTGTTGTGTGCAATACAGTGCAGCTGTTTATTAATTATTTATTTGAGTATCACACACAGCGCAGATAATCTTTTCCATTTTTGTTATTGAGAAATGCCTTTCCATTTCAATCTGCAACGCATTCTGTACACAAGTGCTGTGCAGACCCCCCACCACCAAAGAAATGTAATTTCTTGCTTGTGTGACTGGCTTACTGATTTTCTTAGAAGGCTGCAGTAAGATACAAGTCGGATTTTGGGCATTCACTGCAACAAAAATGTCATCTTTAGTGAGGTACTCCCAAACTAAATCAAGTCTACAGAGGTACAGACACGGACACTTTCCTCATTGCCTGCAAGTGCAGCAGCTATTTGAAAATTTAAAAAGTCATCCCTATTCCCATTTATTTTACACTTGGACACAGACTAACAAACAGCTGTTTCTTCAGAATATCAAAAGGTATGAATCTGTAACAAAGTTTATTAAAATTCTTGCAATGTACATAGATAACCCACAGGGGAAAGTTTTTTCTCAACAAAAATGGAGTTACTGTTGAAGATTAAAGTGTCTGTAAGCCTCAGAAATGAAAAATTGAAAAAGCATATACCTCTATATTTATACTACCCTGAATCTAATAGCACCTAGTGTGGATTCACAGGGGATGCCCCCCCCCCTCCAGTACACAGCAGGTGATTGACAGCCTCAGCTCTGCATGTTTCCCTATGATCTGTGTCGAAGGGTTATAACCTTTCCCTCCACTCAGGTCTCAGGTTACATTCAGTTCTCCTGTTGACAATCATTATTGACGCTCTCTCTCCTGTTGACCCTTGACAATCTGACCCATTTTGTCTTGATGTGAATATAAAGAGACAAGTGTTGGCGTCAGAATATCTATACAAAATAAATAGTTAAGTCGTCCCTTTAAAAGTGGATAAACCACTCTAAATAAGTGAATGTGATTTAGGCTGGGTTCACACCATCACGGCATGTGGCTCCAAGCAGGGGTCCAGTACGTCCTGGTTCACCGTTTCAGGTCTGATTTCAGCACAAATTTTTGGTTGAATTCGGACCTGAAATGGACCAAAAGATGCACAAGGCACCGGTGCAAATTCGCACCGGACCTGGAAATATGTGAACCGGCTTCATAGAGAGTCAGTCAAAATCTTCTGCTATTGCGAATAGGATGTGTGGAACCCGCATCCAATTTGTAATAGTGTGAACCCAGCCACAAGGAATAAAAGGTTGTGGCGCTACCTCATAATGTGAACTTTCATCTTTCAACATATGTGCTATAACATTGGTGCTAACTTATAGCACATCTAAATATAAGTGCGCATTCCTTTACTTACCTGCTTTTATTTACTTGTAACAAACATATTGCGCTATGCTTTTTTATATGTTTCTCCCAAGCCCTATTGCTTGATCACTGCCAATGAGAGAGGGATCCTCTCCATGTAGCTACTGGTTGAAAGAAACTCATTATTGCTATAACACTCAGCTATCCTCTCTGTGTTCTGTACTGTGTGACATCAGATCCCCACCCCTGTGATTTCTAGAGCTCAAAGATGCTGTGTAAACTGTGCACTTTGAATGGATGTAGAGAAAAGTGGGTTGCAGATAAACAGGAGCAATTTTATGTAGGGATATTTGTTTCACCTCTGTGTATCACCTGAGGCTAGTCACTTCACTGGGTGTATGCAAATGTTTGCAACCACTTTGAAGTGTTTGTAAAGCCAATTTTTAAAAAAAAATAACAAACATGTCATACTTACCTGCTCTGTGCAGTGGTTTTGCACAGAGAAGCCCTGATTCTCCTCTTCTCTGGTCCACCGCTGGCAATCTGGGCCCCTTCCACCTGCCGAGTGCCTCCATAGCAAGCCACTTGTTATGGGGGCACTCGTGTATGCTCGCTCCTGAGCTCCACTCTCTGTGTCCATAAGACACAGAGAGTGTGGCTAAGTCCCACTCCCTCCTCACTTGCTGGGATTAAGAGCAG
This sequence comes from Lithobates sylvaticus, assembly GCA_028564925.1. Lineage (NCBI taxonomy): Eukaryota > Metazoa > Chordata > Amphibia > Anura > Ranidae > Lithobates > Lithobates sylvaticus. Next base: position 137,566,051 of record CM053028.1, on the reverse strand, counting down.
TGGGAGCCAATGGCTCCTGCATCTCAGCCAATGGGGAGGGAGAAACCCTGGAGAGCCTTGGTTCTTGTGCACATCACTGGGTCAAAATTGGGCTTAGGTAAATATTGGGGGGGGGGAGGGCTGAGGGGGAAGCTCAACACTGAAGGAGTTTTACCTTCATGCATAGAGTAATAGGTAATCCCGGGCAATATAGAAAAAAATTATTGAAAAAAAACAGCATGGGTTCCCCTCAGTCCATTACCTGGCCCTTTGGGTCTGGTATGAATATTAAGGGGAACCCCTCACCAAAAAAAAATGCTTGGGGGTCCCCCCAAAATACATACCAGGCCCTTCAGGTCTGGTATGGATATTAAAGGTAACCCTGCGCAATTTTCTTTTTAAATGGCGTAGGGGTTCCCCCAAAATCCATACCAGACCCTTCAGTTCTGGTATAGATTTTAAGGGGAACCCTGTGCAAAAATAAAAAAAATGGTGTAGGGGTCCCCCCAAAATCCATACCAGACCCTTATCCGAGCATGCAACCTGGCTTGCCCAGTGGTTGTGGGGGGCTGCGGGCAGGGGGCTTATAAGAATCTGGAAGCCCCTTTAACAAAGGAACCCCCCCCAATGTGAATGGGGAAATCCATCTTCGATGACAGCACCCAACGGACCGAAAAAAGAAAAATAACAGCTGTCATCGGGAAGAAGCGTCAGTCAGCGGGAGCCTCCCATGGAGGCGGGGTCTTTGCAGGGTTTTTTTTTCTTTTTTTGGTCCGTCGGGCGCTGTCATCGAAGGGTCTAGTATGGATTTTGGGGGAACCCTATGCTATTTAAAAAAAAAAAATTGGGCGCAGGGTTCTATTGTTTCTATATTGCTGGACTCCGACAATACACTGCAGCCGCGATCAGTTTTAAGTGACTTTTTTCCTTTAAAAATGTAATTTTGCTGTGGTACTGTTTTAAACATGGGAAAAATGTGCTACTTTACAGGCATACTAAGGACCCCTCCCCCTGGCACGATATTTAAAGGAATATTAAATTTTTATTATCTTTAAGCATCATTAAACTCACTGCTCCTGAAAAAACGCCAGTTTTAAAACTTTTTTTTGCATTGATACATGTCCCCTGGGGCAGGACCCGGGTCCCCAAACACTTTTTATGGCAATAACTTACATATAAGCATTTAAAATTAGCACTTTTGATTTTTCATGTTTGTGCCCCATAGACTTTGACTGTGTTTGCTTGTTCGTACAAATTTTTTGCCTGTTCGTTGTTGAACTGAGGGATGTTCAGCTCATCCCTACTTTTGATAACAATATGCACACACGTGTGTGTACATTACACCTTGCCGTTTTTTTGTACTAAATATATCACTTTTTCCCAAGAAGTCACATATTTACTGTAAGACCCAAAGCCCATGTGGCTATTTAGCAGCTAACAAAATAGATTTAATTGCTACCACGAAAACAATAGCAATCTAATTTGTCAACAGCAAGATAGGCCCAGGTGTCACTAGAGATGCTTGGTTCTTTGAACTATCTTCTTGCTCAGCTGTTTTCTTGAATTCTGCGTTATTAAACCCTAAGTAGCTAGTAGCTACAGATCTCAACTGTCATTGTAACTGCTGATTCTATTTCAGATATAAGAATGTCCAGTACTTGTGTTGTCAAGATAAATCATTTACACTGTGTTAACACTTTCCTTTTCATTATGTGATGTGAAAGTACAAGCTGTGTCACTCTACTGTTTTACACTCATTAAATTAAGTACCATCTGACTTAAGTGGAATGTGACACCTAATTTCCCATAAAGCACGATGTAAATAACTGAAGGTCTAATAATACACATATGTAAAGTGAAAGGGCCTTCTCCAGCTTTTGATTTAAATTGTATTTCCACTTTTGCAGTGGAATAACACCTACTTTATATTTGTAGCATGCCCTCATCCACATAGCATAACTTAAAGTGATTCTAAATGATTTTCTTTTAACACATGTCTTACTTACATGCCCTGTTTAATGGTTTTGCACAGAGCAACCCCAGTCCTCCTATTCTGGGGTCCCTTGCTGGAGTTCCTAGCTCCTCCCACCTACAGAATGCCGCTTGCTATGGGCGTCACTCTTGTGGGCTTGAACCCAAAACCGCATAGAATGCATTAATGTAAAAAAAACTTCTACCTTTAGAACCACTTTAAAAAAGTAAGAGAATGTCAGCAACATTAACCCCAACATTAACATTCATTTGCCAACATTAACCCCATCTGTAATAGGCTGGCATATATCATTATCAACAGTAAACTAGATTGAATACCATGTGTTCTGAGGAAGGGATAAAGATTTATATGCTGGGCTTCTTGCATTGTATGTTAATGAGGGAGACTTAGCTTGTACTAAACCTTTCTTTTGGGCAGACTGACTTTGACATTGTTCAGAAAGGCCTGCAGTCAGTCACAAGGCCTTCAGTTGAGAAACCGCTAAAAGGTAAGAAATATTATTTTTTTAATGTTTAGGTATTTTGAATGAATGGAAACACAAAGCAGACATATTGTATATATGAGAGGTTCTTAAATTTGACTGCCAAATTGGAAATACACTTTAAGTTCAGCTAGGCACTGCCCAGTTTGCATGAATGGCATCTCTTGTAACCAACAGTTTATAGCAGTGTTGTAATGAAAATATATGAGAAAATAAGCCTCAGACTGCAAATATCAAAAAAAAAAAAATTTTTATAAGAAGTTATGCAGGCTTATGTAGCACTGAGCAGAATATGCTGGAAAAGCTAAAGGCACTATTTGGCATGAAAAGAGATGTGTGTGTGTGTGGGCGGCGTCTACTGTGCCAATGCACATGGAGCACACTTTAGGCGGTGCACGCTCATCAATGCCCAGGGCCAGGCGGGGACTGCAGTCATGTGAAAAAAAGAATTTGAACGCCTTTGGAAACCTTAGGTTGACCATTATCTACCCCCTGACTTTGACAATGCCCTACTACCACCCTTAATAACCATACCGACATCTTTGTTTACCCATAGAGTCTAGATCCCCATTCCCACTCCCCTCCTCCCGGTAAACTCCCCCCTCTTTTTTTTTTCTTCTCCTTGTCCCTCATCTTCTCTTTCTGAGCTGCCTTCCTCCTCTTCCTCTACTCCCCCTTCTCACCTCCTCTCTGCTCTCCTGGATGTAAACTTCTCAGCTCCAACCGACATCAATACGCATTTTGTGGAGGCTAGGCATCTCTGCCGAACCACAATCTCCCTAAGTCAAGATCCATGAATGCCTACAGGCCCATCACACAATCTAACCTATACCTGGTATGAGGACACTCAGACACCTGGTTCCTGGTAAACCCCCAGGTGACTTCATCAGGAGTCACCAATAATACTGTATATTTTGTTGCACAGGGCTGTGCCTCTACCTTTTCATTGAAACACCACTCTACCATTACCCCCCCCCCCCCCCCCCCCCATTCAGGGGAAAATGTATTTCAGTTGTATTCTGTTAAGATTTCTTGTTTTATTTTACCTTTAATAAAAAAAAATTTGAACAAGAAAAATTGAAAATTAAAGCGGTGTTCCACCCAAAAAAAATAAATAAAAGCCAGCAGCTACATATACTGCAGCTGTTGGCTTTTAACAATAGGACACTTACCTGTCCTGGAGTCCAGCGATGTCGGCACCGCAGCTGATGTTTCCATCAGCTGTTGGGTGCTGCCGCCGCCAGTGCGGGTAAGGGCCATAGTCCGGACTCCCGGAAGTGGGGACAGGATATCCTGTCCCCCTTCCCCCCAAAAGGTTGAGGGGGAGAGGAGACAAATGAGTGGAAGTTTCACTTTTGGGTGGAACTCCGTTTTAAGGCAGTTTCCTGACTTAGAGATAAGCTATACTATGTGTAGTGTTGAAGTGCAGAGTTCCTTTGGCAGGTTCTTTGTACCATGTCACTACACACTGTACCTGAATGTTCTGCATTTAGAGGGATGTGCTGAGCCTGTGCCCACTCCCAGTAACAAAAAGAAGCCCCGCTGAGCACATAGCAGGGCCCCATGCGTGCTCATTACCTCTTTCCTTCCTGGACCTTGTGATCAGGCCTTGACTGTCCGTAATGCTAGTCTGCTCCCAGTGACCAAAGGGGATGGATTTCTAGGGAGGGAGAACACCGACACCCTCGCTACAGGAGGACCTGTCACCTAACCAGGTACTGCGCCAAATGACTGGTTGCTTGTAGCGTGTTCCTTCACTTGGTTACCCATAGCAACTACCTTCTCTCCCTTGACTTGCCAAGTTAACCTTTTGTAGCTCATACCCCATAGTGCTTTTACAGACCCAGGTTATTTTGATATGCCAAAAGGGGAAACTCCGCTTTTTTGCTTCCCCCCCCCTTCCACTGCCACATTTGGCACTTTTCGGGGAGGGAGGAGCGGGTACCTGTTTTTCACCCCCGGAAGTTTGTCTCCCCTCTTTCTTCCCCCGCTGCTGGATCATTTACAAAGTGCAGCGCACTTTGCACATGTGTAGTAGGGAACTGGCCACAAGGCTTCACTGCTGGTTTCCCTGCCAAGGAATGGCGGCGGCAGCACCTGAGAGCCGACTGAAAAATTGACAGTTGTTTCCGACATTGCAGGATCCCTGGACAGGTAAGTGTCCTATTATTAATATTTAGCAGCTACAGTATTTGGTGGGGGCTGGAGCTACACTTTAAGTTTCCAGCTAGCTGAACATTTACTTTGCAAAGTGAACATAAATAAACATAAATCTCAAGGTGATCTCTACAGTATATCTTGAAAAGATTTTAGCCAATATTTATACCTTTCCCTGTATTGAAGTATTTAGAAACTAAGAAACAGAAAAGTGACATCAGAAAAAAGACCAAGTGGTTCATAGAGTCTGCCCCTTTTTTTTTTGGTAATGATTTTCTACTTGCCTAGCCATGTCCTTTGTGAATGGGGGGAATCAGTAGTAGTATACATTAGGAGCAGCTGTGGTGTCTGCAGGTGAGGATAACCCTAAAGCCCCATACACACGGTCGGATTTTCCGATGGATTCTGTCCTATCGGACAATGTTGTCGGAAATTCCGACCGTGTGTAGGCACCATCGGACAGTTTCCATCGGATTGTCCGACGGACAAAGTTCTATCTCCTGCTGGATAGATTTTCCGTCAACAAAGTCCGATCACACCAAATCCGATCGTGTGTAGCGAATTCCGACGGACAAAGTGCTACGCATGCTCAGATCACATTACAAGACCAAAGCTATTGGCTACTAGCCTCTACGTAGTCCCGTCGTACACAACAAACGTCACCACGTTCAGAATGATCGGATTTTCCGACAACTTTGTCCGACCGTGTGTATGCAACACCAGTGTCGGACTAAATCCGTCGGACCAAATCCGATGGATGGTGGTCGGATTTTCCGACCGTGTGTATGGGGCTTTAGGGCTTGTTAACAATAAACAGCACCAGTTGTTGTGAGTATAAGGGGTGTGCACTAGTGGGCAGTGTGAATGCACAATTGCAAAATGACTGCATCTTTTGCTGCCTTCTTTTAAAATGATGTGCAATAGTTTGTGCTGCAGTGCATTGTGACACATTGATGCACTTTTTTGTGCTCTGAAAAAAAAAAGGCAGTATGTCTTCATTTTCCTCCAGTCCACACAACCGCAACGCTTTGGTGTAAAATTGGCACATAGGCAGCAATATTATTTGTTGTGTCCTTGTGTTGAGTTTGAATTAAGCCTGGGTTTAGTAGAGCAGATCAATACAGAGGAACACACTAAATGTAAGCAAGCCCTTAGAAACTATCCTACCCAAAATGAAACTCCCATCACTGGGATGCCTTTATTGTGAATTGCAGTTCAGATCTTTGGGAAAAGTAGTGAACCAGTCACACAAGTAGAAAACACCATTTCTTCACATGTGTGTCACCTTTAACAAGGTAAACTATTACATTTTTTATAATTTTTATTTGGAAGAATGTAAGGCCTGTAACCCCAAAACCAAATGCTTAAATTCAGATTTCATAGCGCCCAGCACTATCCTGGGTTAAAGGCTATGTTTCACCTTTGGAACATGTTATATGTTCCACTCATATTTAGGTGGAACATGTAAGATGTTCCCAGGTCCTGCATCCTCTGACTTGTAGTTCCAGGGGGCTGCAGGGGCACTGTTGTAGTCCACTGACATTTCCTCTGGCTTTCAAACAGAATTTCTGCACAGAGCTACAAGCTAAAAACCAGCGGACATGTCTGCCAGTGGCACATTGCATCTGTGAGCTACTAAACGTGCGTGCAATGCTTTCTAGGCTCTTGCAGTAAAAAATAATAAATTCACATTTTCTCCTGCAAAAATATGTGCATTTATTATTTTTTCTATAAAGGTGAACTTAACGTTTAAGAGAAAAGCCATCTTTTCCTATCTGTCCTGGACCACATTCCTACATTTTTAACAATGGTCATAAAAAGTCTTAATAGGGACCACAATCTTCTGTAGCAAAATAGAATCCATATTATTATTATTATTAACAATTTATATAGCGCCAACAGTTTACGCAGCGCTTTACAATGTAGAGGAGGGACAACACAATTACAGTACAGTTCAATACAGAAGAGACAGGTGGGCCCTGCTCGTAGAGCTTACATTCTAAAGGGAGGGGGTGTGGTATAAAAGGTAATAGATGCAGGAAGCCAGTGAAGGAATTGGCAGAAAGGGGCAGCAGTCACAGATTGATTAGTGAGGTGTATTAGTCTAGCAGCAGCATTCATAATAGACTGAAGTAGCGAAAGCCTGTGTAAGGGTAGGCCATTAAGCAGAGAGTTGCAGTAGTCAAAGCTGAAAATTTTTCTTTGTGGTGTCATTAGTCAGGAAGGGTCTAATTCTGGAGATGCTGCAGAGGTTAAGTCGGCAGGATTTAGCCAGCGATTGGATGTGGGGGCTGAAGGAGAGGTCAGAGTCAAGGATTACACCCAGCACCCTGGCATGTGTGGAGGGACCAATGGTTGTGCTGTTGATCTTAATGGTAAAGTCATGGGGGGGGACCGGGAAGCAGGAAATATTACAAGCTCAGTTTTAGAAAGATTGAGTTTGAGAAATGGGTGTGACATCCATACAGAGATGTCATTCAGTAAGTTTGAGATCTGTGAGGAGATTGAGGGGGTGAGTTGAGGAGTGGAGAGATAGATGTGTGTGTCATCGGCGTAGAGGTGGTATTGGAAGCCATGGGAGGTTATCAACTGACCCAGGGAAGAGGTATAGAGCAAGAATAGGAGGGGACCAATGACAGAGACTTGGGGTACCCCAACAGAGCGAGGAAGAGGAGTAGAGGAGTTGTAAGTGACACTGAAAGTGCGCTGAGATAGGTAAGAGGAGAACCAGGGTAAAGCAGAATCACAGAGGCCAAGGGAGTGTAGTTTGCTGAGGAGGAGTAGGTGGTCAACTGTGTCGAAGGCAGCAGAGAGGTCTAAGAGTATGAGTATGATTTTAGCAGTTAGTAGGTCATTGGTGAGTTTTAGTAGGGCAGTTTCAGTAGAATGTTGTGGACGGAAGCTGGACTGTAGGGGGTCGAGAAGGTTGTTGTCTGTGAGGTAGCGACTCATTTGGTCATGGTCAAGGCGTTCGATAAGCTTGGAGGCAAATGGGAGCAGGGAGATGGGTCTTAAGTTATTCAAACAGGTGGGGGTCTAGTGAAGGTTTTTTAAGTATGGAGGTAACCAGTGCAGAGTGGGAAGGTGGTCATAGTAATTGTGAGGGGACAGGGTCCAGGGGACAGGTGGTGAGGTAGGCCATGGAGAGTAGTTTATCAACTTCATCAGTGGTAACTGGGCAGAAGGAGGAGAGTATTGAGTGTGGTGTTGGATCTGATGTGTGTCAATTTTGCTTTTGAAATGGTTGGCAATCTGTTGAGCAGTAAGCAAGTTGGTGGGTGGGGGCAGTGGGGGGTGAAGTAAGGAATTAAGGGTAGAAAAGAGTTGACAAGGTTTGGATGAGAGGGTTTTGATAATCTACAACAAATGTTGCTTAATTCATTATATCTATAATAAAAGGTTGCGTAAATATGTCAGCTTAAGAGCATCATTCCCACTAACTTGACTGTTTTGAAAAATGCTGGTATAGAAAAATGTCTGAGGAATAATTGAAAAATAGAAAATGATTTATCCCGCTTAGTAATCAATATGACATAAAAAACATACAGCTTGTCTTTAGTAATTTACTCACACAAGGGTCTGTGTATATACATTCATGCTGAGGTGAAAATTAGTACCTTTCTACATAACCTACCTCACCCTCACCCCTTTCTACTCGAGATGCATTTTGTCTGTAGGTGGCTCACATTCTAATTGTCTTTAATATCCACAGGTTGCAATGTTGAGGTATTGCTTTTTTACAACCTTGTAGACAGCTCTTATCTTATTTTGCATAAACAACCGAAATGTATGTAAACTACAAATCCTTTTTGAGATAAAACCTGTTTGCCTTCATAGTAAAACAGAAAGCTAACAAGCTTATTAGCAAAAGCTGATAAAGATGTTTTTTTTTGAATCATTCAATTTTTATTGAGTATTTTCATGAAATCATACAGAAAATAAATAAACATTAAAAGAAATAAACAATAGGATATGCACAACGTGGGATATGTGTCAGTATCCATTGACTATATAACATATAAAGGATAAAACATGTTCAAAGAACGTATATAGAGCATTCATAACAAGCAATCTACAGAATTATATATCATCCTGAGAGGAATCTTTAGGCCATATAGACCAGTATTTATCAAATTGTACACATTTGGAATTCTTGAGTGCCATCAAACGTTCAAAAGTATAGTTTCTACGTACTGCAGAAATGACATCTGATAAATTGATAGCAGTGTTAGACTTCCAATTGCATAAAATCAGCAGTCTGGTTTCTAACAGAATATGAGTTATAACTGATCTAAATGATTTAGGAAATTTGTCGATATTCATATGAAGAATACCTAAGGCAGGGTCTGGTTTAGTGAGTATACCAGTAATGGTAGATATATGTTGAAAAACACTATTCCATAAGCTTTTAACCGTAGGGCAGTACCAAAGCATATGTAATAGATTACCTAAGTGGCCACACTCCCTCCAACAGTTCGGAGAAAAACCTGTAAAGAAAGTTGCCAATCGACAAGGAGTGTAATGCCATCTATTGGAGAGTTTAATGGTAAGTTCCCAGTGTTTAGCACAATGAGATGCAGAATGAATTTCAGAGAAGGCGTGGCGCCACTGAACCTCCGAAAAGTCAGAGCCGAGTTCTGCTTCCCATTTGAGCATGGCAGGTGTTTTGATAAATTGTAATTTATCATGTAGAAGATTGTAAAAATAAGAAATTCCTTTCACTTCTTTACTACTTGGATAATAAAATTGCCATAGTCTGCGTGGAATGGTAATTAAAGGAGAAGGTAAGGTTTGAAGTAACTCTAATATCCGAAATGCGTAAAGAGCCATATCAGTAGTAAGGTTATACTGCGAAGTCAGTTGTGTTACAGATTTGAGCTTATTGACATCGAAGAAGTCAGATAGCATCGTAATCCCTATATTAATGAAGTCATTTATAGGGATGTCGGGAAGTTTCGTCCTAAGAATAGAAAGAGGTATATTGTATGGTAAGTCTATAACGTCATCTTGATTAGTAGTTAGTACGTGTCTCCATGCTTTTAAGGATATTTGAATTGTAGGGGATAATTTACGTAGGTCCCAAGTAGCCCAGCTATCAGTCAGTAAAAGATTGTATACGTTGGATAGGGATAGTGGGATTAATGAATTTTCAATGTCTACCCAAACTGGTGGGTCTTTAGTCGGGAACCAATGTTTAAGTTGGTCCAGTCTAACTGCCCAGTAGTAGTCTTGAATATCGGGGAGCCCTGCCCCACCGAATCTCTTATGTGAGATAAGATTGTTCCTGGAGCATCTGGCTTTTTTACCATTCCACACATACTTCCAGCACATAGTAGTAAGTTTTTTAATAAAATGTTGTGGGATATGAAGTGGTAGAGAGCGAAAAACATACAATATTTGAGGCAATATCAGCATTTTAAATGCAGCAATCCTACCAAACCATGAAACCTCTTTCATTGAAAAGTCTTTGAGTTGAATTTCCAGTTTGGCAATGAGTGGTTTTAGATTAGATTTGACGAGTTCAGAAACTTTGGCTTTCAAGACAATCCCCAGATACGGAACACCTTCAGTACTCCATGTATATGGAAATTGTGATTGGAGATCAAGTTTAAGTTTGGGTGGAATTTTGAGGGCGAGGATCAAAGACTTAGAAAAATTCACTTTATAGTATGAGATCTTACCAAATTCTTGTAGGACCTCATGAGCATGTGGTAAAGAAATTTTTGGATTAGTCAATAGCAGAATGACATCATCGGCAAAAAGATTAATGGAGTGTTTAGTGTTACCGAACTGGAAACCCGAAATCAGCGGGTGAGACCTTATAGTTTCTGCAAGAGGTTCCATCATAAGGTTAAAAATGGAAGGAGACAGGGGGCATCCCTGCCTAGTTCCATTTCTAATATCAAAGGGTGAAGATAAAGCATTTGTCGAGTATACCTGCGCAGTGGGGCAAGAGTACAATGCCAAAACAGCTTGAAGTATACGACCCCGGAATCCGAACTTACTAAGCGTCATCTCAATGTATGTCCAATGGACTCTATCGAACGCCTTCTCTGCGTCAATAGATAACAGCAGAGAAGGCGTTCGGTGCAATTTAGCATGATACAATACATTTATAATTCTCCTGGTTGCGTCAGAAGTTTGTCTCCCCTTCACGAATCCCATCTGATCATTTTTGACTAGTAAAGGAATAATATTTGATAAACGATTGGCTAATAATTTGGCATATACTTTGGTATCGGAGTTAAGCAGTGATATCGGCCTATAATTGGCCGGAGTGTCTGGTTCCTTACCAGGTTTAGGTAATGTGATTATATATGTTTTAAGCATATCTGGGGGCATACTAGCACTTTCGGCAGTGTCATTAAATAAATGTGTGAGATAAGGTGCTATGACATGTTTAAATGCTTTAAGATATTCATTTGAGAAGCCATCAGGGCCAGGGGATTTACCGTTAGGAAGTGAAGTAATAACTTTCTCAACTTCAGAAGTGGTAAAGGGGGTATTAAGATATTCTAATTGTTCAGTAGATAGCGAGGGTAAATGAATGCGTTGTAGGAAATCATTTATGTTTTCCTTAGATGGTTGGGTTGTAGCGGGATCCTTAGGTATATTATAAAGTGAACTATAGTATTCTGCAAATTGGTCAGCTATATCTTTAGGATGAATAATTTTGTGGTGTAACGTGGGGTGTTTTAGGTATGCAATCCTTGTCTTAGTGCGTTTTGCTTTCAATCTGTTGGCTAATAGTTTACCTGTTTTGTTAGCATCATGGTAGAAATTCAATTTTAAGCTTCTGATATGTCTGTCATATTGTTGAGATAAAATTTCTCTAAGTTTTTCCCTAAGGATAGAAAGTTTGTGAGTTATTACTGAGGTAGGGGATGTTTTATTTTGTGTTTCAAAGTTTCTAAGATCATGGAGTATAGTTTGAATTTGTTGAGACCTCTGGCCTTTGGCTCTAGCCCCCATTTGTATTAGAATACCTCTCATGTATGCCTTATGGGCGTTCCACAAAACATGTGTTTTCGTAACTGAGCCATAGTTATCTAAGAAAAAATTGGTGATGTGTTGTGTCAGTAGTTTGTTAGATGAAGGTTCTTGTACTAGTCTATTATTACACCGCCAGATGGGAGGTGAAGAAGAGACACCCTTCTCCATAATGGATAAGGAAATCGCTGCGTGGTCAGACCACGTAATCTCGTGAATGGCAGCTGTGGTTATATCCTGTAACAACCATTTATCAGTTAGAAACATGTCAATACGGGAATATGAGCGATGCCTGTTGGAAAAAAAAGTGAAGTCCTTTTCACCAGCATGGAGACATCTCCACGCATCGAACAGTTCCTCTTTGTGAAGAATGGTTTGTAGAGCTGGTGTTGAGCGGATTTTGGCCGAAGATGTGTCCACTTGGGGGTCTACAGTAGCATTAAAGTCTCTGCATATCAGAACTTTACCATACTGCATAGACTTGAGTTTGCGAAGGACCTTATTGAAGAAGCGAATTTGATGTGTATTTGGTGAATATAAGTTAACCAGAGTGAATGGTTGAGAATTTATGTCGCCTGAGACAATGATAAATCTGCCAGCCGCATCAATAAACGAATCTCTGTGTTGAAATGAAAGTGAGTTCTTCAGGGCTATTAGAACGCCTCCAGTTTTTTTGAGAGGATTACATGCTAAGTAGATGTGTGGGAAGTCTTTGTGGGTACACTGCGGGGTATTGTCTAGTTGGAAGTGCGTTTCTTGTACACATACAATATCTGCCTTATGTTTATGAACCTCCTTCCATAAGGAAAATCGTTTGGCCGGGTGGTTCAAACCATGTGCGTTGATTGATAAGCAAGAGATCGTCATTGGCCTATTGTATAAAGGATATGGAGGATAGACAATAAAGTACTCACTACGATTGGTGCGAATTTTCCTGGTTGTTGACAGTCATCATATGGATTTCTGGAGTAGATGTAGGACGATAAATTGCTCTTAGGAGATCTGTGCATATCAAGGAAAAAAAAAAAGAAAATATAAATAAGAAAAGGATCCATAAAGCGATCCAAGAGCAGATGGAACTGCTAATGGTAACCTGAGGGTAACAAGGAACAGAGTATAAGGCACTCTTCCTAGGAGACATTCAAGTAATCTGCTGAAATTCTGTGCTTTGTATACCAGCGGATTTTTTAAGAGATTTTTTATGAGTCACTGCTTGCCATTCATTAGGGATATGTGATGGGCCTGCTATGGCGGGAAAGTTGGTGCTTGCATCAGGTAAAATTTTCACTCTACGTAGTAGATTTAGACCTTCATCCAACGAGGAGATCATGGTGGTGGTGCCATTGTGAATAATGGATAGTGTGGCAGGGTATTTCCATTTGTGAATGATGTTATGATTCCTTAGGGCTTTTGTAATGGTTATAAGATTGCGTCTGCGTTGTAAAGTATGTCTAGATAGGTCAGGGAGCAATTTAACATTAGCAAATTGTGGGGGTAAATTTTCTTGTTTTCTAGAAATTTGCAAAATTTGATCTTTAATGTGGAAATAGTGGACTCTTAGAAGAACATCTCTGGGAATTTCTGCAGGCAGAAATGACGGTTTAGGAATTCTGTGAATTCTGTCCACAATGAGGTCCTGTGCTGTAGCCTGAGGTAAAAAAGTTGAAAATAAAGCTTGGGCAAATGGTAGTAACTGATTCGGGGGTACCTCTTCAGGGATACCCCTCAATTTGAGGTTGTTCCTCCTGGAGCGGTCCTCTAGATTTGCTAGTTTGTCTTTAATCCATCCTATTTCTTCCCCCTGAGCTGCATTTGAGTCGACCATTACATTATAAGCTGAGGTAAATTCCTCCATTTTGTGCTCTGTTCTGTCCACTCTTAGGCCTAGTGAGTGCACTTCTCTTTTACATTGATTAATCCCCCTGGTCATATCAGCCTGTAGTGATGATCTCAGTGAAATCAACATGTCTTTTATTATGGTGTCAGACACGGGCCCGTCTGTTGTAGGAAAGTCCATAATTGATTCTCCTTTCATGGCATGCTGGCTAGCTTGGTATGTGTGTGGTTCGCTTACCTCCATGGCCGGAGCGTTTTGCGGCCTAAATGGGGATTCTCTCGTCGGCCTGGATTTCACCGGGCTCCGTGTGGTAGGCTTTGCGGGACCGGAGGAGGAGTCGCTGGGAGTTTGTAGCGTATGGCTATCGGTGCGGTAGGTTTCGGACACGTCCTCTCCCAGACTCTGAGGTAAGGTATGAATGTCAGCATTCCCGCCGCCGTCGCCATCTTGTGAGGCGCCGTTCATGGCGCAGTAGCTCGCTATTTTCGGCGGCTGTGGCGGGTTTTTCCTGTGCCGGCCCATCCCTAGTGACTGCCTCCGGTTCTCGGGATCGCACTGACCTTTTGTGGAGGTATGTTTCCGCCGGAAATAGTGTGTGGCTGACGAATGTCTCCTGCGGACGAGCGGAGCTCCAGGTTAAGCGGCCATCCTGGAGTCCGGTCGCCACGCCCCTCTGATAAAGATGTTTTTGACAGTGTAGTCGTAAGTGTTAGTTTATTAGAGAAGTAAAAAATGGTAAATAAAGGCAAACATAATAACTGTCATGCATTAAAAGGGCATACATTCAAGACATAAATCGATAATTCTACTCTTTTACCAAACACTGGTTCAGAGACTTATCTTGAATATGCAGATCAGTTTTAGTCATTGATTCTTAGGAAAGACACGGTTGAATTAGTAAGATTTCAATGAAGGACAACAAAATGAATAAGTGCATTGGGACCTCAGCTATAAAGATCAATTAAACAGATTACAGTTATTCACCCTGGAAAAGAGGCACTTAAAGTGGAACCAATGGTATCAAGACTCACCTTTCCAGTAGTCCCTCACCAGCATCTTCTCCTGGGTGCTTTTTTTTGTCCATCTTCGTTGGCTGGCACAGGATGACGTCCCTCTAGCACACAGGGATCGGGCCAGCTAAGCTCAGTTTACATGGGGGGAGTTGCTGTGAGTAGAAAAGTAAGTGTATTTTATTGCAGAAAAGACATCTCTTCTGCAATAAAAAGCCTGCCTACTCACAATATGTAACTGCAGATCTTTAGTTCCACTTTAAGAGGGAATATGATTACAATGTACACATACTGTATATCAAAGGTGACTCCAATAACTGTAATAAACTGTTTACCGTAAGGTGCCTGAAAAGGACATTCAGTGACAATTAAAGGTTAGCAGAAAGAAGATTTAAACTAAGATTGTGGAAAGGATTCTTTACTGTTAGAGCAGTTAAAATGTGAAACTTCCTCCCCCAGGAAGTGGTACAATCTGTTGTTGACAACTTCAAAAAACTATTAGATGTCTTCCTTAGGAAGCAGCATAAACATGGATATGGGAATTTTTAGAGAATAAAAATTGCACATATATGGATTGAACTGGATTTTGCCAACCTTATATACTACGTGTAAAGCAACATCTTGCTTTTTAAATTCCCCTGGACATGAATGGGCATTCAAATTGTGCACACATCTACTGTATTCATTTTGCTAAGCAAACATTCTCTACTACATTAATACACTTTAACCCCATTGGATAGCATTTCCACTAAGCATACCCTGGCTATTATTAAATTTTTTGTCAAATAATGTAACACAACTTTTGAGTGTAAACCCTATTTTCTCCAACATTTTGGTCTGTGAAATGTACAGTTAAAAGCATTTTACTATATCTGTTTGAGAAGTGCAAAAATTCTGCTTATCTTGACTGAAATCTAGTAAGCTTCCTGTGCACTCAGTTAGCATTGTTCCCAGTTCTCCATTTGCACACCTACCACTCTAGGTTTTGGAGATGAGGTAAGGGGGAGGTGTTCTGTGGATTTACCACACTTCTTGACATGTTTTTACTTCATATATACAGTAGAGTAAGTGAAGAGTGTCACCATAGGACAGATAGTGTGTTAACAGAAGGATAGCCAGATTACAAAAGAAGAGTCTAAAAAGAAAATCAAATAAATGCAGACATCACATCAGAGGACTTGTCATAGGCATGCGCAGGGGGTGTGCAAGGGGTGCCTGGGCACACCCTAATCACTCTGTGCAGTGCTGACTCCCCATACTGCCCAGGCATCCCTCTTCTTTCCTCTCCCCTTGGCTGCCACGGGGGATGTTTCAGGATGGAGAGCAGGGGAAGGGGGTAGTCAATATGTAATTTACCGGCCCCTTCCTTTGCTAATTGACTGCAGTGAACACACTCACTCACTGTGTTTATTCACAAACTGAAGCATAGTAAACTCTATACTATGCTTTAGTGTGTTTGAGCTTTGGGGTGCACATCCTAATGCAATAGGCTGTGCACACCGATGGGACTTGTTATGTACTATAGTAATGTTTTGCTTCTTGGGTTTAGATACACTTTAAGGACAGATGGGATCCACAATCTTACTGCTATTATATCTTCAATATTCTATAAGTAAACTGTGTCTATACAAGTTTATGATCTACCTAATAAGTTTGTCAACTGCTCTTCTCACTAATGTACACATTAGAGAGCAGTTATATGTTGACTTATTTTACCTTTAAATTCTTGACTGAAATGTATTCAAATGAAAGAATGCATCAAAGCCCAACTCCAGCTAATGCATTGGAGTTGACTTAGTCAACTGTCAGTTTTTTAGATGGACCTGAACGGACGCTCCATAGACCCCTATGGAGGGGCAGATGTCAGCGGTGACATGTCCGCTGACATCCGACCCGCTCCGATCCAAAAAAGTGTGATGGAGGAAAACCCAATTTTTCCATCCGTCTGCGGATCGGATTGGGTGACGACGGACTCTACGGTCTGACGTCATCCGATCCCCCATAGGGGAGAGCGGCGCTCTAACAGGTCGGTCCCTGCACAGGGTGCCCTCCAGACCTGTCATCTTCCTGCTCAGCGGGGGTCGACGGAGCGATCACCCGCTGTCCAGAATTAGAATTACTGAGCCTTTTTTTTTGTTGCTGTCCATACATTTCTGTCCCAGTGTCATCAGCATCACCATTTCTTTTTTGCATGTCACAAACACAGGAAGAGAGGAAAAGTCTTAGAAATTGAGTTACTGGACGAGACATATAACTATAACTGAGAGAAACTCAGGCGGCACAGTGGTGTAGTGGTTAGCACTCTCACCTAGCAGTAACAAGGGTCACTGGTTCAAATCCCAACCATGACACTACCTGCCTGGAGTTTGCATGTTCTCCCTGTGCCTGCGTGGGTTTCCTCCGGGTACTCCGGTTTCCTCCCACAATCCAAAGACATGCAGGTAGGTTAATTGGCTTCTGTCCAAAATTGGCCCTAGTATATGAATGGGGACCTTGGATTGTGGGCTCCTTGAGGGTAGGGACCGATGTGAGTGTGCAATGTAAATGGATAGGGACAATTGTAGACATTCACTCAGGTTGAACTGGATGGACTGGTGTCTTTATTCAACCTTACTAACTATGAAACTATGAAACTATGAAACTATTTCCTAATCTATAAACGATTTAAAAAAAAAAAAAAAACTGTAGACATTTAAGTACACATGATAAAAAAATATATACAGGGGCTGCCACTACTGAATTCTTAAATGTTAGCTAAATGTTTAGCTGTTATGCTGAGGACCACCATGACAACTACAAAGCTATAATTTTCAAATGGAGAGGTCAGCAATGGCAGCCTCTAAGCTTCTCATGTAACATGGTTACTTTATAGTAACTCTAATTAAAATCAATGCACACTGAGATTATTGTCCCTTTAATAATGAAATACTATTTGTGGCATTCATATACCATTGTATCCTGAATTTATGCTTTCTTAAAATCTACTTAAGACTATGCATGATTAATTTTTTTTTAACTTAATCTGTGTTATACTATAATTATATTTCACCAGCTTTTTATATCTTGAAAAGCTACCCCTACTTCACAGAACATTTAACAGAACATTAAATCTCTGTGGATTTTAATTGTTCATCTCAATTCCCATTTGTATCCTTTTCTGACTTTACTGTTTCCAGAAGCTTTAAAGCAGTGTGAAAATTAACAGGCTTCTTGCTGCATGACCTCTCCCTTCCCCTTCAGTCTTCAAAAACGAAGAGGAAATCAAACTCTCAGGACAAGTTCATTGTAAGTCTGGCAGTTTTATCAAATCCACTTACAAAATGAAAGGCATTTACTTTTAATAAATAGATCTTTTCTGCGTATAACTCACCACCCTATGATGGATCAAAGCACTTAAGTTCAGTCTCTAACACAATCTAATCTAACAGGGTCAATGCAGTAAGAAGAATTATACGGATATGCTGAATCACTAAATGATAGAGCATTTCCGGATGAAATGA
Organism: Lithobates sylvaticus; assembly: GCA_028564925.1. Taxonomy (NCBI): domain Eukaryota; kingdom Metazoa; phylum Chordata; class Amphibia; order Anura; family Ranidae; genus Lithobates; species Lithobates sylvaticus. The sequence goes on along the minus strand of CM053028.1, from coordinate 137,548,104 downwards.
CAAATTTATTGTGAAATTAGATTTTTTAATGAAGCATCACAAATAAAATATGTTTATATTATACTATTAAATGTGAAGCCATGGGTGAATTTTTTCGATAGGATCTGAAATATTTTGGTCTTCTTACTCTCGGTAGTATTCTTATAAATTATTAGCAATAGAATTTAGGTTTAATCTGAAAATGTTTTGTGTTACATTTTTAGCTATACATTCCACCATGCTTTGGGATGTTAGTTTTCTTTGTGGGTGTTCACTGGTCTGGTTTAGTCTCTGGTTTGCACCATTGAAACCTTTTTCACCTTTGTACCCCTCCGTCATTGTGCACAGATCACTTGAAAATATCATGTCAGAAATTCCATTCCTGCCAGCAGGTATACTGAGCTGCTGGTGATGCTTGCAATGCATGTACAGCCACTGACATGCCCAGGACAGAGAACTGCATGAAGGACAATGATGAGAATTCTACTGGTAATAGGTAAAGTGCCTCAAGATAACACTGTAAAAGAGACACATCTGCCTAAAAGACTACAGAAGATTTGTTTTTCACTTCACAAATATTAGCTAGTGTAAAATGATGTCCAGCCGCAGCTCATCCCCCCACTCTGGAGTTACCAGTTTATAATATTTGTACTCCATCAACCATGCTTGCACCACCTCCCTACCAGCCTGGTAGGGAGGTGGTTGTACAGGGAACATGGTTGTTATAAGGGGGCTACTTATAATGATATACCATTTTGATAGGGGGTTGAAATGAATATGCTTAACTTTCAGCTTTTGAACAAAACTGTTGTAAGTATAGTATATTCTTTAGAAAAACGGTTTTGACCAATATGTTGACATCAGGACGCAGCTGTTATGTGGTTTTCTAACTCTGTACTTCACCAGAGGATATGGAGTGACTTAGGAGTTTTCTTGTGGTCAAATCAGCAGGTGTGTACAGTTAACAGAACTAACTGTCATACTCTAACTTTTGCCTTATATTTCCTGTTGCAAACTAACCACCAGCACATGACTGACCTATGCCCCATATTCCATATTTCAACTGAAGACTGTCACGTGACAAGAAGATGTTAATGTATGCATATGTGTATATGTCTGATTGGTTCTTGGGAGAGTTGTCCCCTCCCTCTGCATTTCCCATAAAAGAGGAACGTATTGTCTATTAAATTTTGTAACCACTTCCACTTACAAACCCGTGTATGTGTGTGTGTTAACCACCGGTGAACTGGGATCTCCGCTCCTACCATCCCTGGCCTAGGCACTTAGAATACAAGAAGAAAGACGTGTACCTTTACAACTGGTGTTCAGAAGTGGGATGTCTTGTGACAGGTAAGTGATTTTGCCCTTTTTTACCTTTTAAGGTGAATGGGTGTAAATGCTTACGCTGTCCAGATAATCGCCACGAATTTAGTTTAAAGAGGTTGTTGTGCCTTCGCGGAGGACTAGGCTGGTCCCCCGGGAGGTTAAAAGGACACGCAGGTAGTTACGTAGGTTATTTGGCTATTTAAAGAGAGTCTGACTAGGTTGGTCTGACTATAAAAAAAACTATTGTAAAAGAGATTATTATTTTAATCACCGGGAAGTAGCAGATTACGCCCGTGATAAAAGGTTTGGTTGAGCGGACGCCCATTAAGTTTTTTGAGAAACAAAAAGTGCACTATAAAATTGAACAAATGTATGGTTTTATAATGATCATTTAAAATAATTCTGTTCATAAGATTTACAGTATAAGACCTATAGAAATAAGTATAAAGTTTTGTTTAAGATATATATATATATATGTATATGTGAGACTTCTTTTTCTACAGAACAGCGTAAGTACCTAAAAATTTTAAGAATTGCATGTTGTATAAAGTATAAGAGTTTAATGACTTCGGAATACGAAGAACCTGATTGTAGCGACATAGCTTTATCTTGTCCACATTGTACTATAGGATTACTGTTTTTTTTTAAAATAGAAAATAGGTGGGTTCTATTAACCAATAGACCAGGGGGCTATTCTTGTAGATTAGGGGTAAGAGGAATATATCCCGCCACAAAGAAAGGAACCATAAATCGAGTACTAAGGGTAAACCTTCACAGTCCCATTAGTCCATCTGATTTGACGGACCAAGCAGTGATTACCCAAACGGGTTGTTATCACTTGTGCCCACATACTAGTCATACCCTGCCCACTTTGTTAGATGGGGAATTCTGCGGCCACCCCAGGATCAGACATAGGGATCCCATGCCCGTATGAATATATTAAAAACAATCTACCTGGACCACAGGTGGAACCTTTCTGGGCTCAAGTCCAGGAAAGATGCCACCAGTTAGGTATTCATGATCCGGGACCACAAGGTCCTTGTTCAGAGGAAGATTGGAAGAAAGTTAGCAAAATTTGTCAGACGCATAAGCATTCCTACCCCCCGGGTAAATCTAATGACCCTCAATACATGAAAGATTGTTATCACTCATGGAGCAAATGTTTAAAAGATTATAGAAAGAAATATGCTAAAAAGACTCCTGCAGTTAAAACAAATGTATCCGCCCCTACCTTTGAACCCCCTCCACCTTATGTCACTGTAAAAATGGACTCAGGAGAGCCTGGTCCTCGCCTCCAATTATATCCCTCACTAGAACCTCATGTCCTCGCAAGTAAACTCTATTGGTATAAATGGGACCCCTGTTACCCATCCCATCACTCCACCATTACCTGTAACCACTCCCGAGGGGCAACATTTGTGCGATCAGTCTTTTGCTGTGTTGACCTCTTGTCCTGTATCCCTTATGGGAAGGGACCTATTGTCCAGTTTAAGTATCACTATTAAATTTGACAAAGAAGGGTCACTAACTGCAAGTTCCCCTTTCTGTGACCTGACTGGTCCTAAACGACACACACATAAAGGATTCTTTATGTTACTGCCCGCTACTTTAGAGACTCACAAAATCTGGGCAGAAAACAAAGGTAGCGTAGGATTTATCAACTGCACACCCTACACTCCCCAATTACGTCTCCCGCCCTTGGTATCTGATATAACATTCATTTTTTCATGCATACCTGCAGATTCCCTATGCTACACAGTGATTGATTTGGCAAACGCATTTTTTAGCATTCCTATTGCCGAAGAGGCTCAGCCTATATTTGCCTTCTCATGGGCCGGCGCGGGCCAGTTAACTTGGTCGCGTTTACCGCAAGGGTATGTAGACAGCCCCGCCGCCTTCTCCATGGTACTCAACGAGACTGTCAAGTCTTGGACTTCCGAGCATGGGTCGGTACTAATACAGTATGTGGACGACTTGCTCTTGTGCAGTCGTTCTGCTGAAGATTGTGCGGTCGATTCAACATTACTGTTAGAACATCTGGCCGAAGCCGGCCACCTAGCCTCAAGGAAGAAAATACAGTGGTGTCTACCACAAGTAGAATACCTAGGATGTATTCTGGACAAGGGAACCAGGCTAGTGTCCCCCAAACGTGCCGCAGCCTTACAAGCTCTCAGTCCTCCAAAAGACAAAGCAGCTTTGTTGTCATTTCTGGGCGCAATTGTATATTGCCGCCAGTGGATTCCTGACTGTTCTCATTATGATAGTATCCTACGAGAGGCTGCCGGGTCAAACGCCCCTAAATTGATAGACTGGACAGAAGACAGAAAAAATGCTTTTGATGCTCTTATTAAGAGTTTGTCCACCGCCCCCGCCCTGGGATTGGTAGATTATGGTAAAGCCTTCCAGTTGTACTGTGTAGTTTCAGGAAAATCTTTTGCTGCGGTACTTGCACAATCTCATGGCTCAGGGTATCGCCCAGTGTCATATTTATCTAGAAAACTCCCTATCCAAGTCCAGGGCATGCCGTCCTGTCTTCAGAATGTCGCTGCCTGTGCCATGTCTGCACAGGATGCCAACAAAATAGTATTGGGACACAAAATGACACTGTACACCACTCATTCAGTTACCCACCTCATACAGAATATGAACACACAACACATGACTTCCCAAAGACTCAGTGGATACGAGATCACTTTGTTAAATACTGACAACTTGGTACTTAAATATGTTCCGAATAGCAATCCAGTTGTACGTTTACTACATTCCATGTTACGTTTACCACACGAACCTGATCACACACATAATTGTGTAGAAAAAGTGGAACAAGTCACTTCACCAAGACCTGATCTTTCTGACATTCCAATTATAAATGCCGAAAATGTTTTTGTAGATGGTAGTTGTTCCCGTCCCTCTGACTCTACATTTTTGACTGGCTATGCTGTAGTTCAGTTGCCACATACAGTGTTAGAAGCAAAACCATTGCCCCCTGTTTCTGCCCAAGTAGCAGAACTAGAAGCTCTGACCAGAGCCTGTATTCTGTTCACAAACAAGGAAGTCAACATTTATACAGACAGCAGATATGCATTTGGAGTGGTACATGATTTTGGTGTGATATGGGCCAATAGAGGATTTAAAACAGCAGACAACAAACAGATAGCTAATTCAGAGCAGATCCTTAATCTACTGCAAGCAATTCTGCTCCCTAAAAAGGTTGCTGTTATAAAAGTAAAAGCCCACTCATCAGACAATAGTATAGTATCAAAAGGAAATTCTTTCGCAGACAGAGAAGCAAAAAAGGCTGCTGCCAGTTCACCCAATTCACCAGCCCCTACCACAATCTTCTTTAAAGAGCACTTCTCATCCCCTGATTTCAAAACTGTTGTGGCCCAAATGCAGTCAATGGCCACAGATACAGATGTCCATTTCTGGGCAAATGAAGGTTTGACCAAAGACTCTGAAGGTCTTTGGACAAAAGAGGGGAAGATCCTGGGTATACCTGAAGCTAATTGTATCCTAATTTTATCCTACCTCCATGGCCCAGGACACATAGGACCCGCCCCTCTTGTAAATATATATTCAAAATCTTTTTGCACAAATAATTTACAAAAACAAACTAAGCTTCTAACTAGAAGCTGCTTAACTTGTGCCCAGAACAATGTTCAAGGAAAGAGACATGGCCTACATGGCCATCTACCTCCACCCTTGGGACCATTAACAGATTTACAAATAGACTTCACACACCTACCAAAGCAAAAGGGAAACTTGAGGTGCCTCTGCGTAATCGTTGACAAATGGTCAGCCTGGGTTGAGGCAATTCCCTGTACCGGAGAAACCGCAAATATAGCAGCGAGATGCTTGTTAAATTATTGGATCTGTAGGTTCGGGATACCCACAACCATATGGTCCGACAGAGGACCCGCATTTAGTTCCTCAGTGACCCAAGTTGTAGCCAAATCTCTGGGGATGCAATGGAAACTACATATTCCCTATCATCCCCAGAGTGCAGGAGTAGTAGAGAGAATGAACAGGAACATCAAAGACAAATTAAAAAAGGCTACAGGAGGTACTCTAAAAGGTTGGTTGGAACACTTACCTTCTGTCCTTTTTCAGATAAGAACCACCCCCCATTCTAGGACAGGATTGTCCCCTTTTGAAATTCTAATGGGAATCCCTGCAAATATAGAATTACCCCCATTAGACCCAAATTCTGACATTAACGTTTATTCCCAACAGGAAGTGTACGTGAAAAGTCTGGTAAGTATGCTTCATGAAATAAATGAACAAGTTTCTGTCACCTTTTTTCCTCTTTCAACAGAACCAACCCACCCCTTCATCCCAGGGGACAAAGTACTGATTAAGCAGCTGGCTCACAGGAAAAGAATTGGACCAATCTACTCCGGACCGTGGAAGGTGGAAAAGGTATCCAGGACCGCGGTACTGACGGACCTAGGCAACACCTGGATCCACGCCAGCCGACTGAAGAAGTGTCCCCAGCTCCCCTCAACTCCAGAGCCCCTAACAGTAACCGAGGATACACTCCCTTCAAGACAACAACAAAATCTACAAGATATTCAGGAAGGCATAGGACAAATCTCCCTGGAGGACACGATGATTTTACCTGGAAACTAAACAGAATCTTTCCATCATCAGGACAAGTGAAGAAGAAGAAGAAGAAGAATAGTGAATTTTGAGGACATTAGATATATATATATATAATGTTTTCAACATCAGCAACAGGGAAGACCTTATGCCTCTGGTGCTGTCTAATTTTGGTAGTATTCTTACCTACTTGGCTGATAGCTAACTGTATATACCACCCAGAGGATTTGGGACCACTAAAAGGGATATGTGGGATTCCCAAGTCAAATAACACTCCTATAGTAAGACATAGAAGAAGTGAACCCCCCCAAGAGTTTTCTGATAAAATGTTGTTGTTGAAATTTAAATATAGCTATGCCCAAAAATCAGGTTTTGAAAAGTGCTGGATATGCAGTAAACTACATCCCAGTACTGCCAGAGTTCCTTTAATGGCCATACCTTTAAATTTTACCTCACTCCTAAACGGCACACCCCCTATAGTCCTTACCGACGTTACCAGGAAGAGTCCTAACAAAACCCTCACTTTTCAAATCATAGGCAGAAGCCATTATCCAGATTGGTGTTTTAGGTTAGGGAATACCACCAAAGGAGCCGAAGTTTGTAAACAATCAAAGCTTAATATCTCAATGACAACATTAAATGATACATTCTATGTAACCCAAGATCTTACTCTTAATACCACCCTGTATCAATTTCTGAGTGTTAATACCACTTCTCCCATGGCTCAGCTTCTGGCTACCCTTACACTATCTGGTTTGTCAGACCAAATGTATAAGGTACTGCGTGCACGCCCTTTAGCACTAGGGAACAATATTTACATTTGTTGTGGGAAGCTCTGTCATCCCTGGATTCCTATCCAGCCCCAGGGATGGTGTTATCTAGCAGCCCTGGCCCCACTCATGGGTGTATTGGGAAACAATGAAGGTACTCACCTCCTTGAGGCCAGCATCCACCCCAGGTACCCCCTTAAACATCGCAATAAGAGAGAGATATTCCTGGAAAAAGATATGGCATGGGCATGGTTCCCCTCCTGGACAGGATGGGGAATAGATTTAATGAAGAGACTAAACAATTACACTGGAATCATTGATGAAATCTTGGAAAAGAATTCCGATGACATCACAAAATTAAACATAGAAATCAGGGCAATAAGAAAACAATTAGAACTACAAGATTTAGCTATAGAAAGCATGAGCGCAGCCCTTACCGGCCTTTGTGAAATTACTGAAGATTATGAATGCTGCACTTGGATTCATAATACCAGTATTGAAGTACCAGATTATTATGACATAGTTGCCCAACATCGCAAGGAGGTAAATAAACTCCAGGATGAGGCAAGGAATATTGGAAAAACGTGGGATCCTTTCTCCACAGGTTTTGGCCTAGGGGGACTAACCTCCTGGTTAAAAAATACTGCCATGACCATTGTTATGATATTGCTTTTTATTTTGTTCTTATATGCTTGTTATAAAATAGTTGGATGTATCTGTAAGAAGGGTGTAAAAACAAGTTCAGAGAGTTTTAAACTGACCTTTATCACCAAGGAACAGACTGTGTGGTATGAGAGTCAAGAACACGAAACCACAGAGTACCAGACTTGTGCTATAAAATAAGGAAAGGGATGATCATTTTGTTGAATCAGAATGATCAAAGAGAGGATTATAAGGGGGCTACTTATAATGATATACCATTTTGATAGGGGTTGAAATGAATATGCTTAACTTTCAGCTTTTGAACAAAACTGTTGTAAGTATAGTATATTCTTTAGAAAAACGGTTTTGACCAATATGTTGACATCAGGACGCAGCTGTTATGTGGTTTTCTAACTCTGTACTTCACCAGAGGATATGGAGTGACTTAGGAGTTTTCTTGTGGTCAAATCAGCAGGTGTGTACAGTTAACAGAACTAACTGTCATACTCTAACTTTTGCCTTATATTTCCTGTTGCAAACTAACCACCAGCACATGACTGACCTATGCCCCATATTCCATATTTCAACTGAAGACTGTCACGTGACAAGAAGATGTTAATGTATGCATATGTGTATATGTCTGATTGGTTCTTGGGAGAGTTGTCCCCTCCCTCTGCATTTCCCATAAAAGAGGAACGTATTGTCTATTAAATTTTGTAACCACTTCCACTTACAAACCCGTGTATGTGTGTGTGTTAACCACCGGTGAACTGGGATCTCCGCTCCTACCATCCCTGGCCTAGGCACTTAGAATACAAGAAGAAAGACGTGTACCTTTACAGTTGTGGCTACAACCATGCTCCCGGTGTATTTTTTTTCAGCTGGCGATTCTCTTTCATGTAAAAGTATTCCTGAGCAGCTGCTGGAATACTTCTACAGGTGGCAGAAAGGGGTCCCACCCCCCTATCGTTGCCATTACTCAGCTCTCCTGAGCGATCGGGAAGCCCGGGAGTGATGTGACTGGGGGTATCCATGTGTGTATATATATATATATATATATATATATATATATATATATATATTGTAACCTGGGGGACAGGTAGCAGGTACAAAGCTCACTGGGATGGGGCTGTTTAGTAAGGCACAGATACCAAATCCACTTGAGATAGTGAAAACAGTGCTGGGTTTATTTGATTTAAATACAAGTCCATACACAGGTGCTGCACAGTCTTCCAGAAAACACATCAAAACAGAAATAACCAAACAAAAGTCCTAGCCGTGTCTCGGCTCTAACTATAACATACACCGTCTCTAACTATCAGGCTGAGCAAGCCTACCGCTTGTCAGCTTCTGTAAAGAGTTTTTAAAGGGTTTTACCAACCTTTTGGCTCCTCACAAACCATCCCTGTTTGTGTGTCCCAGGCAGAGAGCAAAGGCTGTTTGCTCAGGTGAGCTTAAATTAGCCTGGAAAGGAGGACTAAGATCCGAACTGGATCATGTCTCAGAGACCTCTGAATGTATATGAGAGGAGCCTGGGAGATGTATAAACCCCGAACAGGACTTCTCCTGGCTCTCTCTGGGACGCTCTGCTACATATCCTCCCCCCTTGTTTCAACCCCAGGGTTGGAACACCTGTGGCCAACAGGAGTGAACACGGGACAGGGCATCTACATTTCCCATCTCCACACCTGGCCTGTGTTTTACGGTGAAGGAGTAATCCTGTAGAGCCAAAAACCACCGGTTCACCCGTCTATTAGTCTCCTTCTTTTGGGCCATCCATTTCAGGGGAGCATGGTCAGTTATTAAGTCAAACTGGCGCCCTAACAAATAGTATCTGAGTGCGTCCACGGCCCATTTTATGGCTAAACATTCTTTTTCAATGACTGCATACTTTTTCTCATGGTCATTGAGCTTTCTGCTTAGGTACACGACAGGGTGTTCTTCCCCATTGTATACCTGTGACAGTACCGCCCCGATACCAACATCAGACGCATCCGTCTGAACCAAAAACTCTCTGGAGAAATCAGGGGAGTACAGTACTGGCTGTGCACACAGAGCCTTCTTCAGGACCTGGAAAGACTCCTCTGCTACTGGGGACCATTTCACCATTACCGAGTCTTTCCTTTTCGTAAGGTCTGTCAGAGGGGAAGCTATAGTTGCAAAATTTGGGATAAATCTTCTATAATACCCCGCAATACCAAGAAAGGCCCTGACCTGCTTTTTGTTTGCAGGGCGTGGCCATTCCTGGATGGCTGCTATTTTACTCACTTGTGGTTTTATGACACCACGGCCAATAGTG